>CM048845.1:113067032-113619532 GCA_026545225.1 Cornus controversa | reverse complement strand
TTCTTCTCTTCACGCCACTGCTGGAATTCTTTTTTTTTTTTTTCATGACTGGTAGTGTAGAAACATGAAAATAAAAAAAATAATGATTTCCATGCTGCTAGCTGGTGTTGAACTTAAGACCTCAAGGAGCTTTAGTATAGTATCAAACCATCTCTTTTGCACCACTCTTATGTATTATAAACTCTTGAAACAAAATATATATGTGGCTAAACTTTGAAAAGAACATTTTTCTTTACTAACAACTTTGTCTTCTGTGACCGCTATTAATCAAATCTGTTTTTTTTTTTTTCCAGATCAGATTCCACTTGTGGGCCCTGCTCGAATTTTGTGCTGTCTCTGGAACGACGAATAGATCTATCGAACTCATTGAGGAAGATAACTTTACGTAAGTCACTCAACTTTTCTTAGCAAGTTTCGAATTTTTTTTTTCAATTCTTGCAGGTCAAATCGTCTTTCTCAGAATATGGAGTTCCAGACGCCATTCATTACTCCCTTCGGGGTCCCTTAGTGCACTTCGGTGTCACTCTTTCGTCCCTTCGGGGTCCCTTAGTGCACTTCGGTGTCACTCTTATTGTCCCTTCGGGGTCCCTTAGTGCACTTCGGTGTCACTCTTTCGTCCCTTCGAGGTCCCTTAGTGCACTTCGGTGTCACTCTTTCGTCCCTTCGGGGTCCCTTAGTGCACTTCGGTGTCACTCTTATTGTCCCTTCGGGGTCCTTTAGTGCACTTCAGTGTCATTTTTATTATCTAGCACGCTTTCGTTAGTTCTTTTCGAACACATTTTTTTTATTTAATTTCTCTCACTTTTTTTTTTCAGGTAAATATCCTTTGACTCCCGCCCATCATAGTTTTCTTCAAAAGCTTCAAGATAAACACCGTAACTATTTTAGAACGAGAGAACGGAGTCATGGAGCAAGGCACTACACTTGATGTAGGAACCCCACTGGTTGGTCGTTTTGCTCCACGGGTGTCTCCGCCTGATTCTTCATACCACTTGTCACAATGGTCCAAAGAATTTCCCTGCATGCTTGTGAATCTTGGCTATAACCAGAATAAAGTACGGGCATCAGTTTCAAATGCTTTAATGTTGAAGTCTGCGCTTCACGAAGTTGAAGAAGAAGAACCTGAGCAATTTTCACTCATGGGTCATAAAATGCGCGCTAGAGAAATGGAATGGGGTGTTTCCTTTAAAGCTTCTGTTGACTTGGCGTACACACCAGGTTATTGGGAATGGTCAGAGGATGTTTTGGGTCGTCACGGTAAATTCCTTAGAGACAACAAATTATATGGCGCTATGTTTGCTTCTTTGTTCTCCTATGATCGACATGTGAATATAATTAGAGTCTTCCTTGAGTCTTGGTGTCCTTCAACCAATACACTCCACTGCTCAATTGGGGAGTTATCGATTTCCCTTCGCGATCTGTATTTGATAGGAGGTCTCCCATTTTGTGGAAGATTTTACGAAGAAGTCGTTCCTTGTGCAAAGGAATTATCCGCTATTGACAAAGATGGAAATTCTCTTCTTCCTTTGAGTTGCCGGTACTTATTTTTAGCTTTCCACCAACTTTGCAAGCAATATAAACGAGACCGAATTGTGAAAATTTCTGAATGGACAAAGCTTTGGTTCAGAGGCGCCACTAAGTATAATAAACCACCGCCGAGAAGAGGGTCGAGAAACAAGACTCAACGCCCCAAAGAGACTCACAACCCTTCTGGAATAATTGATCCTGTTAATAATTGGTCGCCACAAGAAGATGAGATGTTTACCAGTCTTGGAATAGAGCCAGAGATGAGGAACAAAACTTATTTAGCAGCATTCATAGCGTGTTGGTTATGCAAATTTGTCTTGCCTACCAGTCCTGGAAATATAATTCGTCCTGAGGTGTTCAAGATTGCTAGCATGATGGCAGACGGTAATAAATTTTGTCTTTCTGTTCCCGTTCTAGCCAGCATTTACAGAGGTTTAAATTATATTGTTTCTTCCCCTGATCCTGGAAACTCTAATGTGTCATTTCCCATACACTATGTATATTGTTGGTTAGCTGAATACTTCAAAACAAACTTTTCTGTCCCAAACCGTAATTACCTGCCTCGAATGACTCGGTACGCGGGGGAAGGGTCTATGAAACATTTTGATGAGACAGAGGCCCAAGAGTTGTTCAGGTTATGTAAAGGTGTTGACTTAGCTTGCTTATCCAGAACATCACCGACAAGGAGATTATTAACGGATGATGAACATCTACCTCTTTATGACTTTGAGTATTTGGCTAGCCTCCGGTCCAGTTACTTGACGTTGCGCCAAGGTGATCGACGAATTATTGAGCCTTACAGTCCACACAGATTCGGCAAACAGTTTTGTTATCACCAGGATATTCCGGGCAGATTGAAAGAGGATATTCGCACTAGTGCTTTGGAAGAGATTTTGACACTATGGAGATCGACCACTCGTTATCATACTGAATGTGAAGTGCAAATTCCTTCGAACTCTAATTTCCAAAAATTCTCTGTCACCAAAACTTATGCTGAATGGTGGTCAAAAGTTTATGTTGATCCATTCACAGTGAAAGGAGGTACTTCGGGGCATATTAAGCGTGCAATTTCTCCAAAAGGAAAACCAACCAAAGTTAGAAAAGTTACTAACGATGTACCTAAGTCGACCCCTTCTAGGCCAACTTCTGGGGTAGCCTCTAAATCTCATAGTGATCATGGTATCGAGGAGAGTTCTGAAAGTCATGTAGAGGTGGCCAAACATATTCCACTACAAATCAACACCCGTCCTCTTACCCACTTAGTGATAGATTCAGATGAAGACATGGGGGGAAATGATGAGGATCGCAATTGGAAACATATGAGTGATAAGACGAAGCGTATTTCCAAGCGGACAGATTTTATTGCTTCTCGCGGCGTGGATCGATACTTTGGAATGGCTTCCAGTAGTAACGAACCAATACGAGTAAGGTTCCCACCCTTTACGCCATATTTTTATTTTTATTTTTATTTTTTTACTCATATTTATTTATTTTCAGGTAGAAGGAAACCTTAAAGAAGATCTCGTCCTCATTGATAACCCTACTGGTAGTGGAGCATCTGTTTGTGGGCCATCTTCATTTGATTTGATACCTGAGATAAATGTATTGTCACAAGTCTTACCAATAGGAAATGAGACTCCTCAAGGTTCGGATGTTTTAGCAGGGCATGAAATCAGTAACCAAACGCCCCAGGCGATCGTGCAAGAACTTCGAAAGGTTGATTTATTCTCACATCAAATTATCTCATCTGATGTGTCAGCCTTTAATGCGGAAGACATTATCATAAATGCCTGACGCAAAAATGCTTTAGCCCTTGTTGAGAGTATCAAAAGTATTGTGATCAACACTCCCATTCACAAGGTTCCATCCTTGGGGCCCAAGCTTGAAAAACTTTACAATGAACTCTCAAAACTTCCTGGAGATTACTCTGGTCTAAAGAAACGAATCGAGTCATATATGAAGAATGTTGTTCATTACGTTGATGCAAAATCTTCTTATGCTTCTATAATGACTTCAGATCAACAGTTAAAGCAACTCACTCACATTGATACATTGCTCGTTGATGCCACTACTTTGGAAGCTACTGATTCCAAGCATGTGCAATCATTTCAAGATGCTTTAAGGACTATGAGGTCAAGAAGGAAAATCTAATACCATACTACAACTATGCTTCCCATTTGTTGACGAAATTCAACAATGTGATTCTAGAACACCTTCCTAGGAAGGAAAATCGTATGGCAGATGCTTTGGCAAATTTAGCCATAACATTGACATTAGTTGATGATGAAATAGTCAATGTTCCAATATGCCAACAATGGGTGCTACCACAAGTCCTTGAAGATAAAATTGAGGAGAGTAATGTAATCTCTGTCTCTATTATCGAAGGGGACGACTGGAGGCGACCTATAATTGAGTATTTGGAACATGGAAAGCTTCCTGAAGATCGACGCCACAAGACCGAGATACGTAGGTGAGCACCTCGTTTCGTTTATTATAATAACACATTATACAGACGATCATTTGAAGGTCTCTTCTTTCGTTGTCTCGGAGAAGACGAAGCAACTCATGCAATGGAGGAAGCCCATTCTGGGCTATGTGGTGCACATCAATCTGGCCCTAAGCTTCACTTTTGCGTAAAGAGAATGGGGTATTATTGGCCCACCATGGTTAAAGACTGTATGGAGTATGCAAAAAGGTGTCAAGCTTGTCAATTCCATGCTAATTACATACACCAACCGCCAGAGCCATTACATCCTACAGTTGCTTCATGGTCGTTTGATGCATGGGGATTAGATGTGGTAGGACCTTTGTGCAAGTCTTCTAAAGGCCACTTATACATCCTGGCAGCTACTGACTATTTTTCCAGATGGGCTGAGGCTGCACCCTTTAAAGAAGTAAAAAAGGAGACAGTTGTTGACTTCATCAAGTGTAACATCATTTATCGGTATGGTGTCCCTCGATACATCATTACTGATAATGGGTTAAATTTTAAAAATAGCTGGGTGACTCAACTATGTGAGAAATTTGATTTCAAACAGTATAAATCCTCCATGTACAATGCTCCAGCTAATGGACTTGCAGAGGCATTTAATAAAACACTTTGTAAATCTTACAAAAGAAATATGAAGATAATGTCCTCTGATTCGATCTCCTTGGTGATCCGGCTTCAAGGGCTGCTAGAGCTTGATCTTGAATTGGATTGAAACTTTGGTGAAGAACGGCACGTGGATGATGTGCTTGTTGTTATTCTCCTTCAGGGTTTAGATGCTTTGGAGTTTTGGATTTTGAGTGAAGAGTTTTGCAGAGCTTCAACTTTTTTTGAGAATCTTCTGGTCCTTAAAGGAGTTGATTGATCACCAATTTAGAATCTCCATATATTTCGAGATCCATGATGTTCATCTCCTTTGCCATTTGAAGACCAATGATCAATGCTTGGTACTCAGCAACATTATTTGAGCAGTTTTCAGTGAGCACAAATGCGTATGGGAGGATTTGCCTTTGTGAAGAGACAAACACTACGCCTGCCCCAGCTCCATCAAACCGCGATGCTCCATCAAAGAACATTATCCATGGAGGAAGAATGTCAATTTGAAAGACTTCTTCATCAGGAAAATCTTCTAAAATTTCCCAATCGGCTGGGATAGGATAATCAGATAGAAAATCTGCCAGGACTTGTCCTTTTACTGCCTTACGTAGCACATAAATAATTTCAAATTCATTGAACGAAATTGACCACCTCGCCAAGCATCCAGAAAGGACTGATTTTGACATTACATACTTGAGAGGGTCAACTCTTGCAATGAGATGTATTGTATGTGCCAAAAAATAGTGCCTCAATTTCTTAGAGGCAAAGACTAGTGCGAGACACGTTTTCTCAATCGGAGGATACTTCAGCTCTGTTGGGGTGAGCCTGCGACTTAAGTAATACAATGCCTTCTCTTTGTGCTCTTCATTATTTTGTGCAAGAAGGGCACCAAGAGATTCTTCTAGCGCGGCAATGTAAAGTATGAGAGGCTTTCCAGATACAGGTGCCCCCAACACTGGAGGATTGAGAAGGTATTGCTTAATGCTATCAAAAGCATTTTGACAAGCTTGATCCCACTCGAATGGGACATCCTTTTTCATGAGTCGGTTGAAAGGTTGACAACGACCGGCCAAATTTGAGATAAACCGACGGATGAAAGCAAGCTGGCCTTGCAGGCTTCGAAGCTCGCGTAAATTCTTGGGTGGTGGCATCTTTTGTATAGCCTCAACTTTAGACGGATCAATTTCAATACCGCGATGGCGAACCACATACCCAAGGAATTTTTCAGAAGTAACACCAAACGCACACTTGAGAGGATTCATTTTGAGTTGGTATTTTCTAAGACGATTGAAAACTATACGAAGATCTTGTAAATGACCCCCTCTTTTCTTTGTCTTAACCACAAGGTCATCGACATAACACTCAGCAATTTTGTGAAGAATGTCATCGAAGATCCTTTGCATGGCACGCTGGTATGTTGCCCCCGCATTCTTAAGTCCAAAAGGCATAACTTTGTAACAATAAATACCTTTTGGGGTGCGGAATGCAGTTAACTCTTCGTCTTTTGGAGTCATCCTAATCTGATTATACCCAGAATAACAATCCATAAAAGAGAAAGCTTCATATCCGGTTGTTGCGTCCACAGTGAGCTCCGGGATAGGAAGAGGAAAATCATCCTTTGGACATGCCTCGTTTAGGTCACGAAAATCCACACAAATTTTTATCTGCCCATTCTTCTTTTTCACTGGCACAATACTCGAAATCCATGTCGGATACTTAACCTCCCGAATAAATCCCACGTCAATCAATTTGTTGAGTTCTTCTTCTATCTTTGGGATAAGTTCTGGACGGAAGAAACGTTGAGATTGTTTAATTGGACGTGTCCCATGTTTGACAGCAAGGTTATAGACTACGATTTTAGGGTCAAGACCTGGCATTTCCTTGTATGTCCAAGCAAATGCGTCCCTATATTCTGACAGCAATTGATAGTATTCATTTTCTTCTGAGGCACTTAAGAATGAACTAACAAAAACTGGTTTAGGCTGGTCCATCGTCCCCAAATTGAATTCCTTGAGTTGATCAACGGTCGCTTGCCCCCCGTCTTCAAGTGTTGAGGGAGCTTCTTTGATCTCATCATCAGAATCTGATTGTTCTTTGACGACAATGTGATAGGCAGTGGCATAAAATACTTCATCCTTTCTTCCATCCGTGTCGGACTCCTCAGACTGGGCAGTGAACACAATAGTCCGTCTTTTTGCTTTTAGTGTAATGTCATTAGTGACGTCCACCTCTGTTCTACGTTTCATTCGTGAGGGAATTAAACTCCGAACTTCACTACCTTTCACCATATTGGCACCAGTTCTCCCTAGTTTTTTTCTCTCATTTCTCGTTACCAATACCTCTCTCGGAGTTTTAATTCGAGAAAAGACAGACTTTCGAGGTTGAGGCTGTGAAGATCTTCTTCTTTGGGTAGGAGAATTTATTCTCTTAAAGACGGAAATACATGGTGAATTATTGACATGTGAACTTGAGGTATTCAATTTTTGAGTTGACGGGCCCAACCTGTCGAATACAAATATTCTAGTGCGTGAAACCTCTACACGATCAAAAATTGACTTGTTAGAAACAGAATGTCGATCTTCGCTGTCACCAACCTCTTCAATGCCAATATACAAAGTGTTCAACTTTTTATCTTTCTTTGTGATTTAGATGCGAATAGGTTTAGTTGATGCGAAACCAAGACCAGTCTTGGGCGGAATTACCCTATGCCCTTGTTCCCTCAATTTCTTTTGCCTCATTAAGGCCGTGTATTTTCTCACCAGTAAGTTTCGGACTGAGCTTTCCAAGGCCTGTGGGATTTGCAAAATCATACCCAGACTTAACCAAAAGTTTGTATGCCTTTGGATCGAACCTTTCATCAGTTCTTTGTATTGGAAGGAATCCATGTTCAACTGGAGCTTTTGATGGTCGGACGAATCCTTTCAACGAAAGTTTAGTAGGAGTAGACTTTTCAATCTCTGTGAGGGGAAGAGTTAATTCTTCTCTCAGGCATTGTAGATCTTCTTTTTCTTTTGTGCGAGACAGTTTTAACTTAACTTCTTCCGTTTCAAGTACCTCCACGACCGGTGATTGCCCTTCTCGTCGTTGAGATTTTGGAACATACTTTAAAATTAGTGTAGTACGATGTGTTTTAACCACGACCTCTTGCTTTTGAGTTACCTTTGTACTGTCTATCACGGAGACATCTAAAGGGATGGACGACACTTCTTTTGTTTTTGTAGACTCAACCTCTTGTGTAGATGGAAAGTTTGTTGTAGAGACGCTTAAAGATGTGTCTTGCTCAATGTAAAACTTTGCATCTGCAAAATGGGCTTTTACTTCAGTAAATGGCTTGTTATCTGCCATCACTATCTGTACACCATTCTTGCAGAACTTGAAACACTGATGAAGAGTTGATGGAACAACACCATTGTCATGTACCCAAGGTCGTCCTAATAACAAATTGTAGGATGTCTTTGCATCGATTACGTGGAATAAAGTTTCAGCTTGCAACCCTCCAATTGTTAGGTTTACACGAATCATGCCAATAGTTCTCTGCCCACCTTGATTAAAACCTTGAATGATGAGGCGACTGCGAGCCAAATCGTCAACTGTAATGCCAAGATTATTCATTGTAAATTTCGGCATGAGATTCACTGCGGAGCCCCCATCAATAAGGATGCGATTTACCTTTCACTCCCTTATGTATCCGGAGACAAAAAGAGGACGGTTGTGTGGCTTTGATCCCAGTTGAAGGTCTTCATCAGTGAAAGTGATTGTTGCACAGCATGAGTCAGATGTAGCTCTAACCCTATCTTCGTCGTTGGATTCTTCGATGGTGATCGTGTGTTTCTCAAGTTTTCCTATACTTTGGACTTCACTTTGACTCTTATCACTTTCGATCTCCGAATCGTTCCTCACAGTTGACACCATGTAAGTTGGCACAACTTCATCATCGAGATATCCTTTTGGAAAGAAATCACGTAAAGTAACGGGTTTACAAATTTCTTCACCCAATCTCATATGTTTTGTCAATGTCGTCTTATTGGCACCTTTCCCATTCTGGACACATTTCTTAGGGGTATATCGAGACTTCTTTTTCTTTTGCCCCCTGTTGAAGTGGCTGGTCAGAGGAACATGAGCTTGTTGCTTTCGTCGTCTCTTCATCACCAAGGTCCACCCTTTGTCATCGTGTTAGAGAAGTTTCTTCTCATTTGTTGGATTGTCAAGAATCCTACCTTGGGGGAGGTATATCTGAATTGGTTCGAATGAACCAAATTGAACAGTTGTGGAACAGATACCAGAGCTTAAAAATAATTGGTGATGAGCACAGGTCTGCTCGAACTTTGAAGACGGGAATACGACAGCAGTATGATTTGAAGTTGCTATCTCGTCTGTGTCTAACAAGATCTTTCCTTGCTTTGCCAAGTTCATCACTATTTCCTTGAAAATGAAACACTTCTCAGTTGGGAGACCGACAATACGATGATATTTGCAGTATTTTGGGTCATCAACACGTCCCATTTCTTGAGGGCGCTTACATTCTGGAAGTTCAATAACTTTACTTTCAAGTAAGCATTCCAATATGTCAGGAACATCAGAGTCTGGGAATGGGTATTCTTTCATCTCTAATTCTTTGAGCGTCGGACGTTGGTTTTGCTTCTCTTGAAACTGTCGTGGCTTATTGTCTTCTTTTCTCTTATCTTTGACAGCAACCTTTATCGGGACAGCAGAGACAATCATGGATTCTTTGGCAGGATCCTTCGACGATTTTACCATTTTCTTTTCATCCTTTCTATCTTTGCGTGGCTCTGAAATCAAAGAATCTTTGCCTCCACGGGTTTTAATGCTAATCTCCATATCATGTGAGCGTGTTGCCAATTCTTCGAAGGTGCGAGGCTTTATACCTTGAAGAATATAAAGGAGGTCCCAATGCATACCTTACATACACATTTCAACAGCAGAGAATTCTGTCAACCGATCTTTGAAATCCAAACTAAGTTCTCGCCACCGATTGATATAGTCCATTACAGGCTCTTCTTTCCATTGTCTTGTGTTAGTCAACTCTATCATACTAACAGTGCGACGGGTGCTGTAGAACCTGTTAGAAATTCTCGTTCCATTTGTTCCCAACTGTCAATCGATTCAGATTTTAAATCAGTATACCACTCAAAGGCATTTCCCTTAAGGGAACGAACAAACTGTTTAACCATTAAATCCCCCTCAGTTCCAGCATTGTTGCAAGTTTCAACGAAATGAGCAATGTGTTGTTTTGGGTTGCCCTTTCCATCAAACTGTTGGATCTTCGGAGGTTGGTACCCTGCAGGCATCCTCATGCTATCAATTCTCCTTGTGTAGGGTTTTGAGTACATGAGAGTGCTTTGAGAAGCGCCGCCATACTGTGCTCAGATTGTGTTCGTTATCATATCCTGCAATTGTTGGACAGATAGCGAAGCGACTGGCGAGGCATAGTTAGTTTCGTCAGCCACGTGTCCTGACGCAGTTGTGTGACGGCGATCTTTTGATTGGGCCCCTTGAAGGGCTGAATTTGAGGTATTCGCGGGCAGTTGTGTTGACTCGTCAGGATTCTAGACTTCAAGCTTACTCAATAGTGCGGCAATCTGCATGTCCTTCTCTTCAACAGTTTTCATAAGGTTCTCGATTGCGCGCGCCATCGTCGCCAGTTGGTCTTCCACCGAGGCTGTTCCAGTCATCATGGCTACGACAATATTTGAATAGGAAAGACCTTGAGAATCAACATTCCTTGAGGTGATTGAATGTTCTGAAATCTCAGGTAACAAGTCTGAGAGTGAACCAACACTAGAGTTGGCGTCAGAAATGGAGTGAGGTGATTGTGGTGGCGCCGATTTTTCTGGGACAACGTCAAAATTCTTTGGCGCCTGAGGGTCACAGGTGTTCACATGTTGAATTTTCACACCCATTGGTTTGGCAGGATTGGTTTTCACCGAATCTTGCTGATTCTTGAGCGAAGCAATTGCTTTGGTCTTGCTACGCGTCATTGGACCTGCTGAGGTGCTGCTAGCACTTGACAGGTTCCTGGTGCTTTTGCCACTACTCGCGGCAGTTTTGATGTTAGCCACTACAGTAGTGGTGTCTTTTGCAGTTTTCTTGTTTGTAGCCGGAACCTTGGAAGGAGTCATAGATTCTGACGAACGGAGTTTGGGAGATATGATGTAAGAGACGGAGATGAGAGGCAGAGATTGTCCCACCGAGCGTGCCAAAAATTTGTACACACAAATTTCGTGTCCGAAAATCTAAGAACGAAAATTAGTGACAAATAAACAATTTTATTGATTCAAGAAAAATGGTACAATCCTCTGTAAATCTTTACAAAAGAAATATGAAGATAATGTCCTCTGATTCGATCTCCTTGGTGATCCGGCTTCAATGGCTGTTAGAACTTGATCTTGAATTAGATTGAAACTTTGGTGAAGAACGGCACGTGGATGATGTGCTTGTTGTTCTTCTCCTTCAGGGTTTAGATGCTTTGGAGTTTTGGATTTTGAGTGAAGAGTTCTGCAGAGCTTCAACTTTTTCTGAGAATCTTCTGGTCCTCTTTTTCCTCACCTCTGGACCTTTATTTATAGGCTCACCGGAGGGATAGATTTGTAACTTTCTGTTC
This sequence comes from Cornus controversa, assembly GCA_026545225.1. Taxonomy (NCBI): domain Eukaryota; kingdom Viridiplantae; phylum Streptophyta; class Magnoliopsida; order Cornales; family Cornaceae; genus Cornus; species Cornus controversa. The sequence goes on along the minus strand of CM048845.1, from coordinate 113,608,298 downwards.
TTTTGATAATTATCCCATAATTATCATTTATGATAATTTTAATAATTATCCAATATATATATATATATATAATTATCCATTAGACCCATTTTAAAGTGGGCTTAGACTTTTCAAATAATTTAAACCAATCCATAACTTATTTATTTGTAGTGGGCTTGGTCTTTAAATTATCTGACTCATTGGGCCATATTTCAAAGTGGGCTAAACTGAAGATAAGCCCAAATTAATTTTGGGTCTATCGTGTAGATTTTTTTTTTTAATGTCTACATTTACATTTTCAAAATTCTTCAAATAAGGACAAATCATTTGACGATAAAAATATTTAAAATACCCTTACAACATAATAAAAAGGCAAAATGTCCGAAAGAACATTTCCTTAAATCAATCTCTCTGTTGAACAGTGAACCTCCGGTTAATACATATATACCTACATATAATATATACATATATAGGTCATATGTATTACTCCACCATTGACGAGCCACCTGTCCCCACCACCACCACTATCTATGCCCCCATCACTCCCCGCCACCATCGACTCCCCACCACCACCACCATGGTGCTCCACCCCGGAAAAGCTCAACATGCCAAATGACCCGCAAAAGACCCACCCGTCGCTGCCACAATGGGCAGCGATGTTGACCTTTCTCACAGTAGAATCTGACCAAAACTTGTAAATAAAAGAGCAATTAATTCTTGACCCTTGAGGTATGTCTTCAAAGCTCATGAAAATTGATAGGATTTGTTTGTTAATTAGTATTTATAGGTATGTAACTTATTCAATTTATCCTTTTTTTTTTCATAAAACATAATAGAAAAAATTAGATGTAAGTGATCAAAATTAAAGATAATTGTTTTAGAGTAATCATAAAGTTAAAAAAGACAAATAGTTACCGATTCTAAAACTATATTGTTTTTTAGTGACCATTTTAGACTCAATTACAAAAATACTCTTCCACATCTTTCTCTCTCCTCACTAAAAACATTGTCTATACACACTTTTGCATATATTGTGTATATCAAATACTAATAATATAAATATGGTGAATCTATATTTTATATATTCCCTCACATGTTACGTATCCATTATTAATTCTCTCTTATTCAATTAAACCTTAAAAAATGATGAATGCATAGTGAGGATTTCTGCAATTTTGAACCATCGGCCTCAACTATGTATCTCCATAAAATACAATCAAAACTATAACTTTATATATATATATATATATATTGTAAAGTTGGGTCTAATTATAAGTACACTTTTTGATCCTATATTAGGTCACATGCATAACAAAACACGAGAAGTATTATGTTTAATTAATTAATTATTTTTAGTTACAACATTAGCACTTTAACAAAATTATCATCAAATGGTCACTAAAGAGCAATTTAGTTTTAAAATCGGTGACTATAATCTTTTTATATCTTTAAGGTTACTTTAAAGCAATTACTTTTTAAGTTTGGTCACTGAAATATAATTTTTCCAACATAATATTGCAATTCTAATTCATAAGGATGAAATAAAAGAATTTTATTTCTGATAAATTCAAAAGAAATATTTCCTTTATAATCAAATCACAGCTTGTTTCAAATTCAATCCAATTTCTGTTTGTTTTATCCATGAAAGAGTTATTATAATAGATGGGATTCTACTCTCTGGTAATTATAGGCGTGGAGGGACCAACAGTGTTGTTTTGAAGCACCTTTAAAATCTGGCGAAAATGTCGATGGAGGGGAATTTGATGAATTCCTTCAATGCATCCTTAAAGTCATTGCTGAATTTGTTCTTCAGAAATTGCAAATGATCCTCTGACATATTCAACTATCAACACCAATTCCTTTGGCTTAATTAGTTGCTAAACGGCAACTCCAATCAAACTGTCGGGGAATGTAAATAACTAATTACTAATATATATATATATATATATATATATATATATATATCAAGAGAGAGATACCATCGGCAACCTCCCAACCCGCCTCACTTGAACCCCTATCTATGAGATGTGAACATTTTCTGTTAACCCACCAAAAGTAACATGAAATAAACTAATAAGAAATGATTTTAACAAATAAAATATAAGTGAGATATGACCGACAATACAAAAGAATGAAAAAAATAACTCTGTCAATGAAATCCGGTTTGACGGCAGCGTGCTAAAGTTATCCAAGAACTAAAGCAAAATGTGATTGGATAATCAGTTTGTTTAGCTCAATCACTCAGCGATTGAGACATTTACCTGCACAAACCTTCATTCTAATTTGATAATATCAACGTTTTCCCATGAAATTCGTTAACGTAATTTTACAATATTTACCAAGTCTATATGAGTTTTTTATTTAAAAATCACAATTTAATCAAATCTATATATATATATATATAGAGAGAGAGAGAGAGAGAAAGAGAGACGGAGACGGAGACGAAGATGCATGTCTTTTTTCACCACCACCTCAATCGACGACAGCCGCCACCACGACCCTCCAAGACAATGGTGATTGGTATTATCTTCAGCTAGCCTTGCAATAACGTCTAGTTCTACGTCCAACATAACCGTTCTTGGTAATATAAATCGTCTACACCAGCCGAAAAAATGGGCATTCTAGACATCGTAGTCTTCAAGGTAGGGAATGGAGTTGAGGGTTCAACTCTTACAATTGATTGGAAAATGAAAAAATAGCATTTTTAATAAACAATCGTATCGCCTGTAATTGAATGAAAACACAGTTCCACAAAAAAAATGCAATAATTTCTCATTCTTTCTTGGATCAAATAAAAGGTAAAAGTATACACCCAACTACCCAAGCGTTTGAAAGTTTCTATAGCTATCCTCTTCTCTTTGCTTTGATATAAAGCTCAAAACTGGTGAAAACTCAATTAAAAAAAATTTTTTTTTTTTTTTTCAAGATTTACAAACCTATCAATATTTACAGTAATAGACATGTCCGTAGAAGACAGCTGCACCCAGAAGCATATCCAAGTCCTATACATGAATATATGTCCAATGATCCAACTTTCCATTCGGAAGTTTTGCAATCTGCACATGTTGGCAAAAGATGATTTTTAGGATTCAAACTATAAATAACATGTGTATAGATTAAGAATGGAGAATGCCATCAAAATGCAGCCGCAATCTGCTGTGCTGGTCAGATAGACCTTAAAGGTGGAGATTTTGACTGTAATCAAGGTCAGTTGCAAATTTGGGAACATAGGCATCAGGAATGACAAAATTCAACAAGGTATCTATTACTAGCAGGAAGAAAGAAAAGAAAACAAAAGAACATTCCTTTTAAAATCCTCATCATGCTTTCTGCATATGAAAACAATTCTATATAGTAGATGATTAAAACCAAATGTTGGTGTCTCTCTGCCAACAAAACACAACGTAGCTTTATTGTGTGACCAGTTCTGCAGTATGCACCCAAAGAAGATCGCTACCAAGAGACTTTGGAATTAACATCAGGCAAAAAGTAACAACCTTGTTCTGTATGGAGCTATTTGTCCAAAGTACTGGCCGAGCTCTAAAACTTTAATTTCAGAAGGATGCATTATACATAACTTCAATGGTGATAAAAAAAAGCAGTGCAAGACATTATTTTTCGTAATCTTAAACATAAGAATCGAAAAACGAAGGTTGTGTTAGGTTGACAATAAGCCAGAACATTTAACACCTGTTTGGTGTACTTTCTGAAGATGATTTTCTACTATAGAGAGCATAAAGCAATGCCCAAAAGTTTCAGTCAGAACTAATAAAGTAAGAGAACACGCCAAATCCGGAAAGATTCATTGTTTTCAGACTAAGCATGTTTCAGGAAAAAAAAATTAGAAAATTTGTGCCAAACATTCCCACAGTTTTACACCAATAAACATGAGTTCTGAAATATTGGTTTGTATAACTGAATGTATCCGTTGATGAGGGTTCCATTTGCTTGAGTTTTGTATTAGGGGATTGCCCAAAATTTTTGTGGGTGGGGGTGGGGGAAGAAAGAAACAAAGGAAGTTGTTTGCAGGAAGCAAAAGATTTTGAGAGATAAAGAGAGAGGCCCTCTTTGGTCAACCTTCTTAAACAACCCATTACCACAGTTCCCTAAGCACACAGATGGTGGGCACCATTAATGCAAATAAAAAAGAATTGCATATATAAAAACGATGATTGGGAGAAGGCTTTACCAGGCACGAAGAGCTCCACATTTCAATGCCTTCATTGCTTCTTCAGCTAAAGCTTGTGCTGCTTCTGCCTCCCTTTCTGCCAACTCTGCCTCCCTTTCTGCGTCTGCAGCCTCCACAATGGCAGCTTCTGCTTCTGCAACTGCTCTTGCCGCGGCAGCAGCAGCCTCAGGTGCAGTCATGCTCCTCATTTTTTCTAGCTCTGCATCAATCTGGGATTTAGTAAGAATTTTGACGTCATTCTTCTTTACTTCTGGAGAATTCTTCTGCTTTCCCTCTAGGAGCAGCGGGGAAGAGTCTCTTCTAACACCAGAAGATGCTGAAGTCGGTGCGATCCTGTACCGATGCTTTACCTGTCAATACAAATACCACAATTATGATCTAAAGAGAGCAACAACCCAATATTGCTCAACTTTCGTTGATATGAACTTTCTCCAATTTGGTACTCATCATTCTTTACTCTGATTATGTTCATATATACATTAATACAAACATACTTCAAAAACAAACAAATCTACATGCCGTCTATCCCAAGAAATTATGTTGATTGCTATCACCAATGCACTAAATCAAATATTTTTGCTCTTTAGTCATAAACCATACAGCTTCATTCTTATCAGCTTAATTGGGAAAACCTTAAGAACTGCTTGCTGAAGGCCTACACAAACCAAGAGGTTTAAAATTGTTTGGTCACACCCTGCATAATTTGTGAATTCTTATCCCACACAACATACTAAGAATCAACTGTGAATGTTCTTGATATCTAATCAACTGCCTAAAGAACTAGCAATAGCCAAAGCTAAATCCCACATCTAAGCAGATGTGTCCTTATCTTTGTTGCTTAAATGCCATCTATGAGTTTCCAGCTGTTTCCTGGCTGCCATTGGATGCCTGGAGACTAGAGCAGATTGCAGATGGCAGGAAGTAACATAGCTAGGGAATGTCCTGACTAATCGGTCCAAGTTAGAAATTGAAAGTAATCATCTATAGAATGTAATGCTCCTAAACAGTGCAAACATAGCTGGAAGATCCTCTCATCAGAATTTGAAAGTCAACAGAATGATGGAATATAAAAGCATTAGGAGAGACAGATGGACCTAAATATCTTCTTCTGATGAGCTATTAGATTCCACACAGATGGCCAAGTTGGCTACAAACTCAGAAAGTCGGATGTTCTTTACACTAGGCCTTCCACAATTCATTACGACCAAACATCAGCGCAACAGAACAGGACAACTACCCCGTCTAGAGGGCTGCATACTCCCCATTTATGTCCCCCCTTGATTTTATTTTACACAAAATGACTACTCTCAGAATCACAACTGTGACCTCGCACTTGTCAATTGAACCTAACCTTTTCCGTCACATAAAATTTATTTTGATGTAAACAGGACCCTCTGCACAGTGGTCATTGTAGAGAACTGAAATAAATGGTGATAAGCTTTATAATAAAGGGAAAAAAAAAAGACTAGGAGAAACAAATCATAATTGTGAAGGTGAAAAAATATTATGGAAAACCATTGTACATAAAGATCAGAGTAAAAATAAACTCAACAGTTCACAAAAATTGATGGATTTTATTACCACTCTAGATCCAAGAGTAACTGAAGATGCAAAGTAATCAAGTCATTTAACAAAAAAAGAGATGATCAAAGATATAACCATCTACCAACCATTGGAATAAATCGATATGAAGCTTACGTCATATATCTTGAGACAGAAGAAACGGGAAAAAAAGATAGCTGTCAAATCCTAACTACTAACTCATCATGGAAACTCCACATAAAAACCCAAATAAATTCTTCGAATAAGATATAACTTGTTGATCAGTCCATTAAACCCTCAATACAAGATGGAAAGAAGTAAAATAAAGGAAATATTCCATTGAAGATCAAAAAACTGATAATCAAGTAAAAAACGAGTCATTGGGAAATCAAAAACAAAACTCAAACCCATTAATTTTAAAAGACCAAAAATAAAATTTCAGCTCTCATCAAAAGTGACGGCGACAGAAGGGAGTAAGTGTTTAGCTGTAATATGTCGTCAACCTCAACAGATTGAAACAAAAAGGCTACCTCAGGTGTCTGGAATTTTTTTATAGGATTGGCACTGTTACGGATTTAAAAGAGTAGTCATATTGAGCAGAGACATGAAGGTGACAGAAGTTTGTAAAGGCTCTTCCAGAAGCCAGCCTTAAGAATTCCTTTAATAAAAATCAACAAGCCTAAACAATTTGAACAAGGAAAGAAATGAATAAACTTAGATTCATAGAGATAAAATGTAAAAGTGAACTGGATGATTTAATTCCAATCAAGTGAAGTTGTGAGATGGATAATATACAGTTATATAAAGATGTAAGACAAAAAATGGAGGTCAATGCAGATACAGATCTTAAAATAAAAAAGCATCCACTGGACAACAAAGTCCTGCCATCCTGCAAGGCACGGATCGACTTCAGAAGAGAAGGATCAGTACCAGCCACCATGCCCTCGTGTTAATCTGACCAAAGGAAGAGTTTGCAAATACGCTTTTTCAACCTCATCACAGTCATCAAGGTGTTAATAAGATGCATATTCATGACATCTGAAATTTAATTTAAATATGTCCAGAAATCACCATCCAAAAACGTCGGTTGATACTTAGCTCTTTCATCTTTATGTGGCTATAAAGATTATTTACCACCTAAAATCTCAATCACACCACACAGTCCTCGACATTACTTCCAATTTTCAGTTACCAAGGAACAGAGACTTCAAGACACAATGCTCGTGAAATTTTAATAGTTCTGCTGAGATATTCCCTTTCAAAAGCATCACTGGTTAAGTGATTCATCAGTTTTTTTTCTCCTTGACAGCTCATCAGTTTCAACACATGCTAAAATTAATGTTTTGCTAATATTAATTGACTATGAAGAGCAGATAAATTACCTTCGTTAATTTGCCATTTTCTGTCAGAAGCTTTAGGTTTGTCGACAATAGCCTTTCCAGGTTTGGAGGTGCCAAGTATTGCTCCTGTAAAATCAACATAAAAAATGTCAAAACACTTGAAACAAAATGATGTTGAATATAACAAATCCATCAAGTGGTTGTGTTTATATAAATCTTGCACATTACACTAGAAATGAATTCACATTAATATCCTCAAATTTGTGGTGATTCCATAGTGTTTGCGACAAAATTGACAAAATGTTAATAGTTGGTGAATTTTGAAGAAATTAAAACAAATGTAAGAAACGGTGAAAACTTGATGGCCAACAGATTCCTGAGAGCTGGGTCTGCGAAGGAACTGAGGTGAGCTGAGTTGTTCGAACCTGCTTGATCATAGAAGATAAGAGTTCAAAATTGGCTTGTTTTTGGTCGAGCTTGGACTAGTAACTTCAGACTCGGCTCGTGCAAAAATAATGAAGCTCGGGAACAGCTCAAATTGGCTCATACAAGATCGAGCCAAATAAATCCATATGTCTCTCTGTTCGAGTGTGAACAGATCTGATCTCATAGTTGATGTAATTCAATGGGAAACCAAAAGCAAGAACCCATCAACTTAAGATCTGTTTAGATGGCAGATGGTTGGTTCAGATTTCATCAGATACATTTACATGAGTTTTAAAAAACCCACAAAGAGAAGTAAAAAAAAAAGGCAAAAGAAGAAGAAAATGAGGAATGGGAGAAGAGAGAAGAGATGACAGGGGGACTGAATAAGCAAGTGCTTTGCATATATCCAAAAACAAGAAGTACCAGCAACTTAGAGTTCAATGGCATGACTTGATACTTGAGAAATAAATAATAATACAAAACTACAAGTCGAAAACAAGAGGAGATGAAGGTTGCTGTTGGAACTTGAATCAATCAATATCTTAGACCACAATCATCAGCTCCTACAGCAACAAAGAACGAGGATTGTAAATGTTTTTTATGTTAGGTGCTAACAATTAGACTAAATCCAAATTTTAAAAAGCAAACTAAGTGCTGCTTGAAAGTATTCAAGTTTATGCAAGATTGGGCAGTGTTGATCTTTCATTGGTCCAAAACAAGTCAATATTTTTCATTGACTTTCCTTGATATAAAAGCCAATAAAGCATAATAACATAGCAAGGCTCACAATATGAAGCATACCATACTATTTCAAAGTCCCCGTGCCCCACAATACACGACTATTCATGAGTTAGGCTCAAAAAATTTGTTCAATCGTAGTTTATTTAATTATTGAATAAGCCTGAGCTATTTATAAATAGTTTTGTTCATTTACAACATTATAAAGGATGACCATTTCCACTATCTTTTTTTTTCCCCTTGAATACCATTTCCACTATCTTAGATCAATTACTCGCACTGTTACTAAAGGCTCAAGGCACACTAAGGTGGCAAGGTTTCCTGGAGCCTAAGTGCAAGGTGTAAAGTAAGGTACGAGCCTGAACGAAGCAAGGCGTGTGTAACAAAAATGAAAACTATATATAAATACAGAAAGGAAAATCAAATTATGCAACACAAACTAGTCAAGATCAAAATAAAAGATTTTTTTTTTCAGTATACCAGTTCAATAGATTAGCTATCAATATACATAAATCTTTTCAGTTTTCATTTGAATTCAATTAAATCATTGTACATTCAGGGCAATTCCAGATATGCAATACAGCTAATTAAAATTTTCAAAATTGGAATCTTTGACTTATAAAGTTAGAGAATCAAGTAAATCAATGTACATAAATTCTTTAGATGTGCAACAAAAAGAAAGAATCACGTAAATTCTAAACATATTATATTATCATAAAAATTCAGAAGCAAGCACTATAGGCAAATCATGCAAGTAGTCAACCATAGGTTCATGAATTCTGCCAAATATAAGATAAAAATAAACAATACGATCCATTGATGTGACAATAATGTGATGTAGAGTGTAAATCATGGTCCTTAAAAAAATGATTGAATATTAAAAAATGAAAGACACGCCTTTTTTTAGCATGGACCTGCAAAAAAGCATGACTGTGAGAGCTTTATGTGAGCCTGACTGGAGGGGTCTGCTTCTAGTATGTTAAGATGCTCTGGTCTTGTCAAACCTGGGGCTATTTGGAGCTTAAGCCCTAAGCGCACCTTTGACAACTATGATTATTCATAAGAGAATATTGATGTGGACAACCATAGAATCGAAGAAGAAAAATGAAAATTTCATAATATAGAGTACTACTTGATAGAAGAATACCTAACATGGAAAAGTTTTATAAGATGATCATGCCCGATGATAAATGTGTTTGGTAATTGAGATACAGTATTTTCAGATTACGACTGAAATGAGAACTTGAGATGAGCAATAGCTAAAAAGAAAAGGAAATAAATGAATGACTGTGTGGTGAAGTTAATTTGGCATTTGCCAATGTTAAAAGTAGACCAATGAGTTCAACAGCGCAATAAAGTAATTTGATCAAGGATACTAAAAGTCCAAGAGCAAGGCCAAATGGAACGTGCGTTGAGGCTGTGGAAAGGACAAGTCTCCACATAGAGCAGACTTGAGAAAATGGCAAAGGTAGCCAACCCCATGTAGCTGAGGTTGAGGCTTGTTAAGTGGTGCATCAAAACAGGATCTGAATCATAGTTCAAATTCAAGTTGGTTCACTTAGGGTAATCACTAAGGTCACCGCATGGCAGCATGGGTCAGTCTTTTCCTTCAGTTTGTCCCTAAATGAAATTGCAGATAAACCCTTCCATAAAATAGATTTTGCAGGCATATTATTAATATCTGATGTTTTTCGTCCTTAAATGACATTGCAGTTCTACCCTCACATAAAATTGATTTTGCAGACATATTATTAATTTCTGGCATTATGACTTCAACAAACAAGAAAAGCATTTGGTATGTAAATGGCAGCAGCTTTAATTTCACCATGGTTGTCACTTGCAATATTTCTTATTTTTCATAAGAAAATATATCCATAAGCATTACAACTGTGGGAAAAAAAACAGCAGTTTTACTCTATTTGTATTTGTTTCTGCAAACAAGATAGAGTTCTGGAATCATAACTTTAAGACCCAAAGTAAATACCTCTATGTACATGGCAATTGCAGTCCGGTTAGAACCGAGACGGTCCTTCAAATTGCTTATAGCCTCCAGTATAAGATTGTCCAAACTGCATTCATCAAACACAAGTTCCAATAGACCATGTCAACAAATACACTAAAACAAAATTGCATGGCTCCAAACACAAATTTATTGTGCCAATAACATATATGAATTCACACCTCTCCTTGAAGGATGAGGTATGGCTATTTTCTTAAACAAGGATTAAAATCCAAGTCATGACACACTAGTTTAAAACTTGTTAGACTTTTCCTATATACCATCAGCTCATTGCCACTTCCACCTTCCACATATTGGCATCGGCGACATATCCTGTTCAGCAATCAGCCTTAAGCTTGTGCTCTAACTTTCTAACTATAATAGCATTTCAAACAGTTACAACAATATAATTACAGACTGTTGTCAACTTGTCATTGATTAATGACATGGGAAGAACAAAATTTCCTGTCACACTTGACTGTTTATGTTTAAGCTTAGGAACTCCAGAGACCCTGCAAAAGAGACACTATGGTCGGATGATATTGATGAGTTTAGAATGGCTATATGGCATAAATTATTACAATTAATCTGGCTAAGTTACTGCATTTCCAGGAGCAACTTCTTTCAATGGTCTTATTAAATGGCAACAAAGTTAAGAAGAACATCTAGATGGCATATAATGAGTCACAACAGAGTAGTGGAGCTAAAAGGTTGGTCCCTCTCCCGAATAAAAATAAAGAAAGGAAAAGAAAATCACCACAGTGAAGTTTTATACCGAAGCCTCAAAAATCCAAGTATTTTGACACTGCAATTGGATGCACCTCCCTCAGCACTACTATCGGCCACATTTTAACAAGTGTCCATGCAAAAATAATAAAATATGTAAATATCATATTGTCCACATTCCAGTGTCATAGATACTACCACAATAATGAGATGGACAGGACCCAATTATTTTTAAGTCGCAAAACTGTATTTGCAAGCAACGTGTACAAGACTAGAGTCGCTTAAGGATGTAAATCCTCAAGATTCAATACAATCCTAGAACTAACTGATTGTTGGGTAAGCTGCTCTATCGCTTCATGGATTTTCTTGATGGTCCACGCCAATTAAAGAACAAGGACAACTCATGTAGCAACCAGCAGGAATCAAAGTTTAAGAAGGAAAATACCAAATGATGAGAAGTAAATATAACCTTGAGATTGGTTTCTTAGAACCAACATTTTGTAATGCCCCATTAGAGATTGCAAGAGGCTTAGCATCAACAATTTCTACATCATTCTGAATTACAGTGCTAAGAGCCATAGGGTTATCATCGTGCTTGGAAATCTGTTGATTGTTTTTTAACGCAGTTCTAGCCTTCTGCCGGGACCCCCATCCATTTGCCGCTACATTCATATTTCTCCATTTATCCTGTCCAGATAAGAATTATACCCATTAATATGTCTTTTCCAGTCAGGTAAAAGCACGCATCAATACAGCATATCTAGCCTGAAAAACTTACAAACATTCAAACTAAAGAAACTAGTAACCTTCGTTTCAATAACATAACGTACATGCTAAAGGTTTGGCATCTCATACCTTGAGGTCCACATTTGAACGTAAACGCAAGATGGTGCTAAACTCCGGGTCTTTAAGTATTGTGCTCCATTTGCCTGCCCCATACTTAGCCACTCCAGCTTTTAGGGCAGCTTCTTCTTCTGATGTCCACTTCTGCTTTGGAGCACCCATCAACAGAAGCCCCAAAATCTTCCTAGGAAAAAAAAAAAAAGTAACACGGTTAAATCTTATCCTCTATCAGCACATCTGCAAAATAAGAATTAAGACCAAAACAAAAGAAAATTGGCTCCTCTGTATTGTTGAAAACCCAGAGTAAGATTTCATCACAAACAACTCGGTTTAACTATGGCTACAAGTTACAGGTTACAGATATATCTCACTGGTACTGCACAATTCGGTTAATGTTGAAATTTTAAATTATATATATGAAATTAATAAGCTCTTGTCAATATTAGCTCTGAGCCTTTGTGTGTGAAGTTTATTTTTATAATCAACTCAACAAAGTCTTATCCTAACTATTTGGGGATGGCTAACTTCAATTAGACTACAAAGATCGTCTTTCCTAACTATCTCTTACTATCTAAACCTAAATTAGTTTGGTCTTTCTTTTCCTCTATCCTTCCCGTCAATATGGATAATATCACTATTTTTCATTGATGCAAGTACAAGTTTAATTGTACATGGCCAAACATCTTAGCCAGTTCCCTTTTATAGTATTTCAAATGGGTGAAACTTCAACTATTCATTTTAATTTTTATCTTCTCTTGTCTACAGCACATCTAGCTCAACATCCACATTGGCCACACTCATTTATGAAGATGATTCTTAATTGACCAGAATCATGTTGCATAAAGTACAACTAGTCTAATTACTATTTTATCAAATTTACATTTCACATATGGATAAATGACAATTGCACATTTGCACTATATGCCAAAAACACTCATCTCCTTAATCCATCCTATTTTAGAGTAACAGCAACTCAAATCTCTCCCCCCTTGTAAACAACCGAATCTAGTCAAAGAAACTTTTCGCTTTTTGGTATCCCTTAACCCTTTATCTTCGATATCTCCCACTTTGTATTCCTAATTTAGCATTTATCCATACGTTAGTTTCATTTATCAAAGAAATATCATTAACTAGCATACACCACAGAACCTCATCCCAAATGTGTATAGTCACTTAATATATTACTAAGACAAAAGGTAAGGGGCCTAATGAAAGTCTTTAGTAATTGAAAATTCACTTGTTTCTCCCACCTTTGTTCTTAATATGGTTTTTTCATGCTAACATATACGTATTTATCTGTGACATTTCTTTTCTAAACTCGCCGTATCATATCTTTAAGTATCATACGATAGATTTTCTCAAAATGTATAAAACTATATAAAGATCCTTTCCTTCTCTCTTCATGTTTCCCTTAATCTTCTTAATCTTTTAGCGTAGATAACTTCGTTCTTAATACATTTTCTACCTCAAATACCCTTCTCTGGTGAGGGGGGGAAAACCATTTTTCTTATATTTTTAAGGCTCAACCTAAGCTTTTGCCATAAATTTCAATTAACAATTTCTCAAAATAACATTCAATCTTCTTTTTAAAAAAAGGAATCTAAACTTTCAATCCTTCTTTAGTTTCATCATCTTTTACCAAGACCCTAATACTTCGTTTGGTAGGAAAGGGAAGAGAGGAAGTTTAATGCATGTCTCCATTGTTTGGTACAAGGGAGAGTTGGAGATAAGGGAAAGGATGGGTGGATGAGACATCATTCCTGGCCCACCATTTTTCACCCATCCAAAATTGGGCAGAATAGAGGTGGAAAGAGAAGGATAATTATAGTATGTACCATAAAGTGACATTATTACCTTTCAATTTTTACACGACTTATGACTAGTCAAAAAAAAATTTGTTTTACATGACTTATGCATTAACTTAATGAGGGTGTAATGGTAAAAAGATATAGAACCTTTCATTTCATTTCCTCATACCAAAACAATGGAAGGTGCAACTCCTCTCCCTAACACTCAACCAAAAAAATGAGGGGAGAACGACTTCCATTCCAGATTTCCCCAAGGATGCCGCATCCATCCTTCCTTCCATTTTTCTGTCCTTCCTACCAAACAAAACATAAGTGTCTCACCCTTTATGCATTTAGTTAAATGAAGAGTATTTGCTTTTCTTCTCCGATAGTTACCAAAAAAAACAAAAAATTCTTATGCTTTATACTTGATGTCTTTAACTTTTTTTCAGTAATTAACTATTCTATTAACCTCCTCCTTTACAGATTTCTACCTATCAAACATTTGATTTATTTCTGATTTGTTACCAAATTTTATCACACGCTATAAGGGCTTTTATTACATTTGAACTTCTCACTTCACCACCAAGTTTTCATAAGTAATCATCACTTTCCTTTAGCTTCTTCATGATATTTTTTATATTCCTTTTTAGCACATTCATTCAATGTTGAAATGACCAAAATATGAAATTACTGGATATCCTATAAAGATGTGATTATAAAGTATATGGGTTATGGTGTACCTTAGTCGCATGACTCGCATGTAATCATGTTTCTAAATATATTACATGTGTCTAAAGGTGTGGATAAGGATGTATAGTTACCTATCATGATAAGGATTATTCATGGTGACTCTTGCCCCCATTGAACAGATGTGTGAGTGAAAGTGCAGAGAGTGGAAGGTCAAAGCATTTCAAGCTTCCTTCTGAATTAATCAATGGCTTCCGTAGGTCCGGTTAATAAATAGATTTATAGTGTTTTATGCATGTGTATGAATTTTCAAATTTAGTTTACAACATCCTCTAATTACATGTTTCTTCCATCCATTTCTTAAACTTAAATAATTCTACTTTCAGTCTTTTAAATTCAGCCATCTATTTCTTAGGTTTATAATCACTTTTTTTCTTTCTTATTTTTCTTTAATATAAAGATTGACAATCATCAGCCGTGAGCCTACATTACAAGATCAAGCTCTGAAATTTATGTTTATGATTGACAAATTATTCAGTTGTTTTTACATCAACAAAGCAAAATGGTAACGAAATATTCAACTTTAGTATAAAATCATATGTAATGGAACAAAGAAAAAATTCAAAGAAAATGCGTACTATGCTAATTCAATAAGAATCAAAACAACATTAATGGAAAATGAGTCAGCGTATTACTTATCATCGTAAACTAATACGTGACAACTTATGATCATCGTCTTTGCGTAGAATAAACAGAGTGTGTGCGTGTATATATAGACATGTGATTACGTGTATACCACGGGAAGGTTCGCAGGCAGTGAGAAGTAAGAAGTTCAAGAACAGATCAGTGGCGAGTCGGCTTCATGATTTGCTATCCCATGATTCGCACAAACAAGTTGAACGATTAAAACCCTAGAAGCGAGTGTGTAGTTTATGGAAAACCCTCTCTTTTTCTGTGTCTGTTTCCTTTTCTTTTTTTTCCCTCTTTACCAGAATGTCGTTTTCTTCTTCGTTTTCTTTTTTTTTTATTTTTTCCTTTTTCTCTCTATTCTTGCTTTTTTCTCTGTTTTTAATCATATACACGGTACAACAACCACCGTACGGGTAGGCGTGCAATTCAAACGCGTTGAATGATCAACCCGCCCATCCCGAATTATGAGCAATTTTATCCAAACTTAAAATTGAGAGTGACTTCGGGTTAGAGAGAGCTAACCCGAGTCCGATGATTATCGGGGTTAGTCGGGTCAATTGGGTTGGTATCCAATCTAGTTAAATTCGAATGATTTTTCACCGCAAATAAGTTTTGGCAAATAAAAACATCTACACTATTGCAACACTCAGCAAATAAAAACATGTACAGTATTGCACACTCATACATGTGTACAGTGTGCATAGAGAATGAAAAAGACAAGATCATCTCCAATGATTATATTTTTGTAAATCTGTTGTGTCATGGATTAAATCTGATGTGTCGTGTCAAATTTATTATAAAAAAATTTGTTAGAAATTGCGACTCATATTCTTATTATAATTGAATTTCTATTTTAGAATTATAATTTATTTGATAATTTTTTCTTAAGCACATCTTGAACTTCAAGTAAATTGGAATCCTTGTATGATAAGGAATGAATTTGGAGACTCTATAAATAGAGGTAGGGTTAAAGAGAAAAGAGAGAGAAGAAAGATGTAAGGAGTTGGTGAGTGTTGTGAGAAGAGGATAGTGTATATGTAATTTCAAAGGGAAAATGCCAAGAGATAGTGAAAGAGTGTGTGTGGTAGCCATGCTTTTCGTTTGTTGTATATTTTCTTTCTAATATGGTGAAATCTCTCTCTCCATGGATGTAGCCCTAGAGTTGGGTGAACCATCTAAAATATTGTGTTGTGCGTGGATGTGATTGATTGTAGATGTAATGATACGCTTCTGATATGCCGAAAGAAGAGGAATTAATTCCCTACAACTGGTATCAGAGCTAATGGTGGGTCAGAGCCTATAATTGGTCCTGAATATCAGAGTCAAAGATTGATGGTGTGTCAAAGTAAAAGGTTGATCGTAGAAAGTTATGAAAATATAATCAGAGCTGATGAATACACGAAAATGATGACAGTGTGAAACCATAAGGAACAAGTCTTGAGACAAGCCAAAAGATGCTCGTTTTCAAGATGGGGCAAGATAATGGTACGAAGAATGGAGGTTTGCTGTTTTCGGCCCAGAAAAGTAGTGAGTGAGAAAAAAAAGTGTGGGGCTAAAGATGACGACGACGATGATGATGATGATTGATTGGTGGGCTACCATGCATGAGTAATTGAACACCAATGGAGATGATGTGATGGAGTTTGGTTTGAGGAGGAGAAATTTTCAGTCGAGGTGGAGTTATAGAGGACCGCGTTGATGGAATTTGAGCCAAGGTGGAGATTGTTAGGAATTGTGGCTCATATTCCTATTATACTTGAGTTTTTATTTTAGAGTTGTAATTTATTTAGTAATTTCTTACTAGGCACGTCTTGGGTTTCAAGTAAATTGTAATCCTTGTACGACAAGACATGGGTTTGGAGACTCTATAAATAGAAGTAGTGTTAAAGGGAAAAAAGAGAGATGAAAGATGTAAGGGGTTAGTGAGTGTTGTGAGGAAAGAATATGGTATATGTAATTCTCGGGAGAAGATGTCAAAAAATGGTGAAAGAGTGTGTGTGGTAGGTATATTTTCCGCGTATTATATATTATCTTCTCGATATAGTGAAATCTCTCTCTCCATGGACATAGTCCTAGAGTTGGGTGAGCCATGTAAAATATTGCGTTGCACGTGTATATGTTTGATTATTATCTCCCTGTATGATTGTGTGATTGTGGATGTGATGATATGTTTCCGTTGTGCTTAAAGAAGGGGAATTAATTCCCAACAAATTTTGGACTACTCATTTTCTGCTCCAACCATTGTTTTATATCTTTTGTGTAAAAACGTATCTATAAACAACCAACCATTTGTTATGCCCAAACCTAGTTAGTTCACTTTACTTTTTAGCTATTAAAGCTCACGCCCCAACCACTCAATTTTACTTACCCTTCCTGCCAGTAGTATACCCATCACGCTAATGATTCGATCTGTTACGTGTAAGTTTTTTATACTTCTTTACATTATTATCTACCATGTCTTCATCTTATAGTTTTGAATTATGGATTGACAATGACGACGATTTTAATGATTTCGATGACAGTTTTGAAAATAATTTCATCCATTACTATGGACAACATCACGAAGATGGCAACACCATTTATTCTTATGTTTCTCGAGGAGGAACAAAATAATTTTCAAAAACGCCCTCATGGCGGATCTGTACCGAAAGGGAGAACCTATAGGTCTCAGTGGGAGCTCACTCGTGATCGAATATGGGCGAACTATTTTGTAGACAACAATCAAGATAAGCACAATAATCCTAATGAGTGAGAAAATAGGTAAAAAAAATTAAGCATCCTAATGAGTGAGAAAACGGCTAAAAAAATAAGCAAGCTCGGTATCTCAAAAAAAACAAATAAAGTAGAGAAAAATAAATTAATGAGGTTCGGAGCAAACAATATAAACTTCAAGCCCACCATGAACTTGTGAATATTCAAAATGCATGGGTTATGTTTTACCAATTAAAGTTCAAATAACTTTCCTATCAAGAAATTTATCCAGAATTCTTGCAATAAAGCCAAAGAGAATATACAAGAGAATGTCGGTGAATAGAAGAAAAACACTGCTCTCAAATACTAGTATAAAGAAAATAATTTACTCATACACAATTTTCAAAATTCACGCCATTGTGATCTATTTAAGGAAAATATATATAATCGCACCAAATGAGCGTTCATCTAATCTACATCAATGTAATCGCATTTTCATATAGAGTGAAAATCCAGATCGATAATGACAAGCAAATTTCACAATATATATGAAAAATAACTAGAGAATTTATAGAACAATTGAAAGATACCAGAAAATACAAACATATGTGTGTGTGCAGAGAGAAAAATAGTGAAGGAAGATGAACCTTAGAAAAGTGAAAAACAGATAGGGGCGTAAAGGCAGATTCGCCGATGAGAGAGAAGTGCAAGTGGGAAGGATATGGTTAATTCACTGATGGAATGAGAAGAGGGAGGAAAGAGAACATATGCTAATGTGGCTATGTAAAAGGGTTGTGCAAAATACACAACAATTTTACACATTGGTGAGGTAGCAATGTCTCTTAACATACTGATGGAGATAAAAAAAATATTATACATTATGTATATTTTACACAAAATGGTCTTTTAACACATTGTTGGAGATGCTCTAAGTTAAGGAACACATAAACTCAATTTGTAAACACGCGGGTGAAGGAAGGGGAAGCATCCCCCCCCCCCCCCCCAAATTTTTTTCAAAAAAATTATCTATAATTGTGGCCCCAAAACTAATAGAAAATTTCAATTAACCCCCACCTTTAAAATTTTCAAAAATTTTATCCATTAACCTCAATTATAGTGAGTTTTGAAATAAGTATAATTTATATATTTTCTAAAATTTATAAGAATTTTAATTTAACCTTTTAGCCTTATTTCTGGCCAAATATTGTAACAAAAATAAAATTAATTATTTTGGTAATCCTTATTGTCACATATCATTACTATATATATATATATATATATACACACACACACACACACATGTATAATATCAATTAAGACACGAACCTTCATTGTCAAATATTTTTGTTAGATAATGTTAACAAGGAAAATATCTAAAATTATATGTTCATCTCCATCGACAAGTTTTTTTTCATAAATGGTGTAGTTTCATCAAGAAAATATCAATAAGGTACAGGAGCACATAGGGCCTACCCTCGGAGGAATAGCTTAAAAAGCTTAGAAAAGAGACAAGAAATGGGCAATTGAATAAGCCCATTTTCAGTACATGAACAACATCAAACTAAGAAATTTAGAGAACAAAGTCATAAAAATATACGGAAGTAACATCAAAAACCTCAAAGAAAATGGTTCTAGCCAACATAACAGCTAATTTTCTAATGCCACCATAAAGCCTATAATTATTCTCTTGTTAAATGCCCCATATGACAACAGTAAATGAACTTTTGTACAACTAAGAATCATGATACCTCTGCCAATATGATAAGTGTACAAAATTTGTTATTTTATATCCTAAACTAAGTTTTCAATCACTCTTTTATTTTATTTAAATGTTCTTATCTTTGCATTTATGTTTTATAGGAGTTGATTTCCAAATAAGAAGAAAAATAGCAAAAAATGGCTAAAACAGATATATATATAACCAAAGATGAACATAAGAAAAATTGTACGAGAGATGGTATTCTGTGCAATCTACTTCACAAAAGATCTTAAGTTCAAAACTTTGCTAAATATTTTTTAGACGGCTACGTCTGCAGTTCAGAATTCAAATTGAAGATATGAAGATCAAATATTAGATATTTAAATTCAAAATTTTGTATTTTGAATTTTATTTTTAAATTTTATATTTTGAATTTTGTATTTTAAAATTTTTTCACCTAAACCATTCCCCTCTAACTCTATAAATAAGGGTCTTAGGGGATTGTGAAGGAAGTTAGAAAATTGTAGAGAAATTATAGAAAAAAAATTGTGTAATTGTTTTATTGATTCAATGAGAAAGAGTAGTTTCTTTTTTATTTGTTTGTTTTTTGTTGATATGAAGCGTAAGCATCCTTTTCAAGGGAGTGATGAAGCCACCATGGCTGAAATATAAGTAAATTATTTTATTTTCTTGTCTAATTTTTCCTCCCAAGAGCATTATTCTACTCTTCTATTCTGAATTTTTATTTTCTAAAATTAGAGGGAGGATTCTTCGTGTTTGCCAAATATTGGTAATTCGAATAATGCTTACCTCTGTTTACCCAGCCAATGGGCATCAGATTAAGTAAAGAAATGTCTCTCTCATATATAATCAAGTCATTCATTTTTATTCCATATTTTTCTTCATCTTTTCAAGTTCTAATTGGATTGGTGAAGTGTATTGATTATTGGAGAAAAAACTAGATAAGAATAGTAAAAAATTTATTTATATAGATCCATGGTGGTGAATTCTCTTTCCTTGAAATTTGTCCTATCATTTGATCTAAGACATTTAGTATTAGTTTTTATTATTAAAAAAAAATCAGTAGGTTATTTTTAAATATTCATTTTTCATCTCAAGAGATTTAGGTTTTGAATTTTAGACTTGTTACTGATTCTCACTTTAGAGTACGTGGTTCGACCCTACTTACTACTATACAATTTTTAGTAAAGTTTTTGCAGGTTTTATTATTTTTGTACGAAGTATAAAAAAATAACGACAAACATCCACTATTCTACACTCGTCAGACATATATGAAGAAGTTCATTAAACATATAATCTCACATTCTACATGCATTCCCACAATTTTTATGCATAAAGATAAAAAGGAACCATTATGCATCCATATCTCAAAAGCCATACATCTATAAGTTCATTGTACATATCTCTCTCAAAAGGTTCAATGTGCATCAAGTATAACAATTACATTTGAAATTCGTAAACAAGCGGTGAACCAAATGTAAATGCAACACTCCTAGCTATAGTCGACATGCCACAAACCGGCATGGACTTCTACATACATATATCTAATAGAAATCCCAAAAAAATAAGCTCAAAATTCGATTTAGAGCTCAATGTCTCATCCTCCATGGGAGCTTTATCTGAAAAGGGTTCAGGGGAGGGGGTGAGCATACAATTACGCCTAGTAAGAATGATCTACCCGACTCTACCTTAACTCAGACAGTCATGCATGAATGCATATGAAATCTCCACATGACTACATGACAAGTATCCGTGTTTTTCACACTTCAAACATACTAGTTTTAGAAATCATAAGTGATGTTTCACATTCCAATATATGACAATTTATAGGAAGTCGCAACTCACAAGTAAACTCACACCACGTATAATCTGAAAATCAATTCAACTGAGGATTCCTGCTTGTCACAATCCCATAATAAGGGTTTCTTCGAAATCACAAACTCTGCTTATGCTCTATGGATTACTAACCCAATGGAAGCGACATTCGTTTGGCACAAAAATCACAATTCTCACCAAATGCATAATCTATGTCAAGTTTATGCACACACTTTCACCTCAAGCTTGTCACAATAAAAATCACTCATTTCATGGAAATCACAACGAATGCACTTTCAAGAAAATATTCTTCATGCATAAATTCAACATTTGAAATCAAATTTCACAAAAACTCCTAAAATGAATCCAAAATCGCAATATTGCATTCATAGACAATAACTACACATATGCAATACATAAATTCCAACCAAAACTAGTGTGATTATGACGGATGTGCACGGATTGTGCGCTTAATCATAAAATTACGATGAATCATAATCCCCATTATGATTAATCGTAATGGGCAAGTGTTGGATGGTTTGTGTGTATGATTTTTTTTTGTTCGCTCGTGTATAGTGGGGCCCATTGAGGTGAGTCATTGATTCTACATACAAATATATGTTTATATACATATGGTGAAACTTTCGCGATTATAATAAGTAAGGATGGACCATTTGGTATAATTGTAAGGCATGATGTATTAATTAATCATCCCCATTTCCTTTATCCTTTCTCGGGGTTTTGAAAATTGGAGCATGATAGCGTGATATCAGAGCACTAGGTTTGAATACATTGGGATGAAAGGTAAGGGTCGAATTGCACATTGGTTTAGAAATGTGTGGTGGTAGGTAGTTATTTGGACGTTAGGTTTGATTACTTATGGATGATGGGTTAGGGTTGAACCATACGTGTGTTTAAGGTTGAACATATAGACTTAAGGTTTATACATTGTTATATGGAACATGATTTTATTCTTATGTGTTTGAAATAACATGCTAATTATGGAATGACTTAGCATGGCGTTGCATAAGCATGGTGAGAGTCGATTGGTCGATTGATATATGCCTTGTGAGTTAAGTGTTTGCTTGTTATTTATATAACAAGATGCCACCCAGAAGAGCACGTGGTAAATGTGCTAATGTTCAACAAGATCCAGTGGATAAGGCTCAATTTATGCACGATATAGTTGACACCATGAGACAAATCGCGAGGGAAATACAAGGAGAGGAAGTTCAAGTTTAACCACGGGTTGGTTTGAGTCGAATGATGATCACTATGAAAGAGTATATCAAGTACAAGCCATCTACCTATGCATGTGGGTCTGATCCATTAGTAGTTGAAGATTGGGTGGACCAAACTCTGAAACTTTTAGTTGCCTTGGATATTGATGAGGACCTTGATAAGTGCACAAAACTTGCGATTTATATCTCAAAATAAGTCTTTAATTACTCTTTTATTTTATTTAAATGTTCTTATCTTTGCATTTTATGTTTTATGGGGGGGTTGATTTCTAAATGAGAAAAAAAGTAGCAAAAAAAGGCTGAATATATATATATATATATCCAAAGATAAACATAAGAAGAATTGTAGGGGAGATTGTATTCTGTACAAACTACTCCACAAAAGATCTCAAGTTCAAAACTTTGAAAAATGTATTTGTTTACATGGCCACATCAGCAATCTAGAATTCAAATTGAATATATGGAGATCAAATATTAGAAATTCAGATTTTGTATTTTATTTTTTCACCTAAACCATTTTACTCTAACTCTATAAATAGGGGGTCTTAGGGGTTGGTAAAGGAGTTAGAAAATTATAGAAAAATAGTGTAATCATTTTCTTTATTCAATGAAGAATAGTAGTTTAATTTTTATATGTTTATTTTCTATTGATATACAAACGTAAGCATCCTTCTAAAGGGGGTGATGAAACCACCATGGCTGTAATATAAGTAAGTTATTTTATTTTCTTATCTAATTTTTCCTCCAAAAAGCATTCTTTTATTCTGAATTTGATTTTCAAAAATTAGAGAAATGATTCTTCATGTTTGCCAAATAATGGTAATTCAAATAATGACTACCTCTATTTACCTACCAAAGGTACAACAGATTAAGTAAAAAATGCTCTCTCATATATAATTAAATATTTTTTTATGTCATATATTCCTTTATCTTTCCAAATTCTAATATTCTTATCTAATTTTTTCTCCAATAATCAATATACTTCACCAATCCAATTAAAACTTAAAAAGATGAAAGAAGATATGACATAAAAAAAAAGCTTGATTATATGTGAGAGAACATTTTTTACTTAATCTATTGTACATTTGGTAGGTAAATAGAGGTAGGCATTATTCGAATTATCATTATTTTGCAAACACAAATAATCCTCTCTCTAATTTTTGAAAATAAAATTCAGAATAAAAGAATGTTCTTAGGAGGAAAAATTAGATAAAAAAATAAAATAACTTACTTATATTTCAGCTATGGTGGCTTCATCACTTCATTGAGAATGATAATTACGTTTGCATATCAACATAAAAGAAACATATAAAAATGAAACTACTATTTTTTATTGAATAAAGAAAATGATTAGACCTTAGGGTTGGTACAGTTGCACTTCATCTGCAAGGTGAAGCTGATAGATGGTGGAATTCCATGAAGGACAGTCACAATATTGAGGCGATAGAATAGGAAACCATCAAAGATCTTTTCTTTGGAAAGTATTTTTAATCAACGATGAAAGACAGATTGAAGTAGGAGTTCATCGATCTTATGCAATAAGAGATAAACATAATGGAATACGAGACCAAGTTCGCTTCTATGGCTCATTTTGCACTATAAATGGTGAATGACGAGGAGATGAAAACAAATAGGTTTGTGAAGGGGCTTAAGATATCCATAAGAAAACGGGTATCAATCTTAGGCTTGAAAACCTATGTCGAGGTAGTTGAAAGAGCCTCAGTAACTGAGGAAGACGACAGAGATGCCCAAAGAATCTTGGATTTGAGGAATCAAACAAGAAGTGCGGGGTCATTTATTGGTAACCAGGCAAAGAAAAGGCAGATGAGTAACACTTCACTTTCTTAAGGGCAGCATATTCACTCTTTACCTTCAGTGCCTTTGCCTACAGGGTCTTTAGGATCAGGTGTGATATGTTACCATTGCCAGCAGCCAAGCCATTACAAATCTAAGTGCCCTCAGAAGCAAGTATCAATACCAGTGGCATTAGGAAGGGAGCAAATATGCTTTTATTATCATCAATCTGGGCAAGTTAGGGCAAACTATCTGCAAAGGCAAAGTGGGACTAGGTCTCAGTAGAGGACTATTTAGTCTGCCACAAGTTAGTCAGGCATGAGAGTGTTACCACTGTCTTAGCCAGCTCAGTCAGTTCATAACTTTCGGGCAGCAAGAGGAACCACACCTTTTACTTCTAATCAGCAGTCCAGGTTGTAGGGCACTAGCCGACAGGGTCAAGAGACACAGGGCCGTGTTTTCACGCTTGCTTAGGCAGAGGATATACCAGAACCGTCAATAGTATGAGGTATTTTCCTGGTTTCTAGCTTATGGGCTAGGGTGTTGATAGATTCAGGTGCAACTCAATCATTCATATCTATTGCATTCGTATGTGTCGGGGATGGAGGTGTCATCTTTAGAGTCACTATTGTCCATTGATACACCTGTTGGGGGTAGATTTTGTCAGTCTTGTGAGATCGATGTTGCAGGACGTCGACTTTGTGTTACTAAACATGACTAGTTTTAACACCATTCTAGGTATAAATTGACTGTTTATATTTCGGGTCACCATTGATTGTCTCCATAGGAGAGTGATGGTGTGTACACCTGAGGGTGATTGTTTCTAATTTATGGGAGAATATGAAAATTTTCACATACCATCCTTGTAGAGTTCCAGCAGTCGAAAAGGGATTGGATACTTATTGGCTAATTTGTTAGCTGAAGAGGAAGATGTTTTGATTTGTGGAGAGTTTTCACCGATAGTTTATGACTTATTGGACATGTTTTCGGGAGACTTGACTGAGTTACCTCCGAAACTGGAAGTAGTATTTAATGTCAATTTTACTCCTGGTATCGCACATATCTCTATGACACCATACTGTATGGCGCCGGTAGAGTTAAAGGAATTGAAAGATCAGTTGCAGAAATTATTGGATAAGGAATTTGTACGGCCTAGTGTATCGCCTTAGGGAGCTCTAGTCCTCTTTGCTAAGAAAAAAGACGGATCCTTGAGATTGTGTATAAATTATCAAAATTTGAACCAAGTAACAATCAAGAACAAGTATCATTTGCCAATGATAGATGACTTGTTTGATCTGCTAAAAGGGTTTAAAGTATTTTTCAAATATTGACTTGAGGTCGGGATATTACCAATTGAGGGTAAGGGATGAGGACATTTTGAAGACTATTTTTCGGACTCGATATGAACATTATGAGTTCTAAGTGATGCCATTTAGGTTAACGAATGCACTAACAACATTCATAAACTTGATAATCTAAGTCTTCAGTGTTTATTTGGACAGGTTCGTGGTGGTGTTTATGGATGACATCCTCGTATACTAGTCAGTTATGGAAGAACATAAGAGTCGCTTGAGGACCGTGTTACAAATTTTAAGGGAGCACTGTTTGTATACCAAGTATGAAAAGTGTGAATTTTGGCTAACAAAAGTAAAGTTCTTTAGACATATGGTGTCTGAAAGAGAATTATATATAGATCTTTCTAAGATTAAAGTGGTATTGAATTGAGAAAGTTTGAAGAATGTATTTGAGATACGTAATTTCTTGGTCTTAACCGGTTACTATCGACACTTTGTGAAAGATTTTTTGAGATTAGCGGCGCCTATAACACGACTTACTCGTAAAGGAGTTAAGTTTGTGTGGAACGATGCTTATGAGAAATTTTTTTATGAATGAAAGGTTGATTGAATTCTGCCCCAATCTTGATCATTTTTTAACGTGGTTTGGGTTATGTGACCTGTTGTGATGCTTCACGGAATGGATTGAGTTGTGTTTTGATGCAAACCAAGAGGATTGTAGCGTACAGTTCCCAATAGTTAAAGACACATGAGCAGAATTACCCGACTTATGACTTAAAGTTGGAAGCGGTAATTTTTGTATTGAAAATATGGAGGCATTACTTGTACGAAAAAAGTTTAAGGTGTTCTCCAATCACAAGAGTTTAAAGTACATTTTTCACACAAAAAGACTTGAACATGAGGCAACGAAGATAGGTGGAGTACATGAAATATTATAACTTTGATTTACAGTATCACCCGAAAAAAGCTAACATGGTAGTCGATACCTTAAGTAGGAAATCACATGGTACCTTGATAAACATTATGATCTGATAGTGGAAGATGATGGAAGATATCTCATAAATGAGATTGTATTTTAGTGAAGATGGAGATCCGGCTACATTATTTAAATTTATTGCTCAACTGACTCTAGTGAGTATAGTGATTGAGAAGCAGAGGCATGATAGTGAGATAGAGGTTATTCATACTCAGATTTCAGGTGGCAAAGTAGTGGAGGGTTGGATAATTCATTCCGATAGTGGGGTGATGTTCAAAGGAAACATGGTTGTACCATTGGTTTGTAGGGATGAGGTCCTTAGAAAGTTTCACTACTCCAGGTTTACAGTACACCCTGGTGGTACTAAAATGTATCATAATTTATGTCGACAATATTGGTGAAAGGGTATGAAAAAGGATGTTGAACAACTTGTGACAAGGTGTCTCACTTGTCAACAAGTGAAAGCCGAGCATCAAAGACTAGTGAATTTGTTACAACCATTACCAATAGTAATGTGGAAGTGGGAACAAGTCACTATGGACTTTGTGACAGGGTTACTGAGGTCGAGGAAGAGGCACGATGCTATTTGAGTCATTGTTGATAGAATGACCAAAGTAGCTTATTTCCTCCCTATTCAGGTGACTGGTGATGTGGACACTCTCAGTCATTTGTACATTGAATAGATTTTGAAGTTACACGTCGTACTAATTTTTATTATTTTATATAGAGATCCATGGTTCACGTCACAATTCTGGCAGAGCTTTTAGGCAGCCTTAATACGGACTTTCATTTTAGTACAACTTTTCATTCTCAGATGGATGGTCAATCTGAGCATATTATACAGATTTTGGAGGATATGCTTCAGGCATGTGTGCTTGATTTCGTGGTAGTTGGGAAGATCACATTCCATTGACGGAGTTTGCTTACAATAATAACTACCAGGCTAGTATTGAAATTGCACTATATGGTAGGCCTTAACCCGTTTGTTGGACAGAGGTTGGTGAGACAGTGGCCTTGGGACCGGATATAGTATGAGAGATTACTAAGAAAATCAAACTGATACAGTAGCGATTACTTATGGCTCAAATTCGTCAGAAGAGTTATGTCGATAAGAGGCGACGTCCTTTAGCATTTGAGGTAGGAGACCATGTCTTTCTTAAAGTCTCACCACATAAAGGATTGATGAGATTTGGGCATAGTGGCAAGTTGTCGCCACGGTTTATTAATCCATTCGAGATTTTGGACCGTGTAGGTAAGGTTGCATATCACTTGACACTGCCACTGCAAATGTCAATTGTGTATAATACTTTCCATATTGAGAAAATATGAGTCGGATCCTTCATACATGTTAGATTGGACAAATCTAAAGGTAGAGGAAGATGTATCTTATGAGGAGGGGCTAATTCAGATTTTAGACTATAGAGAGCAAGTGTTTTGGGGCAAGACCATTTCATTAGTCAAAGTATTTGGGAGGCATCACGGAGTCGAAGAGGCTACGTGGGAGCGAGAACAAAAAGTTTTCTCAAAGTATCCTGAGTTGTTCACCACTTGAGGTACGTTTGAATTTCAAGGACGAAATTCCTTAAAGGGTGGGAGGTTGTAGAGATCGGGTCTAATTTCGATCGACTTTCCTTTTATTTATTATTTATTGTCTTAAAATGATTATAAATGATTGTACATGCATTATATATATATATATATATATATATATAATGCATGTGTGGGGACTAGTTTTGAGGTCCAAGGATGTTTTAGAGTCACTTGGCTCAATTTGAGATTTTCTAGTCGGCGAGGCCCGGGACATATGTCGGGTGGACTCGAAAAACTAGATATTTTTTTAGAAAATATTTATTTTTGATTTTAGACCAATTAAAATTTTAGAAGAAGAATGGAATTGATTTTAAAGCTGTGACTACTTTCGGAATTAAAAACAAAGGTTGGGAGGGTACGTTAAGTGGCGTAAGGGCATTTTAGTCATTTCACGGCCCAAGATACTATAAAGGGTAAAATGCAAAAAAAAAATCCTATACTTTGCCCATGTTTGCAAAAAAAAAAACCCAAAATTTTTTTGTGTGCAAATAATCATTTAACTACCACATTTTGTGCAAAAGACCCTCCTCTCTATCAATGAAAAAATAAAAATTCCAAAAATACTCTTTGGCCCTAAGATTTGAGTAAAATTGTATATTTTTTATACATTTTAACACATTTATAAATTAAAAAATAAATTACTAATATTCTCTAAACTACACGATTGTTGACAAAGAATTACATTTATATTCGAACACGTCTTCTGCCAAATTTCTTTTCTACTTCATAATAAATTAACGGTTAACATTGACATTAAATTAATTTTTTTTTATTTTTAAATACAAATAAATGAATATATACTATAAATATTATAATCCTAAATTGTTACCTCTAATTCTTGAACTTATATATGTTTATTACTTTATTTTTCAACAATAGATTTTTATTCTTTTTACATACATTTTTTTGTAAAATCTTAATTTAATTACAAATTAAATATATCGAAATATTCACCAAAATCACATCTAAAATATGTTTAGTGAAGTTTAAAAAATTACATTTAAAATATATAAAATTATTAGAGTAAAATAAAAAAAGAAATTTGACAATTTTCATCAATGGGTAGTTTTGTAATTTTTTATTTTTGATTGCATTTTTTGCCCATTTTATGAAGTTTAGGGGGTTTTTTGAACTTCTTCTTCTTCTTTTTTTTTGGCAAAATGGGTAAACTATATGGGTTTTTTTTTTGCATTTTACTCTATTATAAATATCTATATGGCTGAGATCCCAGCCATTTGTGAAGCTAGAGACAACCGGCCACTCTCTCTCTCCATTCTTATCTATTCTTCTTCTCTCTTCATTTTGGAGCCTTAGAGCTTGGATTCGAAAGGTGCCAATGAAGGACAACTTGTTCTACGCGGCAGTGGCAATATTTTGACTCAAACAAAGTTTGATTTGCGTAAAGTTAAAGCTTGGAGATTTCTAGAGTTTTGCTAGAAAAGTTTGAAACTTAAGTGAGGGGTATTTTTTCTATTCTAATCATCAATTTTCTAGGAAATTTGATAGGTTATGGTGAATTGGGTGGTTTGGTATACATAAGATGGTTAGGGTGGTGGTATTAATTTCATTTCTAGCACTCTTTATAGTTCTATGCATGTTGGTTAAACCTCTATGTGAAATATGTTTTGATTTTGAGAATATATAGACTATATGTGATTTTGTGAACATATAGGTGTTATGAGGTAAATTGTGAACATATGTTAAAATGTATGTGATTTTCTGAGCATAGATGTATTAATATGAAATTAATTTATGAGTATATGAGAGCTATGTGTTGATTTGTGAAGGCATGGAATCCATTGGCATGATATATGGGTTACGAAGATGGTGTGTGTGTAAACACCATGAATGTGATTTTATGCATAATGAATATGCTAGTTGTGAATTTTATGTTGCTTAATGCACGTGTATAGAATTGTCAAATTCTTTATGTATCGGAGTTGTCCTTAGGTGCATGACATTCAGAGTTTGGCCAATCATGTCACCAAAGTGAAAAATTATCCACTTGGTATGAATAAGCATTGAATTATGTTTATGCATGTATTACGTTTGAAATGTTTAACGTGAACATTAAATATGTCATCTAGTATAGAGATGTCATGATTGCATGTCATGTAGGTTGGCGCCGGGTCGATGTTTAGGTGGGTTGGAAAATTTCTACTAAGCATGTGTATCGCTCACCCCTTCCCCCCAGACATTTTACATATAAAACGTTTGCAAGAGATGAGTCCTAGAGTTGCTTATGTTGGAGCTTTCGAGAGTTTTTGATATAACATGTGCTTATATGTATCCATGCTTGTATGTACCATGTTAGTACTTCACACTTCTTTTGAAAAGACCTGGAATATGAGATATAGAATAATTGTTTATACTTTGGATATGTATATTTTTTTCGTTGACACGTGTATTGATCCCTCATTTATTTATTATTCTTAGAATAATGTATATTTTGGACAAGGATTTGATGATGATGTATTTTATGGTTTATTGTGTTGTACATGTTATGGGCATGGTTTAATTCACGTTGGAATCTTAAGTTTGAATGTATGTTAAAAATGGATAAAGACTGATGCAAATGGACATTTATGATTTTGCAGAATTTTTTGCTCAAGGCCTACGATGAATTGTAATCCATATTACGATTCCGCGTAATTACTTTTATGCGGAATTGTAATCCGAATTATGATGAATCGTAAATTTGATGAATTAAGGATCCAAAACCAGTGTGATTACGATGGATGTGCACAGATTGTGCACTTAATCGTAAAATTACAATAAATCATAATCCCCATTATGATTAATCGTAATGGGTAAGTGCTAGGTGGTTTGTGTATATGAGTTCTTTTGGTATGCTCGTGTAAAGTAGGGCCCATTGAGGTGAGTCATTGATTGTACATACAAATATATGTTTTTATGCGTATGGTGAAACTTCCGTTGTTATAATAAGTACGGATGGATTGTTGGGTATAATTGTAAAGCATGATGTATTAATTAATCACTCTCATTTCCTTTATCCTTCCTTAAAGTTTTGAAAATCGGGGCACGACATATTTAGTTATGCAGCTTTGCTATGATGCCCTCTTAAAAAAAATCTTACCACCCTCCCATAAAAGTCTATCATCAACAACATAGATTGTAACAAAATGAAGAAATTCCCTTTACTGAACCAAGCACTTATTCTGCGGTAATTGGTAATTTCAATTACCATTAACATGTAAACTCTGAATAGTAGATTCTCTAAGAAGTGACAACAATCTTGCAGCTCTATGACCAGACCTTCGAGAAAAGGTTTGACCATTACACCAAGGATCGAGAAAATGATGAATCAATTTCCCTTTGCCAACATAGAAAGAAACATTATTCAAAATGACTTCTCTAACACTCGACATAGATTTCCAAATACTTGAATGAGTGGTTGAAGGAATTGCAGTCCAGTTTGTTACTGAATGAGCATATCTACTTTAAAACCAAGGCACCCAAAGCCTATCCTTACTCGGAAGAAAGTCCCAAGCAATAACACATTTTGCAGCAGCTTGCACATTAGAAATTTTCCTAATGCCCAAACCACCTTCAGACTTGAATCTGGTGAGCCGGTCCTAGTTCAAATGGTGCAATCTATTAACCGTTTCTCTACTGCCCCAAAGAAAATCTCTGAAAAATTTCTAAATACGATTCATCACTGAAACTGGTAAATTATAAACAGCACACCAGTAAAAAATAATTAGGGAAGCCACAGTTTTCAGCAACTCAACCTTCCCTGCAATTGATATAAGTTCATCGACGAGTCTTCGAAGAACTGAAAAGAATGAAAAACTGAAGTGTTGTGATACTAAGAAAAAAAAAATGTCAATAACAACAATGATATCATATATGCTTTACTTGTCACTTGTTAAATGAAATTTTTTATAGTTATTGTTTCCACAAGTTATTAAAGTACTTCTCTATTTTATTTCTAATAATCATGCATATTTTATTAAAGTTTGTAATATTTTATTTAGATAAAGTACTTTTTTTATTAATATTTTATCAAGGTAACAATGATATTCCCAAAGTGGAATTAAAGT
The DNA here is from genome assembly GCA_026545225.1 of Cornus controversa. NCBI lineage: Eukaryota > Viridiplantae > Streptophyta > Magnoliopsida > Cornales > Cornaceae > Cornus > Cornus controversa. The sequence continues at coordinate 113,576,163 of CM048845.1, read as the reverse complement.
ATTCTGATTTTTTTTTTCAAAAATTGAAACAATTGTTGGAGGAAAAATAATTTTTTAACAATATTTTTTCTTTACCACGCCTTTTTTTACATGTAACTTATCGTTTCTATTTTCTATATTTTTTCTATCTCATTTCAATTTTCCATCTCTATTTATTTAGATTTCATTTTTGTATTTTGGATTATTTTTTTATTGAATATATATACTAAGAGTAATATTATTATATATATATACACACACACACACTATAACTGACTTAAAAAAATTTCAATTTTTAATTACATAGTTCTAGTTTGGCCCACAAATCAATTTTTTTTTTTTTGGGCTCCACCCCTGTATACACACATAGTACCTTTGACTCAAATTTATATTACTCCTAGTCATAAAATAATCTAAAACTTAATCTACATTTCTAAAAAATTACAAACTAATTACTAAGGAATTAATTCTCCAAAATATTATGAATATACACAAAAATAAGATTTAAGCCAGAGGAAGTTGAAAAGAAAAGAGTGATTATGAGATATATATTGAGTTAGAAAAATATTATTTCAAACTCAAATTAGATTTAGGTTTGAGTTGATGTGTCAACAACTCGAATCTTAATTTTAAAATTTAAAAAATACAACAAATAAAATTAAAATTAAAGTTCAAGTTGTTGACACATCAACTCAAATCCAAACCTAAGTGAAGTTTAAAATAATATTTTTCTAACTCAACTCTAATTCTAATTATAAAAATGTTTGCTCAAGCTTGTAAAATACTAGGTTGGATTTGGATTGGGTTTAAGTTAACCCACCCAAATTGCACCCCTCCGTACCGTTACAACGTCTCTTGTTTGTGAAAGTTTCTAAAATAAAACTATTGTTTTTTTTTTTTTTGTGTGGAAATTTTAACAAATTGGCCTTGTTTTCCGTACGAGGGGAGTGAACCTATTCAGACTTCAAACCGTTGACTCGAATTGCACCAATTTATATCATTCAAATTGAATCTTAAATCATCAATTAAGTTCTAAGATTTTGAAATTTCTGCACATGTATATATCTATATTACATTTAAACTCGGTACAAAATATATTTGTCTATCTATGATCAAAAACTAATATATTTAACAATTTAACGGTCGCAATTCCTTCTATATTTATAGTGTTATTGGTACGAGCATACACTAGTGTATATATATAATATATGTATATTACATAAGATTGTGTGATAAGTTATATTCCAAAATAATCAAAATTGAATTAGTGTGTTATAATATATACATACACAAATGGTTAAGCTTTTCAAATCCTAAACCAAATTATAATATTTTTTTAAATTTTTATACGTTGGAATTTGAACTATTCCATCACACAATCGGACCAAATCATAGGATTCGGTCTAGTTTACCAATTCTAACAATTTTTATATGTTACAACATGGCATCGCCATCCAATATATACAAGATATGTGTTAAAGTAACATGACTGACTTGTATAATAACCAAATAAATATAATCTATGTTCAAAAGTGTGAATATGTTAGTCATGTTCCTAACACATATACATATGCATTAAAAAAAAATTATAAATCGTTTTCTTTTGATTAATGTTAAGTTGTTTTTTAGATTATATTGTATTAAATAAAGATTATATATCTCTTTTTTTCTATTGTCGTGTAAGAATGATATTTGCTAAATAATGTTTTAGACTCGATCTGTATAAATATTGTCTGTTTTGCACACTCTCCTCTCGATGCTCATAATTTTTTTTAAAATGTATCTACACAGTTATAAGATGTTCACACACAGAAATCTCAACTACTTCTCCCTTAGATGATGAGTGACGTCATAATCATCTTCTCTTGGGACCCAATATCTTGATTGGCCAAACTTTCATGGACTTGTGCAGGGTCTTCTCATTTTTTATTGGGGATAGACTCTGCTATCATATGTCACCACTCAATTTGTCCAGTGTTGATATTGTCTATTTTGTACATTATTCTTTTAATACTTACAAATTTTCTTTTAGATATCGTTCGTTTTGCACATTTTTCTTTTGTTACTTATAATTTTTCTCAAAGTGCGTCCACACAGAAGTCTCGACAACTTTGAGCAAGTGTCATAAAGACCAGTTATTTTTCAAGTTATGTTTTCAAGTCAGTCTCCTGTATAAAACCAAATTAATCTCAACCATTCTTATAAAATTTAAATTTGTTTAATTTTAAGTGGTTTCAATGGTTTTGATCGATTCTAATTTTTATTACTCATTTGTAGTTATCCACGTAAACAAATGGATTGATAAATTGTTTTGTTTTCACTGTCTTTTATATCCAAACTATAATCCATTTATTTTTATTTTTATACCTATGGGTTTTCCAAACACACCACTAAGAGTCCCTTTTTAATTTTAATTTTATTATTTTTCATAACTTTACCTTCTGAATTTTTTTTATTGTCTTTAATGTCTCTAATGTTAACGTGTCAAAATAGTCTTATGAAAAGAACAAATACAAACACGGAAAATGAGTATGAACACGACAATACTATATATATATATATATATTTGAATCAAACTTGTATGCAGAATTATGTCAAAAATAATAAGAGAATATATTATAATATATAGAAAAATATTTGTTGCTCACTCTGTCCACGAAATAACTAATTTAAAAGTTTATTATTATTTTCTCTAATTTGAAGTACCAATTTAAACTTGCACAAATTTTGTTTGGGACCAACACAAATTGCAACTTTACTTCACATTTAGACCAAGTTTAATTCGAAATTTCACCACAATTATTATGAACTTCACTGTCACTTTTTAACTTGAACTAAAAAAAAATTAATTAGTGGAAAAGTTTTTATGGAAATGACTCACAAATTCAATGAATCAATTTTAAAAGTCACTTTTGTTATTATATTATAGTATATTTTAGAAACCTAGGTGAGTAATAGCGATATAATTACAAAAATCTAGAAAAGGAATAAATGACCATTATCTCCCCTCACATAACTCTCTTTTCAACCGAATTGAGATAATAAATCATTATTCCTCCTACATTTATTTTGTGCCTTAGTTTCAAAATGCAAAAGCTCTTTTTGGAGTGAAATAAAAAAAAGGTGCATATGTTGCAACCGATTTTTTTAGCATAAAAATTGATATCGTTATATATAATTATTTTTAAATTTACTGTCTCTCAGTATCGTAAATTGCAGTGCGTCAGGCTCTTCTACATTTGTCCTTGGCATTGCCCTAAAGTCCGGTGGTTGACAATGGCGAGTTTTCTGCAACGCCCTGCTTGTCGTGCCTATCGATCCACTTTGGTCCAATTATCGAGATCGTTCTCTAAAGACGCTCTGGTTGAGATCAAACCCGGAGAGATCGGGAAGGTCTCCGGTATCCCCGAAGAACACCTTCGAAGGAGGGTACGATATTTACATTTTCTTAATGTGAAATTACATTGACTTGTTCCTCAAAACCGATTGGATTTCATCACTGATTTATGAATTTAACCTTTTTTTTTTGGGGCTAAGAAGAGTTGTTTAAGGTTCTTTACTAAAAAAAAATTAGAGTTGTTTACTAAAAAAAATTAGATTTTTTTAAGGTTTCATGATTTCTAGCTTTTACGATTTGTATAACTAACTGCTTAATCTTACAATTTTATATGGATTAAAGGAATTGTGTCAGTGTTTGTGTTTGTGAGTGCATACATATGTTTTGTGGCATAACAAGGTTAGCGATACATCTTAGTAACAAATGGATGGCTTTCTGTAATTTGTTCTCTGTATAACATGATTTTGGAGATTGGGGATGTTCTGTTGTCAGCCAATTGAAGAATTCCTGTTCACTTATAAAAAAAAAAGATGAATTCCTGTTTATATAAAATGGAAAATTGACGAGTTTGAATGAATAATATTTGATTAAATTACGAGCAATATACTAAATGAATTGCAGTAACATTATCTACTAACTTTATTATGTTTGTTGACTAAAATTTTCATTGATTTGTTTAAGAATTCAAGGGTTATATATGCTAAAGCTGAAAATCCATGATCATAATGAGATATTTTGATCTCTGTATCCAATTTGGAAAATTAGTAATTTGTAATGTTTCTCTTTCAATACGGCGCTTAATGTGGTTGGAAGTGGCCCTGATAAGTGCTTCCTATCTTTAAATGTGTTTTGATATCAATTATTAAGGCTTATTTTAAATTGTTGAACATTGGAAAATAAGTATCCTTCTCCTCTCTCTATGATAATAAAGTACTAATTATAGTTAGGCTTATAGGCCACTTTGTGCAAAATAGTGCCCAAAGTTGGGTTTTGCTCCAGTATTCTTCTCGAAGCACTTTGCATAAGCAAGATCAACATCTAGTAATGGCCTTTATTGGGTTTATCTTTAGCATCATCTTGATGCAAACTGTGGCAGTATTCATGTTGTATATATTGTCTGTGGTCCTAGTTGTTGATGCCTTTTACTTTAAGAAAGGCCATAGAGACCCCCAAGCAAGTTGCTGGGAGGGGTGGAACACCCACCGCACCGGGTATTTTACATTTTTTATCCCTTAGACTTATCATGCTGTTTCTGTTCATTTTTTTCTTTCAAATCTGGTTTTATTTTAGTTTTTGGTCAATAGAACTCTTCACCACTTTTTCTTTCATTTACTACAGGTTGTAATTTATTCACCTGCTCGAACTGCTACACAACAAGGATCAGGAAAAGTTGGAAAGTGGAAAATCAATTTCATGTCAACACAAAAGTAAGCTTCTCAATCTTTTATTTTTTGCCTCTTTAAGAAGTTGAGGAGTTTCTTTGAGTTACTTAGGCTTTTAGGCAAGGGAATGTCATATTTCATGACAATTGAATATTGTAAAGGAAACTCAGTCACAAAGTTTTCATTTTTTATTTAGGTTGTTAAGCTCCTCTGCCACATCAAAACCTTAATGTTAAGTTTATGCATCAAATAAGGGTCTCAGGCTTGGCACAATTACAGCCTATATGCTTGATAATATCATCTATCATCTAATGAAATAGATACACATTTCACCTCTTCCTCTAATATGCTAAGCAAATGTTCTTTCCACAGAGGTTTGTAATTAATACAAAACTGACCTCGAGCTAATATTGAGCATCTCAATATTTCATCAAGCTGAAATCTTATATGAGTCTCAAAATTCCAAATTATTTTGAACAGTTTCTTGGTTAGAGGCCATTGCTTGGTGCAGTGGTAAAAGTACAGGTTGGCAAGTTGGAGAAATGTGGGTTCAAGCAGGTTATGTTAGGTCAATAGAACTAAGTTGGCAAATTTCGTAGATCAAAACTGGGCAAATTTATTTTTGTTTTAGTTAGTTAGATATGTTCTAATTGGGAAACACTGAGTTTTGACTTGACTCAAACACTCTTCTAAGATGATTATAAATACACATGATTTCTGAAAATCCTAGAGAGCTTTCCAAACAAATTTTCATATATTTTGAAAAGCAAGAGCATTATTTTTGTTTTTATTCACAAGATCAAATAGATATTACTTGTGAGGTTTTAATGCATCTTTTGTTTACAACAATCATCACATTCATTAGTATTTGGTGAGTTGTTGATACATCTGTTGTTGAGATACTGAAGACTATATAACACATTTTGAGTAATCCACACCAGATTCTCATATTAGATGACTAGTGGCTGATGTTAATCACTATAGAAGCAAATTCTTGAGGAGTGAATGCTGATGACAGGTCAGAAAGACGACCTGGAGATCTTTGATGGTACTGAAGGTTTGGTGACTTGCTGTGTCTAGAAATTAACTAAGGGTTCGAGGGTACTGAAATGTGACTTAGGTTGTACATCTCTTTCTGTAGTGGATTAGTTACTTGGACTAGGTCCCGTGGTGTTTTGACTCTCTTTTGAGAGTTTTCCCACATTAATTATAGTGTCCTTTATTTATTATTTTACTGCTCTCTTTATTTTATGATTTGCATGCTTGTTTCATATTAAATCATCCATTGCATAATATTTAATCGAACAAACTGAAACAAGTTAGTTTATTTAGTTTAACACAAGCTGTAACTAGGATAACAGAAAATAGAATTTTAAATTGTTTTACAAGACTTATTCACCACCCCTCTAGGTCTAGATCAGTGGACCTTCTGTAACTTTCAAGCCTGTAACCCATCAAGTTATTCTGTACCAGGCCTGGTCCTCCTGGCACCGCACCCTTGGTTAATGGGGAATTACACTTTGTATTGCCTTTAAACATAACCTTGTTCAATCAAATAGAACCTGAACACTAATATTTGGCAATTTTGCTCATTTACACACCTACATGAATCCCCTCACCCCACACCCCCCCCACCCACCCAAAAAAAAAAAGAGAAGTATGTCAAATGCATTCATTTTTGAATGCATTGTCATTCCAGGATTCACAATGAAGAAATGGAAAGGTATCTTACATGGATTTTGCATTTGTAAGATGGCACTGATTCTTCCATAGCAGGGTTAGTGCTGATATCTTTTAGTTGGAGTGAGTTTGTGTTTCAAATATCACGATTCATGTGCATTTTTAAGTTTTGTTCCTGACTTGGTGCTTCGAGGACAAAGGACTAATAATCTAATCCCTTTTCCTTCTTTTCTAATTTCTTATCTTTTTTTGGTGGGTTGAGAAGGGGGTTGGGAGCTAAGAGGTGGATTATTTTCTTTAATATCATGATTCATGTGCATTTTAAAGTTTTGTTCCTGACTTGGTGCTTTGAGGACAAAGGACTAATAATCTAATCCCTTTTCCCTCTTTTCTAATTTCTTATCTTTTTTTGGTGGGTTGAGAAGGGGGTTGGGAGCTAAGAGGTGGATTATTTTCTTTGCTTTCTTTTTTATACCTTGCTTTATAATTTTATATAAATCTGAATTCCATGCTCCCTTCCCTCCTTCCCCTCTCCCAGCATCATGCCATTAGTAAAAAAATTGGCTGTACAGTACAGATATATATTTAAAATCAACATGATCAAATTTAACTCACCGATGAAAAGTGAAAACAGTATTTGGTTACAAATTTCCCACGTATCCATAATTAAATATGACCTGCTAATTGTCAATGAGATAGGACAATGAGTTGATGGTTAATAGTTACAACAATATATGAAACATTTTATGTACGAAGGTTAGAGGGTTATTCTTTCAAGTGACTTCTGATGTGACATGGTTGGATGCAGTTCAGCCCCTCAGGCTTGTCTGTAATCTTTTCTAATCTAGTGTTAAGTACAATTTCACTAAATTGTGACACTTGCCAATGTCAATAATATTTCACTAATTTCCAAATTTTCTTGTTCCCTGAATTATAACCGGCCTGCTCCAAAAAGTGAACCTACGATTTCATACTTCTTAAACGATATGTAAAGGTCGTACCCAGTGCACAAGGCTCCTGCTTGAGCGGGATTTGGGAGAGGTGGATGTTGGCAAGCCTTACCCCCATTTTTAGAGAGGCTGCTCCCAAGTCTCGAACCCGAGACATACCACTTTGGGCGAGGACACTTGCCATTGCATCAAGGTGTGATATGTGAATATTCCAATTTTTTTGAATGCTTCTGAAGTATATTTGATATTCACAAATGATTCTGATTGTAGATTGACAACATCCTCCTATTTCTCTCCTCCAAGGCATCACCATCACTATCTTCAATTCCTTGCTTGTTTTTCTGTATGGTTGTGTAGTTTCCTGATTGACTTTTAAACTGTGAACTACTCCAGCTTATGATTATTTTTTATTAAAGAGGAAATGCACATCTTTGAATCACTTAATTTGTCACCAGTCATATCATAAATGATTTCTTCTCACTGACATATTTTTGTAGATGGGAAAATCCGTTGATGGGTTGGACATCCACAGGGGACCCATATGCTAATGTTGGTGATGCTGGTTTGGGTTTTGATAGCGAGGAAGCTGCTAAAGTATTTGCTGAGAAACATGGTTGGGAATACACGGTATGTGATGCTTGTATTTCCATATTCTTGTTGAACAAAGTTTGTCTAAAGTTTAGTTCTAGTGGTATCTCCTCTTGATGTAGGACGAGAATGCTCAAATATCAAGTTAATGTAGGACAAATAATGCTCTGATACCAAACTGATGTAGGACCAGCCTGATGTAGAATAGAAAGAAAGAAGGGGATGAGAAATCAAATCAAAGATAGGTTAGAAGATTGAGGGTTGAGGAGAGCAAGAATAATGGGGAGGAGAAGGCAGAGAGAATTTTACTTGTAAAAGAAGACAGAGAATTCTGAAAATCACAATGATAATTTTCAAAAGCTGAATTGTTTGATTTATGCAAACCCTAATAGTAAAGTACTAAAATAACTCTAAAATTAGAACATTACAAATTAACCCTAATTATCTATCCTTGCCCGTTCTCCAAAAGTAGAGGCGAAACACGTGTAGGTCATGTGTGACAATCATATCTCGTTCTCCATCACCTCTACTTTCCAAGTGGCAGGTTGAGTGTTCAAGTCCTCATAAGGGGTAATTGTGGGTGAGAGTATGTCTTACACCCCCCAACCAAAAAAGAAAAGAAAACAAGATGTTGAATGCTTATTTCTTTTTCCTTTTTACTTCTTTTTGTTGTGCAACTATCTATTTTTATGATTCTGAGGTGTTTTTAGTAAATTATTTGAAGTTCTAGTTAAGAGGTCACACCTTGGTGTGATGGCAAGCGCATTCGCCCAAAAGCGATAGGTCTCGGGTTTGAGACTTGGAAGCAGCCTCTCCAGAAATGGGGGTAAGGCTAGCCGACATCTACCTCTCCCAGACCCCGCTCAAGTGAGAGCCTTGTGCACTGGGTACGACCTTTTATTAATTTATTTGAAGTTCTAGTTATTTTTAGTACAATTCAATTTTTATATAAACCTAATGGTCTTGAAAATTTTGACTTATACGTGTGCATGTGGAGTGACATTGTTAAACCTACCTGCAATAGCTTTGTCGATACCGTTCAGAAATACCATCATATTTGACTTCTGTGATGCTCTAGTGATTGTTATCATACGTACAAACTCGGGATCTTTTGATATGGTGTTGCACTTAAAATTCTTATTGATTCATACTGGATAGTGATGATATGCATTCTATCATTGACTTGATTATACACAATTTCTAACTCTGTAATATATGTATTTGTATGGTGTGTAGCATAAAGAATTGACTTTTTCATCATAGCAAAGACTTAAAATTAAAATATCAGTTTCTATAATATTAAATAAGCATGTTCAAAGGATTATGTCACAAGAGTAAAGTCTTTATAGAAGAGACTGAAGAGGTAACTTATAGGCTATGGTTCAAAGTTCATACCATCACGCTTGTGTGTGTGTGTGTAGATATATATTGGATAAAATTACATTGAACTCCCTTGTAGTTTAACAAACCTATGTTATGTATTGTGCCTTTAATTCTAGTCTAATAAGGTTTTCTATTTTAGAGTTGTATTTTATTAGGTAAATTCTTGTTAGGAAAGTTTTGGGCTCCAAGGGATTGTAATCCTTGTCCAACAAGGAGTTTAGGGCTCTATGAATAGATGCCTAGGGTATGGTTGAGACTTATGAGTTAAGAGAGTTGATGGGTAGAGAAAGTCACGGGTTTGGTAGAGTGAAACATTGAGGACGAGAGGGAGTCTCGTGCATTGGTACATGGTGAAGAGTTATGGGACAAGAGCTTATGTACACGGTCTGGTTTTGTGTATTCTTTACTGTTGTAATATCTCCTTGGAATTGTACTGGAATCTCTTCTCATTTGTGGACGTAGGCTAGGTTGTGTCGAATCACGTATATCTTGTGTACTATTTTGACACCTGTGTCGTGGAGTTGATGGTTCAAATTGGTTTGGAGAAGTGTACAAGAATCAGTGAACGTCGCCCCAAAATGGAAGAGGTCTGGAGCGATTACAATAAATACAAAAAAATCAATGTGAATGAGATAAGAAAAGCTGATATGGTTAGTGTTACTTTATGTTTCTCTTTGTGGTTTTAGTAAACAATAAGATAAAAACATTCCAGTTTAACCTACGCTTAATGCTTTGTTTCTTGTGAAACAGTTATTTTTCCCGCTGAAGCAGTTATTTTTTTCCGCGGAGTTATTTTTCTAGTTATTTGTTTCTTGTGAAGCAGTTATTTTCATTCGAGTCAGTACATAATATAAGTCATGCAGTGTCATCGTGGTTTCCCGCTGAGGCACAAATCTGACGTGAGTGGTTCGCTGCCGACCTTCTTGCATGTAATTACGAGGCTCTGTTTATCAGAGGCGTGGTACACATGCGTTCCTATTATGTTCATTTTGTGTTCAGTTACATTTAGTTTGTCGTATCTATAATGAAGGAAAACCATAACCGTTATCATCGTAGGAACTATATTTCTACCAAGGCTTCCTCAATCCGAGTCTCGCATTGCTGTATGCAGCGTTGCCACACCATCCCCTTTCTCTATTTGCTATTGCAGTTTCAGAATTATTCAGAAATGACGTAGAGAAGGACATAGGAATACAACTTATGGAATGCATGAAGAGAGAGATAATACTCCAGCCACATATAAAGACAAGTGTGTCTCACATGTTGGCGATTTTAAATAATCATTGGATAAATAACCAACGATTTCATCAACATGTTCCCAACGGTTGTCCACAAGGAAACCATTTCACAATTGATTGGGATGGAATTAGATTAGGTAGATTGTGATCGTTGTGCTTGTGATCTAATAGTGGTTGTATTGCAAGGCCGGAACGCAACCTTTCGATTGGTTTAGGGTTTAGTTGTAAGTTGTTTACTATCTTCTGTTCAATGAAATTTTCTGTTTTACTCTAACTTTTAGGGAAAAAAAAAAATTGATCACCAAAATTAGATAACTCACTATATATGGTTATATTGAAGTGCAGGGCTATCACAAGCCCAAGATAATACTCCATTTAAGGACCGATATGCATGAGTTATGAATTCAGAACGTGCATTTAAATAAAATATGAAATTCATAAATGTTGTGTTTAATATTACAAGATAGGATGCAAGTTGTTGAGACAATTTAATGCTCAATATAGGTTTGTATTTAACTAACCAAATATATAAGAGTTAATATTTGAATCTCAATGATATTGAAGGAAGTAATAGTTAAATTACTTTATGATGTAATGAGCAACAAAGGCTCTCAGAATATGCAAATGGGTTGTTCTCTTTATTAAAGTTTGACACGTGGTAATAAAAATTGGGAGGTTTAATATTACAAGATAGGATGTAAGTTGTTGAGACAATTTAATGCTCAATATAGGTTTGTGTTTAACTAACCAAATATATGAGTTAATAGTTGAATATCAATGATATTAGAGCAAGTAATAGTCAAATCACTTTATGATGTAATGAGTAACGAAATCTTCAGAATATGCAAATTGGATGTTATCTTTATTAAAGTTTGATACATGGTAATAAAAATTGGGATGTTTAATATTACAAGATGGGATGTAAGTTGTTGAGACAATTTAATGCTTAATATAGGTTTGTGTTTAACCAACAAAATATATAAGAGTTAATAGTTGAATCTCAATGATATTAAAGGAAGTAATAGTCATATCACTTTATGATGTAATGAGCAACAAAATCTCTCAGAATATGCAAATGAGTTGTTCTCTTTATTAAAGTTTGACACGTGGTAATAAAAATTGGGATGTCTAATATTACAAGATGGGATGCAAGTTGTTGAGATAATTTAATGTTCAATATAGGTTTGTGTTTAACCAACCAAATATATAAGAGTTAATAGTTGAATCTCAATGATATTAAAGCAAGTGATAGTCAAATCACTTTATGATGTAATGAGCAACAAAATCTCTCAGAATATGCAAATGAGATGTTCTCTTTATTAAAGTTTGACACGTGGTAATAAAAATTGGAATGTTTAATATTAGAGTAAATATCATTGACACCCCTTGAGATTTGATGTTTTGTTATGTGGCTACAACTTCATGATTTTAATAAGTGAAATGTCCTAATTGCCCTTGATTATTTAAATGAATTTTAATATAAACATATTAGAATTGGAAAATGACAAAATTGCCCTTATGATTATATGCCTACCATTTCTCTCTCTACCTTCTTCAACCATCAGAAACCTTACCCAAAACACCAACCACCATCGCTTTTTTCTCTCTCATCTCCTCCAATCACCACCGTCAACCACCACCACCCACCATCATCCACCTCCTACCCCACACCACCACTTCTTCCACCAAACGCTACCACCACCACCACCTTTGAAGATTCCATTCGAGAGTTTGACGATATAGTATATAATGCTTGTGATTGATGAATTTCCATTCATTAGTTTTCCTTTATTCTTGTGAATTGGGGTTAGTTCGTTAAATTGTGGTTGCTTATAGGTGTTGGATAAGATTCGATTTGAGAGCTTGATGAACAAGAGCAAGTTTGATCCTCTGCTAGAGCTTTTCATTAGAATTATCCGAGACAAGGTCAATAAGACTCTCACTATCAGGGACAGTGGTATCGGAATGACTAAAGCAAGTACTATATAACAATCAATTTCATTCTATAGTATATTATAATATGGATTTTGTCACTGTAATTTTGGGTTTTTGATAGTGATGGAAATGGTTTCTACCTTCTCATTGCTTCGTCGTCCTCCTCTTGATCAGCCTTATCAAACACCTCATCCGTCGTCCTTGTCCGGTTTACGACAAGGGCATGTTCCTCACCTTCACCATTGACCATTGGTCCTTCCAAGTGGCCACTCTTCTAGGGTTTGCTTCATCGCCACATTTTTATACCTTTCATTTCAATTGATCGAATGAGCCCTCGAGCAATTAAGGTCATCTGGTCGCCGATTCGTTGGTAATTGTATTGATTGTAGTCAGTTGTGACTTTAATTTCTAGGATTTTGTTCAGACGATATTTTGTGTTTGATATTGTTGCACGTGCTTTTCTGGTGGGTGGGTGGTGGTGGCAGCGTTTGGTGGAAGAAGTGGTGGTGTGAGGTAGGAGGTTGATGATGGTGGGTGGTGGTAGAGGTGTTTGGTGGAAGAAGTGGTGGTGTGCGGTATGAGGAGGATGACGGTGGGTGGCAGCGGCGGTGTTTGGTGGAAGAAGTGGTGGTGTGAGGTTTGGTTTTGACGGCGTTTGGAATGATATAGTTGTTTAAAGGGTATTTTAGTTTAATACACAAGGTTAAATGAGTAAACTTAGTATTCAAAAGGTTTAGGTCGGGAGTCAAAGGGCAATAAGGTCATTTCACTCTCAAAAGGTGCTTTGACATGATGTATTTTTGGCAAGAGGGGGTGTTTGTGATATACCGCACAAACCACAGAGGGTGTTGGTGACGAAAAATCACGAAGTTGTAGTTGCATGACAATACATCAAACCTCAGGGGGTTTCAGTGATATTTACTCTTAATATTACAAGATGGGATGCAAGTTGTTAGACAATTTAATGTAAAACATCCCATTTGCGTATTCTGGGAGATTTTGTTGCTCATTACATCATAAAGTGATTTGACTATTACTTGTTTTAATATCATTGAGATTCAACTATTAACTCTTATATATTTGGTTAGTTAAACACAAACCTATATTGAGCATTAAATTGTTTCAACAACTTTCATTCCATCTTGTAATATTAAACATCCCAATTTTTATTAGCACATGTCACACTTTAATAAATAGAATACTCAATTTGCGTTTTCTGAGAGATTTTGTTACTCATTACATCATAAAGTGATTTGACTATTACTTATTTTAATATCATTGAGATTTAACTATTAACTCTTATATTTGGTTGGTTAAATACAAACCTATATTGAGCATTAAATTGTCTCAAGAACTTGCATCTCATCTTGTAATATTAAACATCCCAATTTTTATTACCACATGTCAAACTTTAATAAATAGAACATCCCATTTGCGTATTCTGAGAGATTTTGTTCATTATAAGTTATTTATCATTTATAGTTCTAACAACCATAACGAATATATGATGATATTAAAGTTACAAATTATATAAATCAAATTTGGACCTTTAAGTGTCATAAATATAAACTTGGACAAAAACAATTATAAATAACATATAAATTAAGTTGAATGTATCATGGATTTAAGTTTATTCCTGGTATGAGAGCTGGGAGGTGGGATTATGAAGTCATCATCTCCCGAGTCTGTAAAATCATACAAGTCAGAATCAAATTTTAGATTCGGATCACTCAATATTAATGCAATATGTTCACTCGAATCTTCGTATATTTGAGTTGCCTTTGCAATCTGATCAGTCTTTCTTCATTTCACGTGTAATTGATGAATCTTACGTTATAATTGAACAATAACCGATTCCATTTTAGCAGATTTTGACTGCCTCATTAGAAGATGACGTGCTTTAGGAATTGGTATACCAAGTCGTCTACACTCCGCTACTATAACACTCCTCGCTTGTGTTAACTCATTATACCTTGTACAGAGTTGAGGTTGAGTATGAGAGACTGTTGTAGGTTGCGAAAGTGGTGGTTGTGGTTTAATTTCTTCTTCTATCACACTCCCCGTGTGTGAACCTTCACCATGGTACTTGTTCCATCTACTGAAGGCTTCCTCAGCATCTTTATGCGTGTAATAACGATAAATACATTCCACCAGGATAGCCCTTCACCTGTGCTTTTACCTCTCTCAACTTTATGTACAGACCAACGTTCCGACTAATAAATACAACATAGTGAATACGTCTACCCATTTCATACAATGTTTGGCATTCAGCTCAAATGAAAAGGAAATTTGGTTGAAGAAAAAAGCCAAAGGGAAGAGAAACTGAGGAATTGACGTTTCAAACCTTACATATTCACACTGAAAGCTTCTTTAATGCAACAACTGTTGGGGTGTTTACTATAAATTAATTCCATCCACACTTGTACTTTTGCTTTCAATTGCATTTAATGGGATCCTATAGGGTTTCAACTATCCTTTAGGTTGCTTAAACCAAATGTTATCTTCAGTCGGTTATATCTATAGTTGTAGTTATTTATTTATATATTTTTAAATCAGGGTTGATATACTAAAAGACACAATGCACTATAACTGACTCATTATATGTTTCACAATGTAACTGTCATATATGTTCCTATATATAACGAAACACTGTCTTAACACAGACAATCGGACAAGACTTTAAAGGGCAGTAATGGAACAATGAATTTCATGTTATTCCTTTTATGGTATTCTAAGTAATGGAACATTTATGCATTTCATATTTTAGTTAAATGCCCGTTCTGAATTCATAGCCCATGCATATCGGTCCCTAAATGGAGTATTATATTGGGCTTGTGATAGCCCTGCACTTTAATATAACCATATATAGTGAGTTATCTAATTTGGTGATCAAATTATTTTTTTGCCCTATAAGTTCAAGTAAAACAGAAAATTCCATTGAATAGAAGATAGTAAGCAACTTACAACTAAACTCTAAACCAATCGAAAGGTTGCGTTCTGGCCTTGCAATACAGCCACTATTAGATCACAAACACAATGATCACAATCTTCTTAGTCTAATTCCACGCAACCCCAATCAATTGTGAAATAGTTTCCTTGCAGACAACAGTTGGGGACATGTTGACAAAATCTGTTGGTTATGTATCCAACGATTATTTAAAATCGCCAACATGCGAGACATGCTTGTTTTATATATGGCTGGAGTATTATCTCTCTCCTCATGCATCCTAAATGTTGTATTCCTTTCTCTACATTTTCGAATAATTCTGAAATTGCAATAACAAATAGAGAAGGGGATGGTGTGGTAACGCTGCATACAGCAATGCGAGACCCGGATTGAGGAAGCCTTGGCAGAAATACAGTTCCTACGATGATAACGGTTATGGTTTTTCTTCATTATAGGTACAACAACTGAACACAAAATGAACATAATAGGAACGATAAACAGAGCCTCGTAATTACGTGTAAGAACGTAGGAATCGACCACTCACGTCGGATTTGTGCATCAGCGGGAAACCCAAGTGGACACTTTGTGACTTATATTATGTACCGACTCGAATTAAGTAACTGCTTCACAAGAAACAAATAACTGGAAAAATAACTCAGCGGGAAAAAATAACGCTAACCAGATCAGCTTTTTTTTATCTCATTCACATCCGTTTTTTTGTATTTATTGTAATCGTTCCAGACCTCTTCCATTTTGGGGTGACGTTCACTGATTCTTGTACATTTCTCCAAACCGATTTGAACCATCAACTCCACGGCACAGGTGTCAAAATAGTATCTCATTTTCTCACTCTACTTTGAATAAAGGATCTAATCAGTATGGCGCCACCATTGCACTATAGGTTTAGCATGCAGACCCGGGTGCCCTACCGCTTATGCAATTTTTTTGTTCCAGCAGGAGGGTTCCTTGGAGAAATTTCATTTCAGGTTGTAATAAGTACATAGATTATAAAAATGTTTTTTTGGAGATATTGTGTAAACGCATGATCTTTTTTACATGAAAATCAGCTTATTTTATGAATAAGTTTTATTAATGAAAATAATGAGACAAAAATGGAATTACGTTCCTGGGTTGCATGTTTATGAAGGAAAATGAGTAATCAATGTTTGATTTCATCGTCATCATCCTTCCCTTGAGCTCCATATGAATGGGGTGGGTCGTATGAAATCTCTTTTTCCATTCTTTTCTATTACACCTCATCTCCTCTATTATGTTTAACTTCTTAAAACCATTTCTAATAACAATGTGCAATTTAATATTCTGAATAATTTTATCTCTTACAATCTCTGCCTAAGCATCTCTCATAGATTTTTTTTCCTTCATTTTTTTGATTACTGTCTTTTGCTTTTAACTTGAGCATTCATGCCTTCTTGTTCTAAACAATTTTGATTTTAGATTTATATGTTGTTTGTTATTAATAGCACGATAATCATCAACACCACATTATTGCTGCACACTTGTTTCATCGTTATACAAGGGATCCAGTTGAATTGTAAAAATGTATTATTTCTTGCCCTTGTTATCAAAATTTCTTTTATATGCTGTTAATGTAAATTCTTATGTGCAGGTAAAGAAGCGCCACACACCGCTATTGAAGGTTTGAGATTTCATTTTCCCCTACTTTAGTGATTACTTAACCTATTTGCATGGAAGTATATTTGCGGATTTTTTTTTCAATCTATAATAATGTCTTTAATTTAAAAATTAAGAGTTGAGATGGTGACATTTTATGAAACCCTGAGAATTGAAAATGGTCTTCAAGCTTTGTAGAATTTTCTTGTCTTTAAGGTGATCAAAGACTGAGTCTTGACTTTCCAAGTGGCACCTGAACGGAATAGTAAATGCATACTCCACTCAGATTTAGCTGTCCTATGGGAACAGTGATCTTTCTTATTTTCTGGAGTGAAACTTTCTTGAAAGAAGTGGAATTTTTTGTGCTGCTGGACATAATGAATTTGTCATGTTAATTGGTAGAGAGTGATCTGTTATGGCTTGAGTGGAACATTTTGGAGCATATCTCAGTGATTTTCTTTACCTATTTAATGTCTTTTCGATGAAGCATGTATCCTTTTTCTATTGGAGTTGGACTCTACTATTTATAGCAGCCTGTTGTTAATTATTTGCTTAATTGTTTCTTTTTTGTTATTTAATAACCGCTCCAGTTGCACAGCATCCTTCATTGTTTTATTCTGGTTGCAGATTAAAGCATATGCAGACAACTTCAAGTGGAAGGGCCCTCCAAAAACTGAGGAATGATTTTTTTTTTACTGACCAGTCTTGTTCTTGGTTTACACCCTAAGGCAGAAATTATGCTATATGACTTGCATTTCTATTGTTGCATATTTTCTACAAATTGTTGTTGTGGAGCTCTGTCCAAGACAACTATGCGCTCTTAGTTTTTTGAAATAAATGGAACTGATGGCGTTCTCTCCCTTTTTATATTTCCTCATGATAAATTTGCATGCAATTATGATTAATGCGAAACTTTCATGATGGTTCCTTGTTCCAAGTGACAAAGGACAATACATATATATGTGTTTGTGTGTGTGTGTTAGAGAACGCACCCCAAACTTGAATGTTTTTTCTTGTTGGAGTTAAAAATGTATAACAAAGGACTTAATTACTTGTTTAAGTATGGTATCCAAGTAAGGAGTACCAACAACTTCCCCAGATAATATTACAAAGAATGTGCTGTCTCTATGCGCCTGAATCTGGAAGTTTAGGCGGAGAGGACCCCAAAAAAAAATACAAACCCAAAAAATATATTTATTATATACACACACAAACAACCCTCCCACCAACTGCTGTGCCACAAATGTCGAGAAATTAGCTGAAGAAGGATGCATAAAAATGTACTGTACGATAATGATGCTATTACTACTATTCACTACGTGCTGCGACAAGTGGGTACCTAGTCTGCTCTCTGTGGGGATTGCGAGCCCCAGTTACTAAACATGCCATGAGAAAAGTGAATAATTATTCTACTTTGAGATTTGGGTGGCAGCACACAAATATCTGCTTCGATATAGTTGGCATATTACCACAAATTTCATTCAAACCACGACAAAGAAACTCTGATATTGATGGCTTATCTTGCGAAAGTGTATCTGTGCGAGTGTTAGAGATAACTAATGTCACAACCTAGTGACAAAACGCAGCTCAAATTTAAACCTCATCGTCTACCAAATAAGAGTAGCAACTTCATTTATTTCACGACAAAGATCAAACAATCCAAAGGAGATAATGTGTGATTCAATTCAATTGTTAAACTGCAGATGAAGAACTACTACAGATCACAACTAGGTTGGCAAAGGAGAATTTATCTGGTACTTTATTGCACTGACATGCCGTTTTGCAAGTTCATATCCACATCATCAACACAAGTGTTTTTAATAGGAAGAGCATGGTTGTTTCCTTTTAATTAAAAAAATAGCATGATTTCAGTTATAACTGATACAATTGTGACGATGTTCATTCATATTAAAAAGCAATAATAATCCACAAGCTACACTTTAATAATTCCAATCATCCTAAGAATCAAGAAATTGTATAAGCAAACTACAGTCACTATGTAGAATGCCCCCAAGAGAGACCAGCAGCCATCATTCTTCACTCCTCAGAAGCAAGCGTCAAGAAGACAACAGCAGCAAAGTGCTGCCAAACTGCAAGAGCAACAAGAGAATTAACTGAAAATTAAAAAGAATCATAAGTTCACTTTTAACATGTCACAAGAGCAACAACATATAACCTTTCAAAAGAGAATTAAATGATCTTCACGAAATTATCAAGAACACACATTCACAATTGACAACTTCACCACTTAAAACTCTAATAATCAAATTAAATCAATTTTCAGTAAATTGAAGGATTCATACTATTGGAAACACAATTTACTATATTATTAACTAAATTGGGGTCTCTATGAATATCCATAGAAACGTAACTGTTCCATACTAATTATCATAATGCCTCTACGGAATGATATTCAGACAATTAAAGGCTTGAATATAGCAGCTAGACAGAAGCAGATAAAAACATATAATATAGTTCCATTTATGTTGGTAGAATAGCAACTCGATATACATAAGCTAGCTCATTTCAGATCCTGGCTCCACTGAATGTAACCTTGATGATGATGAAAGCTGTGCTCATCATTGATAAGGTAAGATGCCACCAGGCAAATTTATTGAGGAATTCACAAAGATTGAGTCAAATGAACCTAATAGGCGCATCATTCTTATTGGGGGATGGTGTCCAAAAAAGGAAATGGAAAGCAAAATTGCATTATTTAGTGTCTAGTTATCAATGATGTATCTCAACTATCATCTAAAAGAACCTGAAGAGCATGAACACTTGGATAGACATGCTACTCGATTTTGATTAAATCAAAGTATGACATGGATTTTAAGGCAATACCATCATTGATACTAATTAATAAAAAAAAATTCCTATAGATATCAGGGACATTGATACATAATATGGTGAACTTTACATGATAATAAACACCACCCTACATCATCATCGTTGTCCATCTAAAATTTTAGCGTCTTCCTAAATCAAGAACTGGTCAATTGCAGACAATCTAGCAATACATTACCTACAGTATAATTCTCAAGCCCTGAGGTGGTATTTTTCTAAGGGTATTGACTTTGACTTCAATATATAATGACTTGTCAAATACAATGTTTTACTTTTCAAGATTGAACTGCAGAGACGACCTTACCTACCACCAAGACTAGCGTTCATTCGGTAATAACCTAAAACGCAATGCTGTTTCAGTGTAGAATCAACTTCAAATTTCACAAAAAAAAAGGCAATTCATTTTTCAATTAATAGGAAACCCAAAACCCTTTACAGCCAAATTAACAATGCAAATCGAATCGTCCTAATTTTATATGTGTGTGTGTGTGTGTGAGAGAGAGAGAGAGAGAGGCGTACCATCCTTGGAGTAAACCGCCGCTGTTGGTGGTGCTCTGTTGTTGGTAGTGATGGGGTTGGCCGTACTGTTGCTGAGGATAGCCAGGTGGAGGGTAGCCTTGGGGAGGGTAGCCCTGAGCGTAGCCTTGGGGAGGGTAGCCTGGTGGAGGATAGGCATCTTTTGAATCGGCTTGGTTAGGGTACCCTATACACACATACAAACAAGAAAAATGTAAGAGATAAATCAAGAAACAGAAACCCTAGAAAGTCTAAAAACCCTAGAAATCGATAGTTGTGTTATGTTGCGTTGCGTTTACCTTGGAAAGGAGGAACACCGACGGGAGGCTGAGGCTGCTGCTGATTGTAGTAACTCATCTTTCTTCTTCTTCTTCTCTCTCTCTATGTGCTGTTTTGATTTCTTCTTTAGCTGTTGTTGTTTCAATCCGGAATCAAATTGTTGGAAGGGGTTGGAGTGGGCTTTTGTAGGAGAGGCAGAGCGAGTCGGTGATGAGCACACACGGAAACGGATGTAGCATAGAATTTTCCAAGGAGCTTAGCTTTGCTTTGCTTTGCGTGAAGATCGCTTCGTTAATAAGCAAAGTCGCTGATTTGGACGGGGCGGAGTCCCAAGTCTCCTAACTCAATAACACTTCAACTTCTCGGAACCAATCAGGAAATCACCCTAGCGGTGAGATGAGATGGTTCCTCCTCACCAACTTTTACAACTAGCCACTATAATTTATCAATTTCAAAAAATAATAATAAAAAAAAGACTTTATAAAAATTTTAAAATATTGTTTTTATTTATTTACTTAAAAAATCAGTTCTTAATAGATTCAATACTTAATTCTCAATGTTATCAAAACAACACTTATGTTCAAATCTTTAGTTATCTAAAATTAGTTTCGATGAACTTTGAAAATAAAAGGCAGTTTCTTAATAAATACAAAACTCGGTTCTTTAAAATCAAATATTTTTTATTTATTTAATATCTTCTTAAGTCGGTCTCTCTTTTTATTTATCTGAAAAATAAAAAAAATTAAGAGTAACTATAAAAAATCTCTTAAACTACAAAAAAAAACTTGCATAGTTTTAATCCTTGAAATTAATTATTTTAATAAAAAAAATAAGCAGAAAGTTTTAAAACAATTTAAGTATTTTTTTAATTTCTTTATGAATATACTGCATGAAAAAGAAGGTCTTTTTTTATTTAAATAATTTTTTATGAATATATTATATGAAAAAAGGTAAAAATTTTAAACCGGGTATATTAAGTTTTGTTATAAATTGTAAAGTTTTAATAATAAGTTAATTATTTTAGAAAAGACCTAAATTTGGTGGTAGTTACAACTCTATGTATATTTTTTTATTGTTATGTTAAATTGATACTAACAATAAAATTAAGAAAAATGACATAATTAATATCTAAAAAAGAGAAAAATAATTTAATAAGAAAAGAAAAATTTAATAAGAATGGATAAAATTGTCTTTTGTAATAGGTATGTTCTTAATTAGGGATAGCAACGAGACAGATTTGGGCGGGGGATCCCAACTCCTTCCCAAAACATTTATTAAATGCAGTGGGGCGGAGGCGGATTTTTTCTTTTAAAAAACTTTTTTTTAGGAAAGTGCTTTTGTAATTGTACTCATTTTTGGTCGTTACACTCTATGTGATAATGTCTTTGGTAATTTATATACGTACCACCAATAAAATTTGAACAAGTAAATGTTATATATATAATTATATAAAGCTAATTTTGTATGTGTATAATATATATAAGGATAATATGGTAAATATAAAAGGGTTTGGGTGGGGTGTGACGGGGTAAAAGTACATATTTTCATCCCTATCCCGCAATCATGCGAGTTTTTTCTTTTCTCTCAAAATCGTTCCAAAACCATTTAGACTTTTTCAAAATTGATTTAAATAGCAAATTATCATCCCTGTAACAAATCATTAGTTGTTATTTCCAATAGAGAGGGATATTTTTTTGTACTTTGCCCAAAAATAACTACCAAGAACTTGGCTATAGTATGTATAGACTTGGGAAAGTGTGAGTTCGAATCTCCATAGAACAAATAGATATGTGTGTGATTTAACAAGCGGAAAAGAAATAAGAATTAGTAGTTGTAAACTAAGATTTTGTTTGGTAGAGCTTTTGATTCGGCTTTTACGTAGAAGAAAAAGAGAAGCAGAAACTAAATGAGGAAGCTGGTACCCACCAGCTTCCTTTAAACGCTCTTTTTGGATTCCAAAATGACTTTTGAATTTGAAAAGCCAAAAATAGTTTTTCAAAAGCCCATCCAAACATTACCTAAAGCAAATAGTTTATCATTTAACTTCATTTTCATATGCATTCACTGCATAATTAGGAAGAAAATTCAAAAGTAATAACTGACTCTAATATTAAACACAGTGGATTTCTTTTGAAGGGGGTGCCATTAAAGAAATAAAAAAATAAAAATATTTATTTTTAAATAAAATAATAAATATAATTTTAATTGATTATAAGGGAGAGGGGGATGTATGGGACATTACTACGAGAGAGAGAGAGAGATTTGTTTTCATATGCATTCACTGCATAAGTAGGAGGAAAATTCAAAAGTAACGGCTAACTCTAATATTAAACACGGTGGATATTTTTTTGAAGGGGGTTGCCTTTAAAGAAATAAAAAATATTATTTTAAAATAAAATAATAAATATAAAAATATAATTTTAATTGATGATAAGGGGGAGGGGGATGTATGGGACATTACTTGGGGGGGGGGCGGTGGGGAGAGAGTTAAAAGGGGGGTAAAGAGAGAGACACGATTACTTTCCCATCTTTTGGATTCATAAAAAATCAGTGGGGGCAAGAATATATATGAGAATATTTTCAAGTGAGCCTCTTGACTGTTGATGTGTTCCAATAAAAAATGAACACATCAATTTTAAAGTGTAATAAATAAGTATAATAAATTATGTCAATCTCATTTATTATACTTATTTATTGTATTTTAAATTTAATTTTGTAATTAAAGCTTCATTTTTTATGGAGGGCTCACCTATACACAAATGAGTAGATAAGTATTGTCATATTTTTAATCTTTTAATAAATGATTTGGAACATTTTTTAAATTTTTTTAACAAAAATCTATTGTAAAGCAAATTACCAAGGGCCCATTGGGGGTTGACGCCACCACCATTGGGCCCTTGGTAGGTCTATCCTCTCGTAAAAATTTTTCCCTTTTTCTTTTTTTTCTTTCTTAATGAGTTTCTCTTTAAAATTGAAAATACTAAATCAAAATACTATTACAAAATTTTTTAAGTAGGTTATGAATCTATCTAATTATTATGTAAATATTTAAAAAAATTAGGATTTTTTTAATGTAAATAGACCACTTCCAAAGCGTATGTTAAGGAAATCATGAAAAAGAATTATAGTTCTAGTTGGAATTATGTGAAGATAAATACAGAAAGTTGCCTCCTGCCAAGTGATTGAGTTTGAAGGAGGTCGGTTACGAAGTTCTTATATATATATATATATATATATTTTATGTGAATTTGATGTTTCTCATGTGTTTTCTTATTACTTGTGATTAGATATCAACATTGCATTTGTCCCAGAAATCAATAGAATAGATATTTTTCGCCTGTCACATAAAAGTTGTGAAAGAAGTGACAGTGCTGAGATTCCAACTCAAACCCACGCCAATAACACTAGTGGTCAAGTATTTTACTTGGCTAAATGAGATTAGGACACAATGTAACTACATCAATAACAGGGAAGAATACAAAGAGGCTGATTATCCGAAACAAGTTTCTAGTGGTGATTACTACAGTTTTTAACAGAGGTTGTCAACTTTGAATGCATTGTACATATGTCCAAATAGCATGCATCTAAAGCATAAATCCTGAGTCTAGAAATACTGATTGATACATGCATGTATTTGAAGTATTTGAGACACTGAACAAAACTTGACAGCTAGAGAGAATAATAAAATCGTACATTATGAAAAGAAGTGAAAAGGATGATGATGATGGTCATCATCACTTATATTTTTATTCCTACTCGTGGGAGGGTAAGAGAGGATTGGGATGGGACATAGGAGAAGAGCTAGCTTGCTAGTGGGTGGTGGGAATGGGCGTTTCAAGTTCCAACCTCTGCAATGCTCTGTAAGGCTGGCTTCCACTGTCCCCCACCACCACCACCACCGTGGTGCCTTCTGCCACTGTTCCCACTGCTGCTTCCTAGTCCATAAACCTCCGCGTGTTCCATCTGCCCATGCATATATGCAGGTAGAGTTCAGACAACAAACTAAAGACAAAACACAAAGATAAAAATAAAGATAAAAATAAAGATGGATTAGTGCCAGTACAATGTGAATGACATGTTCGTATCACTTATTACTCGTACACATGCAGCAAATTCAGATATGTATACTTTGGAAAGAGAGAGCCAAGTTTTGAATGCAATTTTTTCACAGTAATTTTTAATAATTATACTTGACATCATGTATCCCGTCAATTATGGACTTTATGAATCAAATAAAATTTGGTAACACCCTGATCTACAAAGCAATTTTCATTTTACAAAATTATACGGTGCCTGCGAGATACCCAAGGTCCTGATGTTAAAGAGACTGAGAGTTTTAAACAATCAACTATAAAATTTATGTCAAATATTTTTGATGTAAAAAAAAAGATAAAATTAAAGCAAAGATAATGATGATATTGATGATATAATACCTCTTATAAGAATAAAATGAGTTCATATTAAATCTTTACAAGGAGTATCTTGAAGATTTTTATTTTATGACATTTATTATTATTAATTTAAAGAGTTCTTAGACACTTACAAAAGTTTGTTTTATGAAATTATGTGCTTTTTAACAAAGTCTTTAGAAAATTAATTATTTCCGCTGTCTCTGATATAAATTTTTTTTTTTGAACCAATTAGGCCATAGTTATCATAAAATGCAAATACCATTGAAAAATAAGATTGCAAGACTATCTCATAAGGATTCAAATGGGACACAAATTTAATTCGCTGAAGACACTTCATGATCAAAAACTAAACGCAGGTTTTTAAAGATAAAAATCACAATTCAAAAGGTGCAGCCTTTGTGAAAACTTTGCTCAACAATCTCAATTACCCATCTGTTTTGATTATATTATGATGAAATATCTTACACCAATAAATAAATAAGAATTTAGACGCCGTGGTAACGAAAATGAAACACTGTAATTACACTATAACAGAGCAGCAAATGAATTGACTCATTCACCCATGATCTTAACCGAGTGTTTGCGCTCGTAATGAGTTCACAACGTTCTAGAGCATATTTTTATTTCTAAAACTTTTATTATATTTCATTATTATTTTTTGAAAAAATTATACTCACCTTTCCTATAAATAAACTAAATAACAGAGACCTTATATGTGTTTTCAAAATAACATTGATTTCACCTGTGCAATATTTTGACAATTATATCTGTATAATTTTTTTTAATTAAAATTTTTTTTTGCCCACTAAGATTAAAATATATTAAAGAAACAAAGTTACATATATTCCATGTCAAAAACTGAAAAAATATGATTATGTAAAAATTCTAAGAGTAATTTTTGAATTTTTAGGTGATTTTTGTATATGAAAAGGTGACAAGGGAGGTGAATTTTACAAAAACTGAAACCTATAGGAGATAGAAGACAATCTATTCTAACCTTCAAAACAGAAATTCAAGCGGATAAGAGAGCAGTGGATGCAGTATCGGTTGCAGACGGAAGTATTGAAAGAAAGCTCTACCGCGGGGATAGGAATGCACTTTAGTACTTGGATAACATAAAAAAAAAAAGGCAATGACAGAGATGGCCAGTATTATTTTTGAATACAAGAGGTCTTTAGATGAATGTAATTTACTTTTTTATTTTCAATAAGAGGTTGGAGCTCATATAAGCCCCATTGAGTCTATGCAAATTAATTTTAACATTATTTGGATTCGACATATTTAGTAAACATTATTTATTTATTTAGCAAACATGTTTTTAAATCGATTAATATACTTAATTTAATGAGTGAACGTAAGCAAATTATAAATAAACTGAATTCGACCTGTTTACAAACAATTTATTGCATTTGCAGCCATATAAACATGCACGTGGACCGTAATATATTTCATTTAAAATAACTTTATATTAAACAAAATTTATTTATCTAAATAAATAAAAATAAAATTGTATCAATATACTTGCCTCGAGATCTGTAACTTGACACCTAAAACAAAGTTCAGTTTTTTCAGAGGATAGAGTTTTAAATCTACCAACCATAAAGAAAATCTTCTCTTTTGTAGTTTGTACATATTTTCCTACTCCGTATTACTTTATCAAAAATCTTCGTCCTTTTGCATCAAAGATACATTTATGTAGACAAGTGACAAAGAAAGGAAGATTCTTTTTTTCAGGTCCTATAATTTTTTTCGATTTGCGTGCTCCATTAGATTAGTAAAATCTCGAATTTACCCTTTTCAATTTCACAAATATGAAATATCCCATTACCATAAAATAATTAAGGCGGATTACCTTAATGGAAGGGCAGTTATCCGGTTTCGGATTCGGGATCGAGCGTGGACCGCCCGGGCCCTTCTTCTTCTCCAGAAAAAGTCCTGCACTCTGTTTCAGCAATTTCCCGAGTTTCACGCACTTCTTTGCAGCGAACTCTTTCAACACATCTTCAACACAATAAATATATCACGTAAATTAACCAAAATCCAAAGGTTAAAACTGTAACTGACAAATAATACGTCACAGATGATAGCATTGCAGTGTTGTGGAATTACTGTACTACCTTCGAAGCTGATGAGCCGGTAAACTTGTCCGATAAGCAACGTATCGTCCGGTCGGAGAAGCTTGAGTTGTTTCAACGGCTTGCCGTTATCGGAATGGGCCGTCGGAGAGGTGACAACGAGAGCGACGTAGTGGCCGGGGTTCGAAGTCATGACCTCGTGAGCACTCACCGACCAGTATATCCTCTGCACTTTGCTGCCTGGATGTTGAATCACCACCGTCGCTGCCTCCGCCGCTTGACAGTTCCCCATCTCTCACAGTCGATCGACGCCGTACAAACACCAGATCTGATTCTTCTCTGTCGCTCTGCAATTTCAATCTGAATCGAACTCCTACGTATCTCTGTTTCTCTGTGCTTTGGAAATCGAACGTTTCGTCTAATTCTCGGCTTCGATGAACAGAGATCTCAGTAACTGAAAGAAACGTTTCTTCGGTGGACCTCAATTGTTTTCCTATAATTAAGGAAGCTCCTTTTCGTCCATTAATGAGAGAGTCTGACGATTCTGATGCAATTCACATTCAACGACGCACTGCAAAAATACAGAGATGTCAATGACAATGAGATCAATAACTGGAATTCGAAAAACAAGTACTTCTCTCACTTCTCAACAGTGTGTGTTTTTGGGCGTGTGTACATATTTGAGTTGCTAAAATATACGGAGTAATATATACTTATATTTTGTATTACTGACCAAAACTTAATGAATGAAGAGAACAACAGAAAAATTAATGGAAGCTTTGTTAGGAGGAGTTGAAGTTGCAATAAAGAAGATGTGATGAAGGTTATGGCAGTTACTAGTGCTTATATCAGCGTGTGCAGGAAGCATAAATGTGTGTGCAAATATATACTACACTTTATATATATATATATATATATATATATACACACACACACACATACACGTATATGTATAATATAAACTTTTCAGAAGAGACGTGGAGTGTTAGATCTGCCAAACCACCTGAGATGTGCAGGTAGTAGTTTGTGACCTTTGCGTTTTTCAGGCAGGTGTGAGAGAGAGAGAGGATAGTGGTGGGGCCTGGACTTCAACTTTAAATTCAAGATTTGCTTATTGTCATCTAATAAAAAAAGTGATTAAAAAAAAATTCTAATAAAAAAAGGTTTGTGCTATTGATATGTAAACCCTAACCTTGACCCTAGATTTCACTGTTTACTCAATAATTTGATAAAATTGATAAAAGACCACCAAAAACTATAATCCAATAGTACCACTAATTTTAATGAGTGCAAAAATTATTTGTTATGATTAAAAGAAAAAAAACCATAATATAAGTGATATTTTAGGCTAACAATGAGACCATTATTTAGCATCATGGCATGTAAAGATGAAAATTATTAGATTTCACTTCAATAATATTTATAAAGCTAAATTTAGCATCTATTTTTATGTCAAGTACAGTCTGGCAACTGTCGTACCATCCAATCCTTGGTAATACCTAGCTCTGTTTTTGTTATTCCTAATGTTTTTATCGGGGACTTCAATTTTTTGTCTCCCGTAACTGAGGTGATATTTTCTACAGTTCAAAACATAGGATTATGTGTTCCTTTGTCATTTTGGTTTAAAAAAATAAAAATAAATAAAATCATTACCAGAAATAAAAATTAAATCCTTAAACCCATTACTTCCATTTAGATGACATGACAACCCTTGTGCTACAACCATTTTAAACGACCAGATTGCATATCAATTTAATATTTAATTTCTTTATCATGGTGGTGATTTTTTTTTTTTTTGCATTGACAAATGATTACGATATTATTAAAATCTTGTGGTGAGAATTGTTTTTGTTTTAATTTGGTAATCCACCATGGTAGTGAGGTTATTTATCTATTAATTTTGGCACAGGTGTCATTCTTTTTAACTCGGCCATTAGTTTTGTTTTTATTAACAACATGTATAGGTGAACCAACTTCTACAACCTCCAATTCTCTAGGCTTAAACTAGAAGCCAAACATGATGTAGTGGACCCAAAATTTGTTGATAACCTCTCATGTGTGCAAATGATTGTGGCCTAAGTGGCGTTTGAAACCAAGGTAAGAGTGTTAAATGAACTAAGTTTGTTTATTATCCAAATTCAGTGCAATTATATAATATATGCTCTTAAATTTGTGGCACATTTGGCTTCAAAACAAGGCCATGTGTTTTTGAGCATCGAATCACTTGGTCAGATGTGTTTTGGGGTTGGTAAGAGGTCACTCCACTAATGAGTTTTCACCAAATTTACATTGGGTCTTGTTGTTTTGTTCGTCTGTTGGCAAAGTTGGGTTTTATGGATGGTTTGTCAAAGCCGTGCTATTCTGGTCCAAGGCAGCACCATCTGGTGTCAATACATATATCCACTGATGACTCAAAAGCATCTCTTGAGTGAACTTTAACCTAACCAAAAACATTAGAAAACGAAACATGGCCTATTAACTCCACATTTGTCATTGTCTTATCTATCCGTGGTAAAATCTGAGCTCCAGATAACATTTTTCTTAATAATGTTCAAATCTCTACCAATTCCTACACTAAAAAGTTTAGGGAACAAATAGGGCTTGAACTACCATTGCTTTATGAAAATGTTCTAAAACGAGAGAAAATAGACGGACTAAGAAATGAATACCAATGAGGTGATATCATTTAGACCCTCTTATTTCTTTATTTATTACTATTATTTTTTTATGTTAGTTAGTCCGTCTTCTTTTGATTTAAGTAAACCCTAAGTGATAGTCTAATAGCAAAGACTCTCACCTCACATTTTGGAGGTCGGAAATTCAAATATCTTTAGAGCCTCTCCAAGAAATTTTTTCGGTAATTGCCTGGTGCATGTGAGACGTGGGACTGCATGCGTTCTATGGTGGATTATTAGGTACTTCTAAGAAGCTGTCTGGTGCATGTGAGACATGAGAACTGCATGTGCCTTGTAATGGATTATGAAATGTTCTAAGACCTATGTGAGATAGGAGGACTACATGTGCCTTGTGGTAGATTATGAGATGATTTAAGACACCTGACATCACTATTGTTGACTAAAAAAAAAAGTAACATAACAAATTATTTTATCATGGTATCTATCCCACAAATATATATATATATATATATATATATATATATATATATATATATATATTCTGAGACTGACATTTCATAGTCAATTTGGAGTATCGGCAAACTGCTATTTCATGCTTGAAGTCCACTACGGATATTACATGGACCAGGCCGGTTTGAGAGGCACGCCGGGCCTTAGACTGATCGATCAACAGGCAATGCCATTTATTTGCTGTAACTGATTCTCAGACTCAGCCCACGGTCCGGGCGTGTTCAGTCTTTCTAACTACTAAAATCATCCAATTCAGGCCAATAATTTGAGTTCTCTCTCTTTTCAGATAGACATGAGGTAAGGTGAGTTCGAACCTGATAGGTAGTATGAAACACAAGTATTCAACCACTAGTTTGTAAAATCCAAGCCCGTACATGATACTTGATCAAGGCCTATAATGTTTAACCATGCCTGTATATTCCAAATCTGGACCATTACTTTCATTCGGCTAGGAATAAAAAATGAAGATTTAAGTACGGAAAATTTTAAAAATTAAATTTTAAGTGCTTAAATTTAAGTATTAACTGTAACTGAATTTTTTTTATATACTCTTTTGAATTGTAAGTGTTCAATAAGATATCTTTCACTTAAAAGTTTAAGTATAACTTTTTATTTAAATACTAAGTGCCTATTCGTCAGCGGTATGTCTTCTTCTTTCAAAATAAATGGAAGAGGGTTCGAGTCTCTTTATTGAAAAAGTTCATTAAACTCACATTCTACATTAATTACCATTATTTCTAATTAAATCAAGTTTAATTTTCTGCAGTATATGAAGTGCAATACTGGTGATAGCAATCTTCAATTAGAAATACAAGCTTTGTGCTTATAAAAGGTTCGTCAGTACCATAATCAGCATGAAGTGCACTTGCAAATAATGCTTAATGGACTAGGTTTGTTAAGATATTTACGTCCCTTTCAGTACCAACTACCAAGGGCTTAGCCCAAATGGTACTTCCTCTTCCTCAGTCTTCAATGGAACGAATGAGTGCGTTAATTAACTATCTAAGAAAAAACATGAAAGCCAATAAAGAAAGCTAAAAATGGCTGAATTTACAAGGAGCCTGATGCTTGTCCATTAACGTTTTTTATATA
Source organism: Cornus controversa (assembly GCA_026545225.1). NCBI lineage: Eukaryota > Viridiplantae > Streptophyta > Magnoliopsida > Cornales > Cornaceae > Cornus > Cornus controversa. Next base: position 113,544,745 of record CM048845.1, on the reverse strand, counting down.
TATAAAATATAGAAACTTGGTATAATAAGAACAAAAGAATCAATTTAACAGTGAAAATAGTTAAAAAATCAATCTTGTAATCCGAAATATTTTTGTTATCTACGGTTTAAAATTATTTTATCTAATGATTACGATTACGTAATAGCATCGTAAGCACAGACATACACTAATATATATATATATATATTAGGGTGTTTTCAGCTTCGCAGATACTTAATAGCGTGGTTTGTTTGTTGATTACGTGATCTGCATTTCCTGTAAATTAACAGGCGGTCTCGGCCATAATGATGATGTAGTCCAGAAGAAGTTAAAAGATAAAAAGGGCAAAAATCAAAAAAGAAAAATAATCCAGATTTGCTTTCATTGAGAGTCGAACTCAAGACCTCCCGCTTACTAAACGGGTGCTCTAACCAACTGAGCTATGAAAGCTTCGTTGGAACGTTCAATCAAATTAAAAAATATATATCATTATTTTAATTTTTCTTTGGGGCCACAAGTGTCAGATGGTCAGTTGGTCACATGACTTGGTCCTTGCAATTTTTTGAACTGTCACTGTTGGTTGGTTGGCTTCGTCCTTCCCTGTGGTGGATCTCGTGAAAGGACTAGTTGGGTCTACCAAAAAAATCATGTTTTTAGTTGTGAAAGGTATGGGTTCTATAACTCGAATGTTTTTTTCTGTCAACTCACAATTCTTAAGAATTTTACACTGTGAGACACTCAAATCTTTGTTTCTTACAAACTTCAGTATAAATATATTAATGAGGGAAAATCATTTATTTACATCTCCAGCTAACACTCTTTATCTTAATATGCTTATTGCTTAAGATGGTTGGCCCTCTTAGTATTACTATTTACCTATTATATGACCGAGTCTCTATGTTAAATATGGATGCTCCTTTTTCTTTATTTTGTTTATTAATAAGATTTGAATCTTATTATGCTTATTGCTTAAGATGGTTGGTTGGGCCTCTTAGTATTTACCTATATATATATTTAGAGGTCAACTATATATAGAATCATAGATGATTACTAAATCATCATTTATATTATATGATTTGAGTCTCTACCTTAACTGTGGATGCTCTTTTTTCTTTCTTTTTGTTTATTAATAAGATTTGAGTTTATGTCCTATTGACCTGTAAACGGATCAAATTCGGGTCGGATCAGGCTTGAGCCGATTCGATAACCCGACGGATTGTAAGTAATTAAATTAATATCCGATTTGCTAGTAATTTGATATCCGATCCGATAACTCGATTTGAAAAAAATATAATTTTTTTTAAAAAAAATATGGAAGAAAAAATAAAATATAAAGAAAAAAGCAGTAGAAAAATAAATATTTGACTTTTTATTAAAGAAAAAAACTATAAAAAAAGACAAAATGGAAAGAGGAAAGAATAAGAATGAAATAATGATAAAAATATTTAAATAGTATGTAAATATTATATGTTATAATATTAGATAATATATTTAAAATAAATTATATGTTAAATTATTTCGGATCGAATTATTATCGGATCGGATCGACCATAATTCATATTCGATTTCATATCCGATTTGTTTAGCTAACGGATAATGAGATTTAGATCGTTAAGAGATTATCGGATTGAATGTTTAATTCATATTTTAATTATTGATTTGAATTTGGATCGAATTCGAATCAAAATTCAATTCATTGGCAGGTCTAATGTCACGTATTTAGCTACCACAACAATTTTATTTACTTACAACGTAAATATAACTGTCAATGTGTTCTATGTTGCTTTGTTGAATTACAGATGCATGTACACACCTAGCTGTCCACATTTTTGGCATTTTGTTTATTTTCTTGAATCAATTATTGGACCGAGAAAATAATCATGAAAAGATAAAAAAAATCATTAGTTAAAAAGTACTGTTGTATTCTTTCTATCATTGGTAATCAATCACAAGAAGTATCTGATATTAAAGAAATACTACTTCACCATCCAGTTGTCGCAAAAGAACCAACTGAGGAAGTTATATTTCATACGATTTAAACACAATTTAACCCTGTGAAACGATACATGTATGAGGTGTGATGTTAAAACCAACCGTTGTTTGTTACAGGTCTCATAATATTTTAAGAAAACAACCCCAGTTAACAATTGGCAAAGTTTAGGGTTTAGGTGGTGTAATTGAATGGGCTTGAGAAGTATGGTTGGACTTGAGTTAAACATTTTTCAATCCAAAATTTGGATTAATTTGAATGGAGGTGGTGGGTAACTCAATTTAAAATATATATATATATATATATAATGTGAAGAAACTGATCGGGTGCAACTATGCAGAGAATTTATGATGGCAGTGGGTTGGGTGAGCTAAGGCTTGACTCAAACTGTCCAACAAGATTTCAATATGAGGAGAAAGATTGAGAGTAGAAGTTATTAATCCCATTTCTCGTTAATTATTAATGAGGAGAAAGAGACTTAAAAAGTGTATCAAATTCCATTTCCCATGATTAAGAAAGCTATAGAGAAAATATTACTTAGCCGTGTTTGAGAATCCTTTTTGCTTTTTTTCTGTTTTTTTTTTTTTTTTTTTCTGCGAATAGTATATTGTAGCGAAACAAAACACTAAAAACACATTTAATAATTTTGTTGTGATTTGAATAATATTATGTTTATTGCCAAAAAGAAGTCCAAATCAAAAACAAAAAATTGATATTTCTTAGTATTTTTTCACTATATCAAAAAAATAGTAGTGAAGAGTACCTAAAAATAATAATTTAAGTGACCTTTTAAGTTCTCATTTTATTTCTCAATCTTGCAATACTAAATATGCTATCATATTTTTACTTTTAAAAAATTTTGTAATAAATTTTACGTTTCTAAATACATCTTCAATCACTATTAAATTATTAAATGAATATACACTCCCATAACAAAAACATTACGGATAAAAACAGAAACACAAAATAAAAATGTTTCCAAACAAGCTCAAAAGAAAACCCATGTCTATTAACGACCTTTTCACTCATGGAGATCTCAAATTAACTTTAAATGTTGTACAACTAATCACATCGTAACAGGTCGACAATAATAAATAGATTTATTGATTAAATTGCATAAAATACCATTTGCTTTCAATAAATGGGAATATTTTTCCATAACATGTGCCAATGGTTTTGGTTAGCCCTCCAAAGTGTATTAAAAGTGACGGCAAATGGGAAAATAGAAGAAACATTTTCCAGCCCCCCAAGCAAGCACAGAGAGAGAGAGAGAGAGAGTAAATCAAGTCCAATTTGTCGGTATACGTCCACGTGTCGAGATCAAAGATGTCCTTCATTTATCATCACATGTATATAAACAATGCGGTCCCACTTCCTTAATTTATGCCCTCAACCTCTACCTTTAATACACACCGTCACCACTCTGCTTCTTCACTGCCACTTTCATGCTGGCAAACCAAAGCCAAAGCCGCATTTCTCTCACACAAGCACTAATAAACTCTCAAACAAAATTTTGCTTACCCTGTTTTGGAAGCATATCTCTCACGCCAAAGGCTCTACTATATTTAGCAACAGAGCAAGAAACAAAAGAAAAAAATCAGTTATGGTGACGAGTCTTCACTACTAGACGAAAGTCACACAAGGACAAGCTCTTCTTGAAATGGTCTCTCCAGAGCTCTCTCAGTTCCAATCTTCAGCACCCATGCCAAAGCACAGCGCTCGGACCAAAACTTCGTCGTTTCTCGCCGATGGTATTCTCTTCGTCGGCGGGCTTATGGTGGTTCTTTTAGCGGTTTGGGCTCTCTGGTCCTTCGTAAACCCTAACCCTAGCCCTGGTTTCTCAACCGTAGTCGACGAACCAATAGTTTCATCGGACTCGGAGGGCGTTTCTCAAGAAGATTGCGCTGGGGGTGCGCAGGGTGGTAACCTGCGCCACGACCCTCCCGACCCGAGCTTCTACGACGATCCGAAACTGAGCTACTCGATAGGGACGCCGATAAAAAACTGGGACGAGAAGAGGCGGGAGTGGCTGGAGAACCACCCGTCGTTCGCCGCCGGAGCAGGGAACCGGGTCTTGGTCGTGTCAGGATCACAGCCGTCCCCCTGTAAGAACCCCATCGGTGACCATCTGCTGTTGCGATTCTTCAAGAACAAGGTTGATTACTGCCGAATCCACGGCTACGATATCTTCTACAACAACGTGTTGCTGCACCCGAAAATGCACACCTATTGGGCCAAATTACCCGTGGTCCGAGCGGCGATGGTCGCTCACCCGGAGGCCGAGTGGATCTGGTGGGTCGACTCGGACGCGGCCATCACCGACATGGACTTCAAGCTACCATTGGCCAGGTACAAAGACCACAACCTAGTGGTCCACGGTTGGTCCCATCTCGTCTACGAGAAGAAGAGTTGGGTGAGCCTCAACGCCGGTGTGTTCCTCATCCGGAACTGCCAATGGGCCCTGGACTTTATGGAGGTTTGGGCCAGCATGGGCCCACAGACCCCAAACTACGAGAAGTGGGGCCAAACCCTCCGATCAACGCTCAAAGACAAGATGTTCCCGGAGTCAGATGACCAGTCAGGTCTGGTTTATTTGCTTTTAAAACAGAAGGATAAATGGGCGGACAAGGTTTACTTAGAGGGTGAGTATTACTTTGAAGGGTATTGGTTGGAGATAGTGGGGACACTTGGTAATATCAGTGACAAGTACGTGGGGATAGAGAAGGGGGTGCGCAGGTTAAGGAGGAGGCACGCTGAGAAGGTGAGCGAGGGCTATGGTGCGCTGATGGAAGAGTATCTCACGGAGGCCGGGAATGGAAGGGGTAGCTGGAGGCGGCCTTTTATCACACATTTCACGGGGTGTCAGCCGTGTAGTGGGGCCCACAATCAGATGTATTCCGGTGATACTTGCTGGAATGGTATGCAGAGCGCTCTCAATTTTGCTGATAATCAGGTGCTTCGCAATTTCGGTTTCGTGCACCCGGATCTACTCGATTCCTCCTATGTGTCACCTGTGCCGTTTGATTTCCCGGCCTGAGTCAGATTGGGGAATTGGTATAATGAGGTACAATTTGTTTCACAATGGATTGTAACTTTATACTGTATTTAGTGGTTTGTATTTTAATGAATGCCATAGTTTTGTTTTAGTGAAATGGAATTAAAATACATGTGGATATGTCCATATATCGAATATCTTCATCTTTAGTAAGTCAATATTAAGACTGATATCAACATGGATACAAATATATTTTCATTGACCAGCCTATTATATTCAAATTCTGAATTTTGACCTTGATGTTAATTTCATTTGGTCATCATAATCAAGAGTGATTACCGGAAAGGAAACACATTCACGCTTAGAAATTAGAACTCCTTGACTTCTTCACAATAGACTCTCTCTTATTGAAATATCATGCACTTTATATCTGATTGAATTGTTTTTAATACTAAAGATTTAATGGTATTCTTGAGAGGAAAGAAAAAACAGCTTCTTTGGTAAGTGGAGTTGGCCAAAATTACAATGGATAATTGCAGAGTCTCCGGAGGGTGAGATGTCCGCACCCTTGTCTCCGCACGGAAAGGCTATTTTCGGTTTCGAACATGTGGCCTCTAGGTTACAATAGAGCAACTTTACCGCTTCGCCGAGGTCTACAGTCCACACTCATAGAATTGCAATGACCTAATAGGGGTAAAATTGACTTTCTAATTTGGAGGGCCTTAGATTCTGCTTCTCTTTTGCCTTTTTTCTATTCCTTTCTCATGTAAAAGTATCTTGGTAGGCTACCCCTTTTGGGGCTTAAACTAGTGCATGATTGAAGGATAATAATTCAATTCTTATTTCTGGGCAGGATGATTATGATTACACACTTTGTAAGGTCTAATATTTTTATGCATGATGATGGGTGCATCATGTTGCTAGTGGAGACAAATATGGTGTTTTCTCTTTTTGAAGCTACAACGGGCCTTAAAAGTTAGTATTCCATTTTGATCACTATTTTTCTGTAGTAGAAGAGAATGAAAATTAGGAAGGAAGAGAGAAGAAAAGAAGAAGAAGAAGAAGCTTTAGAAGTGGAAATGTCGTCCATTTCCATTTGGTTATAGAGAATAATTAGAGAAAGGAAGGGAGAAAAATATGCCCCTTTTAAAATCAACTCACTTTTAGAGTTATAATTTATCTGGGCATGGTAAGACATTTCATCTCCTAATAATGCTTGGAATATTAAAAGATAAAAAGTGCGGTGGTTAGTTTATTATAGATTATTATTACATTAATCTAGAGAAAGGCTCACGGATTAAATGTCTGACCAAGGAAATGGTACACTGATGATGGCGTATTTAAGTGGAAAAAACCTTGTAGTTTGTTTTTTTTATTCAAAACAGTAGATATTGTTTTTTCCTTCAATTATATGGAGCGACATTCCATATGGTTGTACCAACAAACAGTCGGTATTGAAAGCCCATGCTTATTAATTGGATGTGTGAAATTGCTACCTAACTTGTTTGCGTGCATTGCCATTTTTGTTATCTGCTGCAAGCACATGCTTATTAATTGGATGTGTGAAATTGCTCCCTAACTTGTTTTCGTGCATTGCCATTTTTGTCATCTGCTGCACTTACTTTTGCATCACTTTTAAGTGATTGAGGACCGAATTTCTCAAATAGTTGATGGTATTGAGCAAATTAGTTTGCATGGACCAAGCATTAATCATGTGTGTTAATGTTGTATCATAGCAATGCAAAACAATTGTTTGCTTTGAAGCTCATGATGTATTTTTTACTGATGTTTCATCTACAAAACCATGAAACAGGAGATTCTCTGTGGTGTATGCCAGCATTCTAGCAGATGACAATTTCACAAGTAACTACGTGAAGAAATTCAGGTTGCTGAGTCGATTTTGGCAGATGAAATTCTGGATTATATTTTGCTTCATTAACATATATATTCATACGTAAGCTTCTTATGCCAAGTTTGAGCTGTTGTGGTTTGTTTGACACATTGTCTTTTCTTTTATCTACCTTCTAGAGTATGGTTGTTTATGCTTTATCAGATGTATATAATTTTATATACGAATACATTTCGTGCATAGTTTACTATTTTGCGACTAAACTTGATAATCGATGCATGATAGAGAAGTGTAGAACCTATCATGCCGAACATCTTGGTCCAACTTTGCACTTTTTCATGTAGTATTAAAAGTGTCTATATGTATAATTTGAACTCTGTGTAATTGAATGTCGTTTTTCTCGTCATAGTTGCAACAGGAAAGACGTAGTCCTAGTGTGTTTTTGTCTGGGTATTTGATTTTTTTTTTTTGTTAATTTTCACAACAATATAAACGTACAATTTGTTTTCTATAGTTTGTAATTTTATAATAGTATTTAGCACTCATTATGAAAGCATTCAATGAATGCAATAGGAAATGGGTGCCCATGTTGTGGAGTGGAGTACCATTTTGACTGTGAAATTAAGTACATGTGGATTTGTCAATTATCTCTTCACTATCTTGTCTCTTTAATAAGACAAATATTTCGTTTTAAATCCACATCGATACCAATTAGTTTTAATTGACAAATCTATCATATTCAAATCCTGATTTTTGATCTTGTTGTTTCTTCATTGGTCATCATAATTAATTAAGAGTGATTACCGGAATGTCTGGGAAGCCTTGAATCCATTGAATTGCTTGCAGTTCACATCTAGACTTGGAATGGCTTGCACTTTGCATTGAAAGCAACTCTGTCTAGACTTTTATTTTCAATATCACATTCTTGGACCAAAAAAAATTAAAAATTAAAAAAAAAAATAGAAGGAAAAGAAGGATTGAGGTGTACAATTCAGCTTTTTTCTAATTTGAAGGGACTTTATTCTCTTCTTATCTTTTGCTTTTGCTTTTTTGCTTTTCCCCTTTAGCTTGTACTCCGTAAAAGCATATTGGTATACCATCATCGCCTTTTAGGGCATAAACTAGTGCATGATTGAAGGATAATTATTATGATTATTGATCACTTTGTATTAAGGATTCATCATCTTGGTATTTGCGGGGCCAGATTCTGTGTTATTGTTAGCAATATGGCTGATAAATGGCAGTAGTGGCACATGACTCGGTTTGACTAATTATGATGTTTTCTTTTCCACAAGCACAACGGGACTTGGATGTTTTGTGCAGTAGTAACAAGTCACTTTGCTTCACTTTATGAGAAGAGAGTAGAAAGCGGGTTTTAACTAAAAAAACATAAGAAAAGAAGAGAGTGTAAATTCCATTCCCCAACCAAACACAGTGCAGAATGATTTCTTTATATTTCTAATTCCTTCATTTCTGTGTAAATTTTTTTTTTTTTTTCCTTTCTCAAGTGAACAAAACCGTAAGAAGGGAGGCCTTTTAGAAGTTTTATCTCTTGTCCTCTTTCCTCTACAAACAACTTAAATTTGTTCCGTTTCGTAGAAAGAAAGAAAATTTAATGAAAAGGAGAAGAGAAGGAATGGATGAAACATCTCTAGAAAAGAGACAAAGTTATTCTCTCTTTTTGTTTGGTTGAATGAAAGAGAAAAGAATACGGTAATTTCTTACTTTATTTGTTAGGAGAGAAGGGAAGAGAGAGATTGCTAATATTAAATTTATTTAATAATTATAAAAAGTAGTATTGTAATTAAAAATTTCTATAGCAGTCTTGCTTTTCTTCCTTCCTCTTTTTCGCCCATATTTGAATGAATGAAAATTCGTAAAGCAGTAATGATGGCTTGTCCATTCTATTTTTTCTTTTCTCATTGTTTTTTAAATGATTCTTCCTTTGACTTGAGTTTCTTGAATCACATTATGTGAATAAAAAGTTGAATAGTCTAGGAAACAGAGTATTTTTCTCCTAAATAGAGCGATTTAAGCAATCACACTCACCTATTTCGTATGGTATGATCCAACAGCTCAAAATCGGGCCCATGACGGTAGCTTTTGCCTTGTTGAGTTCGAAGAACAGAACAGGAAACCCAACACGCTTAGGAAAATATAAAGAGGATTTTCGAAAGGCTAGCGTTAGTTTCGCAGTAGGATAACCTCGTACTCGAATATTTTATTTTATCCATCCACCTTTCTTCCTTCCTTCCAACCAAACGGATTAAAGATTTTTATCGACAACGTTATGAAATTAATAATGCTAGCTTCTAAGATCTCCATTTGCTAATACTAAGGTTTGCTTATCCTTTTTATATTGCTTTTTACCCATTTTGGTACAAGATGAGCAGAGAAAAAACGTCCATCGATCTTGTGTAACTTCTAAATGAATATTAAAAATTATCATTGTATCCCTTTAAGGGAATATTATTATGGGATTTGTTGCTTAAAGAAAATGACAAAGCTTGTGTTAATTAATACTAGGGGAAGAAAAAGTGAGTGTGGTAGAATGTGAATGTTGAGATGAATGTACGGTAAAATTAGAAAAAATAAAATTAGAAATGATCGTATTCGGAAAATGATTGGAGTAGCACAAATTAGAAATAAAATAAGAGAAAATCGGCTAAAATAGTTTGGACATGTGCAAAGGAGATCTTTAAATGCATTAGTTAGGGAAATTGAAACACTTAACGTTAAGAGTAATACTAGGGGAAGAGGAAGACCAAAATTAACATGTATAGAGTTAGTAAAGAAGGATATGATAACATGTGGTTTTGACTGAGGCTATGACCACATATATAGTGAAATGGAAACAAATGATTTATGTAGCCAACCCTAAGTAATTGAAAAAAAAGACTTGGTAATTATTGTTGTTTCTAAAGCTTGTGTTAAGACAAACGTTGCAAAACCAATAACATAGAAGACAACAGAAAAATAAATATGCACCACACAAATTACAAAGATTTATGTGATTTGGTGTATAACCTACGTCCATGGTGAAGATTGACGAAAAATTTCACTGTGCGAAGAAAATAGAAGATTAAAAGTTTCAAGCCCCCAACCTTTTATCTCTCTCTCACTCTCTAAAACGACTTTTAGTGTTCTCTCATTCCTTCATCACAAACCCTAACACCTTTATATACTGAGTTACAAAAGAGCTTGGAACCAGGTCCACGATCTGAAAAACAAAACGAATTAATTTCTTAGGTCATAATATGGTCGTTGAGCTATTTGAGCATAAATAAAATTCAAGCCATAACTTCACAGCCTAGAATGTTAAAAAGGTATAAGTTTGGTTATTTCCATATATACATGGACCCTTATTAAATTAATCTTCTAGATAATGGCTTGTCGAAGGGATGATGCATAAATTTACCGAAACTGTTATGACTAAAACCGCAAACCAAGAAAACATCAAGTACCACAACAGAAAATGTAAACACGCAACATACAAAGAACACAAAGATTTACGTGGTCCAACGTAAATTCTACGTTCAAGGTGAAAATTCTGCGAAAGATTTCACTATTTGAAAATAAGAAGATTATAAATTTAAGCCCCCAAACCCTAGCTCTCTTTCTCACTTTGTTTCATGTGATTTTTAGTGTTCTGTTATACCACATTCCAAATCCTAAACGTCCTTATATATTGAGTTATAAGAGAGTCTTATCGGGCGAGGGACCCATTGTAGACATGAAGATTTTAATGGTGAAATAATCATCATTTAATTATTCTTTAATTCGCCAGTCAACAATTTGAAGTATAATTTGGGCCCATCAATAATTCGGCCCATCATGAAGTATGGCCCGAGATCAGACCAAATGGTCTCACAAGCCTCAAGTCCAAGCCCATTTGAAGGTGAATGAGCTTTATCACTCCTATTCATTAATTGTCACACACACACAGATATATATATATATATATAATTATTGTAAGTGATAAATATCATCCAAGATAATTAAATATATATCTATATTACTATTAAAAGTACAAAAGAGTTTTTTAGTTTCAGTACACTATTTTTTTATTTTTAAATTAAAAAAATAGAATTATAACCTAAACAAAACCCTTTTTTAGTTTCACTACATTATTTATTTTTTTTTAAATAAAAAAATAGAGTTATAACCTAAACAAAACCCTAAAAGTACCCCTAAAATCATAAACACCAATATAAACACGGGTCTCATCAACAGACGACTCTTCCTCTCAGCTCTCATCAACTGTCATTTCAATTATGTTTCTTCTCGGCTCACATCAACTCTCATGTGAGTTTCTTTTCTTTTTTATTATTTGTTTTCTTTAATTTCTCCTCGAAATTTCTGTCTTTTTTTTGCAATTTAATTATTGCAAGTCCATGATTTTTTTTTTAATATTCTTGATGGCTATTTGATGAGTATAAGTTGTTTCTATATTATTTACTTTTAGTTTGGGGTTAATTTGTGGTTATTGAATTTTTTAGTGGGTTGAACTGAAATAACAATAAATAATTAGGTTGAAAATCTGCAACTTATTTATACAAAGTTCAATTGAGTAAATAGGTGCATTGCATTTATGCAATAATTTTAATTTTCATGCATGTAATTTAGGGGTCTTTAGGGTTTCAAAATTGAAATTAAGATTTTCAATTAGAGTTGTTTGGTTATATATAACTAATAAAAGATGTATTAAAAGTCCTTTTGAATTAAAAAGAATAGAATTATAACCTAAACAAAACCCTTTTTTAGTTTCACTACATTATTTATTGATTTTTAAATATAAAAATAGAGTTATAATCTAAATAAAACACTAAAACTCCTAAAATCACAAACATCAATACAAACATGGCTCTCATCAACCGTCATTTCAATTCGATTTCCTCTTGCCTCACATCAACTCTCGTGTGAGTTTTTTTTATCTATTTGTTTTATTCAATTTTTTCTCCAAATTTATGTCTTTTCTTGCTATTTAATTATTGTAAGTCCGTGTTTTTTTTTTCAATCTTCTTGATGGCTATTTGATGAGTATAAGTTGTTTTATATTCTATTTGCTTTTAGTTTGGGGTTAGATTTTGGTTATTGAGTTTTTTAGTGAATTGTACTGAAATAACAATCAATAATTGGATTGAAGATCTGCAACTTATTTATAAAAAGTTCAATTGAGTAAACAGATGCAATTATGCAATAATTTTAATTTTCATGCATGTAATTTAGGGGTCTTTAGGGTTTCAAAACTGAAATTAAGATTTTCAATTAGAGTTGTTTGGTTATATATAACTAATAAAAGATGTATTAAAAGTCCTTTTGAATTAAAAAAATAGAATTATAACCTAAACAAAACCATTTTTTAGTTTCACTACATTATTTATTGATTTTTAAATATAAAAATAGAGTTATAATCTAAATAAAACACTAAAACTCTTAAAATCACAAACATCCATACAAACATGGCTCTCATTAACCGTCATTTCAATTCGATTTCCTCTTACCTCACATCAACTCTCATGTGAGTTTTTTTTTATTTGTTTTCTTCAATTTTTCCTCCAAATTTATGTCTTTTCTTGCTATTTAATTATTGCAAGTCCGTGTTTTTTTTTCAATCTTCTTGATGGCTATTTGATGAGTATACGTTGTTTCTATTTTATTTGCTTTTAGTTTGGGGTTAATTTGTGGTTATTGAGTTTTTTAGTGATTTGTATTGAAATAACAATCAATAGTTGGATTGAAGATCTGTAACTTATTTATAAAAAGTTCAATTGAGTAAACGAGTGTATTTATGCAATAATTTTAATTTTCATTCATGTAATTTAGGGGTTTTAGGGTTTCAAAATTGAAATTTGTATTTTCAATTAGAGTTGTTTGCTTATATATAACTAATAAAATATGTATTAAAAGTCTTTTTGAATTAAACAATTATTGGTTTCAATTAGGTTTTTTTTTTTTTAATTAAACAAGACGGATGGATATATTAAAACTGTTTGCTTGTATTATTTAATGGTCTCAAGTATTTATTATCTATGTAAGACGAACTTTAAAACTATTAATTTAATAAATATTTTAATTTCTAAAAGAATTTTCCCCATCTTTATTGTTTTTGGTGTAATTTTATTTTTTGAAAAAAAAAATGCATCGAATGATTATTTTCTTATGATTTTTATCTTATATAATAATTCTATAAGTTTTAGCTACTTGTGATTGACATATAGCTCTAATTTTATATTAGTATATTATTTCACCATCAAAATAATGAAAGGTCATATATATATACACACACTATTACTAAAAGTACAAGAGGTTCAAAAGTTTCAGTGCATTTTTTATTTTTATAATGCATTCTTATTTTTTATTACAATATATTTATTCTAATAAATAAATAGAAACATAATATTTCCATAATTCTTAAACACCAAGTATTCTTTTCTAATTCTATTTATTTTTGCTTCACACATTATCTCTAACAAGAACTCTTCCTATTTCAGACAAAATAAAAATAATATTATAAGTTTTACTTTTATAAATTTTCTAATTCTATTTATATTCTCTTACACTTCATTCCTAACAAAAAATCTTTCTATTTTTAAAATTCAAATAATTTGATTAAAAAAAATAATTTACAAGTTTCAAATCATTCAATTTAATTAGAATTCTTTTTTTCCCCTTAAATGTCTAAGAGTTTCAAATCCATTTAGAGTGGCTTAATTAGATTTTTTCTTATTTTTCCATATATTAGTTGAACGGACTATGGTTATAATTCCAATTTAGTTTCACTCAATTTAGAGTTTCAAATCAGTTTATTTAGTGTTATTAGAATTCTCTCTCTTTTTTCCCCTTCTATTAGTTATACATTCTAATTTTTTTTCATTTTCCTTCTATTATTTGTTACAATTCCAATTTAGTTCACACTTCATCCCTAACACAAACTCTTCCTATTTCAGAAAAAATAAAGATAAAATTATAATTCTTATTTTTATAACTTTTCTAATTCTATTTATTCTTTATCTCACACTTCATTCCCAACACACCATCTTTCTATTTTTAAAATTCAAAAAAATAAAAAAATATATTTTATAATTCTTATATATAGATATTTTTTCTAATTCTATTTATTCTCTCACTAACTTCATTCCTAACACATACTCTTAAAATATAATGTTATTAAAAAAAGTATTTTTTTTCTAATTCTATTTCTTCACTCTCTAACTCCATCCTTCACACAAACTCCTAAAATATAGTATTATTTATTTCAATAATATATAGAAACATAACCTTTCTAAAGTACTAATGAAAAACACCATTTTTTTATTTTTTATAATGCATGTTTAAAATTTTATAATATTATTTATTCTAATAAATGAATAGAAACATAACATTTTCTTAACTCTTAAATAAGTATTATTTTCTAATTTTATTTCTTCTCTCTCTAACTTCATTCCTAACACAAACTCTAAAACTGTAATATTATTTAAATAAGTATTCTTTTTCTAATTTTATTTATTCTCTTTCTAACTTTATTACTAACACAAACTCCAAAATTGTAATATTATTTAAATAAGTATTTTTTTTTCTAATTTTATTTCTTCTCTCTTTAACTTCATTCCTAACATAAACTCCTAAAATATAATATTAATTAATAAAAAAAATACTACTAATGGAAAAGCTTCTAGAGAAGGGAATTGAAAAAATTGAACTAAATAATATTTAATGAACTCACTAATTTTATAATTTAGCTATTATTTATGTACTAAATTAAAATATATATTTAAGTAAATTATTTTTATTAAAAAATTGAACTTTGAGATTCAAATGTTAATTTATATATATATTTTTGAAATTAAATTTTACGCACGTGATGTTTACTAGTATATATATAAATATCTATCATCAAAGAGATATATATATATATATATATATATATATATATATATATATATATATTAATGAGATAATTATCAGAAGGGAAGCAAGTTACAAATCTACCCCTCTAATGAGTCTAGGGGTGAGGAAAAAGGAAGAGGAGAAGACTATGATAGAATATGAAGTTCTAAAGACAAACGTTCATCCAACTCTTGAAACTTTGAAAAAGAATAACAATAAGCACATTCAAAGTCGTGTCGTTATTTCTTCACGAAGAAGAACAACAAACACATTCAAAGTTGTGCCATTTTTCCTCCATGATTCAACAAATTTAAAGAATAATGAACACAACTTATTCTAGATCAAGCTTCTTCAGTTCTCGATCCGAAATCTTTTTCGATTTTTTTCAACAATAAAGATACTTGAAGAAGACTTTCAAAAAAAAAATTTATTTTACATTATAAATAAAATTGATAATTTATTCATTTTATTTTGGTCTTAGCTTCATATACAAAATTTGTGTGTACACTGTTAAAAGAAAAAATAGGTAAATTTTTTTAAAACATAATTTGGGCTACAACTCTATATTTTGTTTTTATTCAATATGATAGGTGCTATACTCTGACAATTTAGAGAATTATTTTCTGAAGGTGATGTTGATTAACATGTAAAACAGCAGAACTTGTGCAAAATAAGGCGAGGATGTTATGCTTTATGAACATATAAAGCACAAGCAAAATGTGAGCTGTTGGGGTTTGTTTGACTTTGACCCATAAATTGTTCCGTGTATTCAATGTTTGGGGAAGATGTTTTAAGTTTGTCGGACAACTATTTTGACAACTTGTCAAGTTTATTCTTGCTTTCATCTTTTATAGGATTTGGTTTCAACTATCAACGGTTTCACTATTTTCTTGTTTGATGAATAAAAAGGAGCTCATAATAAAGAAGGCTGCATACTTTCATCTTGAAATTTGTGTCCACATGTTTGGTAATTTTGATTAAACTTGTAGTAAAAGAAGGATATAGTCAGTGTCTTAGGCTATCTTTGGTAAATTGAAAAATAAAAGAAAAGAAATGATAATATTATTAATGAGAGAAAAGAAAAGAAAGGATAATATTTAACTTTTATTGTGTTTGGTTGATTAGTAAAAGAAAAGATACTCAAGATATTTATGGAAAGAAAGAAAGGAAATAATTTAAAATTTTTACCATTATACTCTTTTATATTTAAAAGAATAAATTTTAGCTTTCATCAAAATAAGGACAAAGTTGGTATTAACAAAATTTCATTAAAAAATATAGTCTTTCTTTTCATTTTTGGAAGGATAACAAAATTTACTATTCATCCTTAATTTATTCCTTCAAATCCTTCCATTTCATTTCATTTTCATTAAAAATTTCATACCAAACACACAAAACTATATCCCTCCATCACCTTTCTTTTCTTTTCCTTCTATTTCTTTCCTACCAAGCTGACCCATAGTGTCTTAGAAAATTCTAGCTTGAGTGTGCAAATTGAATATGTTCTTTCTTTTTTTGAAAGGTCAATTGAATCTGTTTAGTATCAAATTGTTTGGTGTTATAGATGAATCCTGAAAGTGAAAGAAAACCATAGATTAAAAAAAAAAAAAACTCTTTGAAAATAATTGTATGGACCAATTAGACTCTGATTCCACGAAGATTTAATCCTATAAATCACGGAAGATAAAAGAAGAAGGTAATTAATCATGGATAAACTCAAAGCCCCAAACCATTAAATTTTCTTAAATAATATATATATAATTCAATTAGAATTAATTAAGAGAATAGGAGTCACAGAGGTCAAATTCATACATAAATTTTTGCCGTTGTGATGGCACTAGGACAACCCTTGTCTTCCTTTACCTTAGTCTCAGCCAACACACTTGGTGCATAAGACACACACCAAGTCACACTATCTCACACACAAGAATGTTATGTAGAAAGAGAAGGGACAAAACACATAGTATTTACAGAAGTCTTACGACTCCCAACCTTATATTATATACACAGAACAATACAAGAAAATTCTGGCCAAGGTCTGCAGTAAACATACAAAGGCACACCAATACCTAACCCTCCTAAAGTGTGTACAACTCTCACCAACTATGTCTTACACTCTAGAATTCGTATCCTACTATAATGCCATATAAATATTATATCTAAGCACTCACAAAACTACCAATATAGTCCACAATGTTGCAGTTGACGCCCCATAACTGCTAGGGTTATGTGCTGGAACCTATTAGCACATGCTACCTTGCCTGGTGGTTGTCAGCACTATGCCCATGTCTCCACATCTTTAGCATCATGTAGAGAAGTGCTGGAACTACTTTATGTTGGCAAGCCAAGTGGCTGCCACTTTGCAAAGTTGGTTGCTAGTCTTCCTCCATCTTCCCGCAATATAACTATATATGTGGAAGGTGGCCAGCAACACTTCAACTCACTTGGATCTGTTGGAACACTCCATGCCCCCACCAAGTGTCATGGTGGTTGCTCATTTTTCCATTTACAGCATCATGGAGAATAAACCAAAAATGCCTTGCAACTGCTATTTGTTGTCAACCTTTAGAATGTGCCACATTTCATGAGTGGTTATGACACATCCTCACATTCTCACCATGTATACACATGTTGTGGAAGGTGGTGCCAACCACTCCTATATATTAAGAACCATCTGTTGACCATGTTTTTGCATGCCACCTGTTCACCAAATGTCAACCAATGCCTTTAACCATACCCAGCCCAAATTATGTTCCATACCAATCACATATGATTTAACCAACCTAATTGGGACTCAATCCATGCCGAGCCAAGCCATTGCCTCGTGGTTTATGCCAATGTCCATGCCTTGACCAAGTCAAATCATGCCAATGAGTTTGCCACTGCTTTGATCTATTGGTGATGGTCCGAACCATGCCCACCTATATCTGTTTGTGCCCACTATGTCGTGCCCACGGGGGCTTGAGTTGCAACTAAGAGTCACAATACATATGTTCGAGCCACCACCTTACCCAAATGCAAGTTTACACACCCATGGGCCCACATGCACATGGCATGCCTATCACTTGCACGACTTGGGGCGCACCAACATGGGCCGCCCATCCATGGGGTTACTACTGCCGCACCGACAAGTGCCACCACATTTAGGGTGGTGCACAACCATGCCAAAGGCATGTTTAGCTTGCTCCCAATGTTTGCCTTGTGCTAGGCTTGGGTACCGAATGATGGAAATGAGAGTACCCATACCCCCTATATATGCAAAATGAAAAGTTTTCACTCTGACAGTAACAAACATCACCTATGTCAGAGGAGTTATAATGCCTAGTAATAAATATGGGTATTTCAAAAATTCACCAAACTTGAGGAATGTGTGCTTCAAATGACTTTAGGATACTTCGGTAATTTATCTAAGTCGAATATCTCAAATTTAATTTTCACTATATTTATAAGAATGCCACTGATGTACGTTGTGGCATGCTGATAGTCCTCCGCGTCTACGAAATATTGTCAAAGATCTAGTCATGGACATATCATGGCATGACAGAATGTTAAAAAGGGCTAACAATAGGGGATTGAAGCGCGAGTTCCTTTAATCACACAGGCTATGATCTCTCATTAGACATATGCGTAATAGTAGTACTTTAAATAGAAAGTTGTTTGCACTAACTAAATAGATCACTAACAAGAGAAATTATTAATTTCCAAGGGATTCCGTGTATTTAGAGAATTCCACCACTAGTAAAATTCTATGTTTTATGATTTCTTATAATAATGAAAAATTGTATTTTATGAGTGTTGAAATTCTACATTTAAGGAATTTCTGAAATATTGTAGAACTACACCACTAACTCAAAGTGAAATATGTGAAACTACTTTTTGAAATGGATTTGTTGTTCCTCTTCATTTATTGTGAGTGATATGCATGACCTCTTTTCTACTAATAATAAAATATAAAAATTATAATTAAATACTTAAGAGAACTTACTAGATTTTTCTCACTCACACTTACTTTGACTAGTAGTAGTGTATATTTATTTTTTACTTTTTAGAAGCACAAATCTTTGTTAAATTCTAGGAACCTCTCTAATCATTAATTTGTTCATAACATGTCCCTCCCCCCCTCCTTTTTTTTTTTTTTTTTATAGGGTCCTAAAATAGTTGAAATTAAAATTACTAAAAAATTTACTTACCAAAAAATATTTGCCCAATATTTCCAGATTTAATTTTCTTCTCCTTGTTTCACTATTTTAGAATTTAAAATTTATTTGGTCCACTTATATATATGTATTTTATGTATGCCAAAATAGATATAATTTTATATACATGGAATATTAAATATATTTTTGTTTATACATGATCTCGTTTTAAAATTTTTTTCATATTTAAAAGAGATAGAATACTTTTATGTATAAAGAATAATAAATTATTATTTGATTATATATATATTTAAAAAAAATTATGTACTGAGTTTGACCCTCCAATTATTAGGTTCTGGGTCCGCCCCTGCGTATATATTAAGAGCGAAGAGAACTATATATCACAAGGACGCGAGCTCAAACTCAATGCCCCACGATGGAATTATTAAAAATACATGTCTAAGTGATTTTTTTAATTTGATGGACATCACCAAATGTTCATTCGACATTATATTATTTTCACGCAATGTAAATTGGGGTGAAAAAAAAAAAAATCAGCTTATGAGTCCTAGTCATTTAACAGCCCATCCTGTGACAGCGCTTGACCTGGGCCACATTTCGGATCTTTGGGTAAGCGTTGGGCCAGTCTGAGAAGGCCCATAATTTTTATTTTTTATTTCGGTTGTTTTCATTAATAGTAAAAAAACTGTTTAGAGGGATGTTTGGTCAAATCTAATAATTATTTCTGTTTAAAAACATGTAAATCTTGACGTCAATTAAATTGTTTCTTATTCTTATTTCTTTCTTTTCCGTTCAAAATTTTGACTTCTTAGCCACCTAGTTGGATTTTCTGGTTATTACTCTTTCGGCATCCTAAGGGTTCACGTCACGTGTTCAATAATTCGTCACAAAATTTTATTTTACAGCTGTCCGGTATCTCTCCACATAAAATCGAAGTGCACATCTAATTGACTGGTTTGGTATATAAAAAAAAAAAACGCAATATAATATGGAAATAGACCAGAATGAGAATGGTATAAAAAATTTATGGTAATTGATAAAATACCACACTAATATGGTGACACGATAAATTGTGACAATTTTTTGAAAAAATAGGATATCCTCCCCACCATGAAAGAGGGAAGGCTAGCTTTCCATATATATATATATATATAAACTTAAATAATCTTGTCATATATATTATTACTAAAATTTTCATATAAAAATTATGAAAACAAGTTTAGAGATGAAAATTATTTATACGTGATTGAATTTTGGATTAAAATAGTCATCATATATATCTGAACAATTTTATTTTTAAGAAATTATAAACATTTTCTAACAAAATGAGTGGGGTGGTGGCCTTCTGTACATGACATCATCATCTCAAATTTTGAAATTGCTCAATATATATATATTTAAACTAAGAATACATTTGGAAAGTATTGTACACATATAGATACAATAGGGTTATGCCGTGTATGTATCCATGAATTATGGACTGTGATTCATATATATTTGTATATATACAAAAAATTGTCAACTTTGGAGAGCAAAATTAAAATTCATTCACTACGAAAAAGTGGGGTGATATGCGGTATTGGGTTGGTCTACAAATTGCTGTGAGACAATGGCGCCATTTTTACTGCGCAAAAAAAGCAACCATGGCTCGGGTCAATTTTTAGCATATACGAATTTTGTGGATCATCTAAGGTCCATTGGCTGGTTTATTCTGAAGTTAATGTGGTTGGAGACTATTTGGACTTTTATGAGAGAGAGTGCAAGGGCGGCTGTTGACTGTTTCTTGAAAAACTGGACATTTCTTTCTCTGTATATATCTTCTTATTATCTTCTTTGTATATATATAATATTCTCTCATTATTCTCTCCATTCAACTCTCTATTAGATTAAGTTATATACATACATATATATATGTATGTATGTATGTATGATTATAGTAGTTGGTTTCTTATTACTTTGTTTATATATATATATATATATATATATATATATTAGCATTCACGTCCATGTCCAACTTCCTTTGTGAAATTAAATTCTAACCTGCTTAAAAGCACCATGCACGCATGTGAAGCTAAACACAAATCACTCTCGATGAATTATCGTTATCACTATTTTTGTTATTACTCCTAAGATTAAGAAGATGACACCGAATATATACTAGTTTGATGTTGATATATATATATATATATATATATATATATACACGTACACACACTTTTGTGTATACTATAGCTTGTAGAGATTGAATAAAATTAAATTGGACAGACAAAGAATCAACCCTGTAAATGATTTAGATTTTTAGAATCCCATCTATTAATTTTGATCATGCAAAGTCAAGCTGGAAATTGATTTCACTACACCTTATTTGTCCAGTTGTCAGTTTTACTAATCAAATCAACCATTCTCTCAAAAATCTAATTTTATACACCAAATCATTCCTTTGAACATTTGTGCAGAGATTTGAATAGTTATTCACATTCAACACATACATACATAATACATACATACACATGTATATATCTTCTTAATGCTCTCAATTTTTAGAGCTGGGTCTCGGAAGGTGTCTAAGTTCCAGACACCTTCCATGGCGAAAATCAGAAAAGTCTCCTCCATTTTTCAATTACGTTTTGTTGGAGGAACTATGGTGGCTCTTTTATTGGTTTGGGTTATTTGTTCATTTGACCCTTTGCCTCATCTTTCAAGCTTGGTGGCTAGACAGAAGATCATTTTAGAATCAGAGCTCGGCGACACAAAAGATTGCCCCGTGTGTGAGCAGGGCGTTAACCTACGCCACGACCCACCTGAGACAACATTCTACGACGACCCCAACCTCAGCTATTCCATTGAGAAGCCAATCAAAGGCTGGGATGAGAAGAGACGTGAGTGGCTGATGCATCACCCGTCATTCGTCGCCGGAGCACGTGATCGGATTTTCCTGATCACGGGATCACAGCCGTCCGTCTGTCATAACCCCATCGGTGATCATTTACTGTTGAGATTGTTCAAGAATAAGGTTGACTACTGCCGAATCCACGGCTACGATATCTTCTACAACAACCTCTTGCTGCACCCGAAAATGCACTCTTTTTGGGCCAAAATACCAGTGGTTCGGGCCGCGATGGTGGCCCACCCAGAGGCTGAGTGGATCTGGTGGGTCGACTCCGACGCCGTGTTCACGGATATGGACTTTAAGGTTCCTTTAGAGAAGTACAAAGATCACAACCTCGTGGTGGACGGGTGGCCCGGTTTGATCTACGACAACAGGAGCTGGGTTGGTCTCAACGCCGGGGTTTTTCTGATGCGCAATTGTCAGTGGTCCATGGACTTCATGGAAATTTGGGCAAGCATGGGCCCACAAACCCCAAACTATGACAAATGGGGAGAAACATTCAAATCAGTGCTCAAGGACAAGTTATATCCAGAATCGGACGATCAGTCGGCTATGGTTTATTTGATGTTGAAAGGGAAGGACACGTGGGCGACCAAGATTTACTTGGAGAATGAGTACGTCTTTCAAGGTTACTGGGCGGCGTTAGTGGGGACAATTGAAAACGTAACCGACAAGTACATGGGGATAGAGAGGGTGGTGCGGAGGTTAAGGAGGCGACATGCGGAGAAGGTGAGCGAGTGCTATGGTGCGCTGTGGGAGAAGCATCTCGACGACGCCGGCTACTGGAAGGAAACTGGACGGAGGCCGTTTATCATTCACTTCACAGGATGTCAGCCGTGCAGTGGGGACCACAACCCAGCGTACGATGGTGATTCGTGCTGGAAGGGAATAGAGAGGGCTTTGAATTTTGCGGATAATCAGGTGCTGCGTCATTATGGTTTCGTGCACAATGACCTACTGGATTTTTCCTCTGTCTCACCTTTGCCGTTTGATTTTCCCTCATGAGAGAGTTAAAGATCTCATGGCTAGTTTTGGGAAGGGCTGTGGAAAAGTAAAAGTTCAAAAATTGCATCCCGACAATGCTTGGTTCTGCCCAGGCATGACAAAAATTTGTACTGTAGGATAGCGTGGTCCAATTAAATTTGGACATGTGTTTAAAAAATAAAAATAGATTAAGTCCAATTTTTGCGAGTTATCTAAATCCAAAAAATTCAATCGGATTAGAATTTCATTTGAACGATGCTAACAAATTGACGAGCGACACGACCCCTCTTTAGCAGCCAAGATTAAAATATTTGTCTCTAAAACTATATCTGCATATTTCTCTCTTTAAAATTATCTCTCTAAAAATCTCTATCTCTATCTCTATCTTCATGAATACCTTATATTTTGCACGTTCACAACCGAATCTCTCTGTCCCAAATTTGTGATTTAACAAAAACAAGAGATGAAGGGAGAGAGAGATGAATTGGGTTCTAAATGGAGATCCAATTAACCCATGGTACCGGAAATTCCCTTGTTCACTCGCCTGAGATGAAAGAAAAAAGAAAGAAAATTATTTATGTCGAAAATCTTTCTCAGTCGAGTCCCCCTTAAAACTTGGGTTTGATCCACTTTTAATTTTTTTTTAATTTTAAATACATGTCAAAGTTTAATTGGGTCATGTCACCCTGTAAGACAAATTTTGTCTTGCAAAGGGCAGGACTCAAACATTGTCCTATTTTTATTTCTTACTTAAAATTTGCATAATGCATATTAATTAGTTCAAAGCATGGTACAGATGACGAAGCATTGATTGAGTTTGCGTATACTTGAGTTTTTCACATCTTTGGCTATTAAAAAAAAACATAAACGTTTGGATTTTCAAAGAGCATAAAAATGATCTAAAGCTAGCATTGAAAATATATTTTGCTTCTTCACCAGTGTCTGAGACAACCTACTGCTCAATATGCCACTTGAATATCAGAATATGGCTATGATATTGCAATTTTGAATATAATTCTTCACATCAACTACCAAGAGACTAACCTCATTCCTGTCTAATGGAAGCAAAACCAAAGGACAACCGTTCATATAGTAGAAAAACTATAAGAACTAACTTGGAATAACCAGGCTACAGAAGGATATCAAAAGGATTTGAAGGCATAATCTGTATACAGAAAAATAATCAACATTTGGTTAGCTCCTCAATGTTTGTCCAACCAGACTTGTACATGGTAAGCACATTAAGCATTATAATGCGAGTTCTCTCATCTAAAAATAAGTTTGTGCAGCCTGAAACTAACAAAACATGACATATAATATCATAAACATCAGCATCCAGAGTACAAGGAATTTCTCAAGAAACCATGGCATTGGCATCTTCCTCATCCCCCTCTCCGGATGGCGCTTCGTTGAACATATACTGACTCTGATATTCCATCAGGTATTGTGTTGATCTCTTCACATCCCAAAACAGCTCATAAACTCGACTAATGTCCTCCATCTCCACTATCTTTCCCTTGCGCTTCTGGCAAGACAATGCAGCAGATGTGATGAGGTGGATCGCATATCTCAGGGATGTATCTACCCCAATCTTTGTCAGTAAAATCTTTGCATCTTCGGACATTTCCACATCTTCCTCTTGGCATCTAATTTCCAAAATTTTGCGAATGTCATCTTCTGTGTAAGGCTGTGTGGAGATGATTAACAGGCGATCAAGGAAATCGATTGGAATACCATGTGGTGATTTGTAGTTTGTGCCTCGGATTGTAGTGATCCCTCTGTTGGTAGCAACAACCAGTATAGGTGCCATATCATTCTCCAAAGCACGATTAAGGAAAGAAAAGCACTCGATGTCAAGCATGTGCACTTCATCAATGAAGAGAACACCAGGCACAATCTCTGCCTTCCCTTCCTCCCTCCACTCTGCAACCTTCGTGTCAATTTGTTCCCTCACTTCAGCACGGATTTCACCAGTATCACCAGTGAAAAGTGCTAGAAATCCCTGTGTTCTGAATTGAGAGAAGATAAAATGAGAGAAGAAAAGGTAAAGGTTGAACTGAATAGATGTGTCAAAGATATAGAGAGAGAGAGCACCGATAATGGACAATAAAAAAATAAAATAAAAATAATAATAAATAAAGAAACTGAACCACACACACATGTGAGTCTTGCATTTAACCTTTTCGGTAGTACTTTAAATTGTAGGTCAGCAAATGTCATAATAGTCATCAGAGAATAATTACTCTAATTTGTTATAACAAACTTCACTTTAAACTATTTACAAGGAAAGTCAATAAAGTAAATGCTTTCATCCCAACATAAAAAATAAAAAATAAAAAAACCTTGTCCCCTCTAATGTGAGCATTTTGACCAAAAAAATATGCCTCACCAGTACAATACTGTTGATTAAGAGCATCTCTCATCATGGTTACAAAGAGCTTTTCCTTTATAAGCCATAGATCACTTTAATGGGGAGTGGGGACTACACATGGACTATAGCCTCAGATGCAGTTCCAGACAATATTTAATTATATGCAACAGTCAAAGCTTATGCAAATTCAGGACTGCAATTTTTCATAGAGATGCCCACTTGTAGTCCTCAACCAACAGGGTAGACACATGCACAAATTACAGTGTTCCATCACAAACATGCATGTCTAAAGGCGACCTAAACTAAAGTCTTTGCTATTTTTTTATTCTGAAATTTCCTGGCCAGCCCACGAATAATTTGAAGGAATCCTTGAGCAAGCCTGGCAACAGAAATCCCAAAATCCTCAACGATTCAGTAGCTTCTTTTTTCTTTTCTTTTTTGCCGATAAGGAAGATTTCATTAAAAAAAAGAAGGCTCAAAAGGGGAGCGTGGCCCAAGGAGAAGCAAGACCAAGATGGTCCGCTATACAATCAAAGAATCCACAAAAGAAACCATACCATATCCTCCGTTGATATACTAGGAAGCATGGATACGGATACAGGACATGGGTACGATACGATATGGGTACGGACATATAATAATCTCAAAAAAACAGGATATGGGTACCGTAGGATACAACAATATAAAAATAACAAATTATATTTTTTATATATAGAAAAAATAGAGTTATTAACATTCCTTTATAAAACATTATGATTAACAAACAAAATAAGGGTTGAAAATTATATTGCATAATTTGCATGGATAATTTTTGTACTAAATTATGATATATATCTCAACACTTATTTTTTAAATAAATTTAAACTTTTCTTAACAATTATACTATGATATTATTATTGGAAAAGCTACATTTTAATGTTCAAAACTTGTTAGAAATGTGTTCTGAAGAATTTGAGAAGTATCGGACACATGGTTGAAGACTTGAAGTATCTAAAGAAGTAGCGGATACGTGTTAGAAATAAAAAATATATTTTAAAATTATGGATATGTTTAGGAAGTATCGGACACGTATCTGTGAGTATCGGTATCCGTTATGGGTACGCTACTCTTGTAGAAGTATCTGTACTTCCTAGCTAATATACAATTCCAAACGATTCAGTAGTTTCTGACTTTTGTCCCTAAGGCATGGAATAGAAATGATTTTGGTAATACTTTCAGAAAAAAGAAAAGAATCGCTGCTAGGTTTTAAGCTGTTTAGACTTCATGGCAATCTTTTCGGAAGAAGACACTCGAGACCTCATGGCAATCTTTTTGAAAGAGTAAAGCAGAATATAGTAAGATCCCCTAACAAAAAGAAATCCACTGGCTTCAAAGGTCCCAAGTGAAGTGGATAACTTGTGGGGAGCAAAACAGAAAGTGTTTGTTTTGAAAATCATTACCAGCAGAAGAGAAAATAAAGTTGAAAACCTTAAGGACCCTGAAGGCAATTGGACTTCTGATCTTGTAGTTCTCAAATATCATGTTCAGGAAGATTTCAAAAACCAGTTTAGTACACCAATCGAGGAACTCTGCCTATACCTGAACTTTGGTCCCAATATCTCCTCCTGAGATGCCCCTCAAATCTGCAGACCTAATTAGTTGGAGGAAACCACCCAAGACATCACCTGATGGTTCCCAGACCATTGTTCTTTCAGATATTTATTGGAAAATACTTCATGGAATGATCAGTTGAGCAATCTAAACTAGAAATTTCCAGAAGATAACAAAATTCTCCCTATCTTGATTCCTAAAATTGATAGTTGTGAAAACATCACCCACTCTAGATCTCTCTTTGCGACATCACATATAAGAAGTTACACTGAAGGTAAAGTACTAATCATGCAAGAATTTCTTCACTTCATTAGAAAATTGAAACCCAAGGAGTGTGGTATGTTCTTCAAGGTTGACCTGGAAAAGGCTCTTGAACACCTTCTAATACAATCTTACTTATAAAAAAAAAGGGTTTATAATATAGTAAATTTGCAATTTCCCTCAACAAGCCCTAGACCTACTTGGTTTCCCTCCCAAGTTCACAAAGCTTGTCATGCAATGTGTTAAAACTTCCTCCTTAGTATCCTTTGGAATGGAGAGCCTGCCACCATTCAAACCTCTGAGAGGTCTCTGGCAGAGACAACCCATTTTTTCCTAGCTGTTTGTCCTTGTATAAAAAACTTTCCCACTGAATCCAACAAAAAGGTAAAAGCAAATGTAGCCACACCTCAAACTAACGAGATGAGGTCCAAAAAATGCCACTTTTTTTCTTTTTCTTTTTTTAATATTTTCTTTTACCATTTTTTGCTGATAACTTGATTCTTTTTACCAAAAAAGCATCTCCCTCCCAAGTGAGAGTTGCTAATGAAGTTCTTGATAGTTTTCACTCCAACTACTGGTCAGAAAGTCAACCTCTGCAAATCTAAAATTTATCTCCCCAAGACTGGCCAGAAATATCCTGGATGAATGCAATGCCTCTTCTAGGACCTAAGAAGTTATTTGGAAATTCCTCTCTTCCACAACAGAGTGAACAATGAAATATATTAGGCACATCGTACATAAAGCTATGTTACATGGACTCTTCAAAGTAGGTGAAGTACCCGTGTCTGACACATATTATTTGGACATGGCTATGAGATATGTGTCTGACACTTTTGATTGGACATACACCTAAAAAATATATCCAATAATTCCATTTTATTATATTATTACTTCAAATGAGTGAAATGTCTATTATGGTCACTATATTACATAAAAACATTATTTTACTCTAAAGAATAAAATAAAAATATTAAACAAAATGAATATTTAGCAATGTCCATGTGTCCTTTTGATTGGGATTTGACAAGTCCGATGTGCAAATATATACCCGTACCCGACACTCGTACCCGAGTCCATGTAACATAGACATAAAGTCAAGTAGAGAGCCTACCTTAGGCTGTGCTCGGGTAGCATAAGCAAAGCCTGAAGGCTCTGTTCCCATTTCCCCATGTGGTTAGCCCCACCTATATGATACATCATCCTCCCAAGGTTTATGTGAGTGGGGGTGTGGGTTTGGAATCCTCGAATTCAAGAAATGTATCATTTTTCATAATTGTATGAAAAATTTATTGCAAGGACTCACTTACCGACTTCCTTCACGTATCCGTATCGATACATCACAACATGGTACGGATATGAGATATGATTGGACACAGAAACCCAAATTGGACACCTCAAACTCAAATTTGATAGCAGAGAAGAGCTTCCTATTTTAGAGATATATTTTTATAATGCAACAACATTATGTGTGCATGAACGAATCATGTCACTTGTGTAATAGAAATGCATATTTAAGTAAACTTGACATTGAAACTCTTACACATGCAATATAAACTAGTTAATATCAAATAGAGAAATTTCCAGCATATTTGTTTAGTGAATTAGTTAAATCAATATGTATATACTTTCTCAATTTAGCTAAATAGAGCACAAACTAAAGCAAATTAAAGCACATGCGTGATACACTGAAGGTAAAGTACTAATCACGCAAGAGCTTCTCCACTTCATTAGGAAATTGAAACCCAAGGAGTGTGGTAGTTCTTCAAGGTTGACCTAAATGTAGCCACGCCTTAAACTCAAGAGATGAGGTCCAAAAAATGCCACTTTATTTCTTTTTTTTTTGAACGTTTTTTTCCTTTTTTGCTGATAAGTTGATTCTTTTACCAAAAAACTTCTCCCTCCCAAGCCAGAGTTGCTATTGAAGTTCTTGATACTTTTCACTCCAATTACTGGTCAGAAAATCAACCTCTCCAAATCTAAAATTTATCTCCCCCAAGACTGGCCAGAAATATCCAGGATGTATGCAACATTGGCCACTTCTAGGACCTAAGAAATTATTTGGAAATTCCTCTCTTCCACAACAGAGTCAAAAAAGAAATATATTAGGGACATCGTACATAAAGTCAAGTAGAGAGCCTACCTTGTTCGAGCTGTGACCTCAGCACTCTTGAACTACACTATGTAAACGTTACTCATTAGGGAAATCTCTTCAGTTTAATTATCGTGACAAAAGGAAAAGTCAGTTTGTAGATTGGAACGAGATTAATAAGATCTCAAAGGAAATCTGACTAGGGCTTAGCTCTGCTAGAAAAGCTGACACAATCCTGTCAGCTAAGGCTGACTGAAAAATCCTAAACCATGAAAATCCTGTGGGTTGAAACCTTCAAAAGGAAGTACTAAAATCAACTGAAATCCTGAGTTACATATTGATACATCACAACATGGTATGAATATCAGATGGACACACAAACCCCATTTGGACACCTCAATCTTTCACTTGTGATGATTGAATAAGTAAAAACTTAAATTTTATAGCAGAGAAGAGCTTCCTATTTTAGAGATGGATAAAAATCCCTTTTTACTACATACTCTTTAATTTAAATCATAATTGAGTATATTTTTATAATGCAACAACATTAGATGTTATATTGTTATAGAACATATAATGTATTCAAATGCATAATACTTAGATATCCACATTCAACTTGTGGACACGTTTTCGCATGGCCTAAGATTTGAGATTCGGATTCTGACACTTAAACACAAACACGCACCTGATACACGTACCTTACTCCATGTAAGATAGTGGAACTCATAGTTATTAAAGGCTCAAGGCACAGTAGGGCGGCATAGTCTCCTAAAACCTAAATGTGAGGCATACTATAATGCATGTGCATGAACGAATCAAGTCACAAGTGTAATAAAAATGCATATTTAAGTAAACTTGACATTAAAATGTTTACATATGCAATATAAACTAGTTAATATCAAATAGAGAGCATATCTGTTTAGTGAGTTAGTTAAATCAATATATATATACTTTCTCAATTTAACTAAATAGAGCACAAACTAAAGCACATGCGTGATAGATATGAATAATAAATATAGTTATATTTGAAATTTAAAAAATATGCAATAATGAATCAACATCAAAATGATTTTTTAGTATATCAATTTAGTGGGTTAGCTAAATCAATATACATATATTCTTTGGATTTGCAAACATATTCAAGTACAACTAAAATGATTCAATATATTAATACAAGTATAGTTTTTTATTTATTTATTTTTGAAAAAAAAAAAAAGAGAAAAGATTTTTTAGCCTTATCAACTGAGATACTGCAAATGCAAGATAACTAAAGGCTACAATCATATAATCTTAAGCATATACAATATTGTCATAAACTTTCAAAAATCAAGCACTACACATATTTAATGCGAGTAGCCAACCAAAAAATCATGAAATTCAAAAAACCAAACATTAAACAATATGATCAGAGGCTCTGAAAAGCATGCCTCTATCTTTTAATCAATTTAATCATGTCCTTTTCTTTTCATTTCTTAATAACCGTTAATTTACATGCTCTATATCAAAGATTGTAGCCATGAATTAATCTAATTTACAAGTTAAGAGGTGTAATTTTTTTTTTTTTTTATCTTTATAAAGGAAAAAGACACTGATACAGTAAGAAACAGAAATGAATACCTGCTGTTGATAACATCAATCTCATGAAGAGTAACACAGTGCACAACCTCCTTCCGCTTCTGCAACTCTCCGTCGGGACACTGTACAAATTTTGTCTGCGGTCCCATCGCATCGTATTCCCTTGACCTCGAGAACGACCTCCCGAGCTTCGTAATCTTACCAGACGCTTTATCGATCGCAATCACATCCCCACTCTGTACCTTATCCTTCCCCAATGCCTCAATCATCTTTGCCCCTAAATCGTACACAGTCTCCATTTCCGTGGTCTTCAGCGTTAATTTCCCTGTCTTCGACGCTGCACCAGCCGACGCAGGACGGTCTATTTGAATTTCAACAACTTCGCCTTCGATAACTTCCGTCTCTTCCTTGATTCGAACTCCGATAGCTTTGCGAAAGGCTTGCATTAGGGCTTCCGTCTTGGACATCTCCAGAGAGAACAGCTCGCTGCCGGCAAGCATTGCGAATGGGGTTTCTAGGCCAAGTGACTTGGCCATGCCCATGGCTATGGCGGTCTTGCCGGTGCCGGGCTGGCCGGCAAGGAGGACGGCCCGGCCAGCGATCTTGCCGTCTTTGACCATCTGAACGATGACGCCGGCAGCCTTGCGGGCGGAGGTCTGACCCACCATGCCCTCGGAGACGGCGCGGGGCTCGAGTGTTGAGTCGAGCCCGAGGCCGCGGATGTGAGAGTGTGCGCCTATGCGCTCTATTCGGGTTAAGTCTCGCGACTCCGAGAGTTTCAGCTCCGCCATGGTGGTGGTGGCACAGTCGCAGAAAGAAACTTGCAGAGAGAGAAGTGGGGTTTTGAGTGCAAGGAGGAGCCAACAGATGATGAAAAGTGAGAGAAGGGTTTAGGGTTTCTTTTACAAACGGATGTTCTATCTCCTGGCCTGCCGTTATATTGGTGACAGAAAGTCAGTCATGTGCCTTGCACTTGACATATTTGGTCTCCCAATCCCTATAATACCCTTGAGTTTGCATATATATATATATATATACCACACACATACCATAGAGAGAGAGAGAGAGAGAGAGAGAGCCCTAATATTTCAGGATGTGAACGGCGTGGAACAGAGATAGCGTCCCCGAAAAATGGTGGGTCATTGCGGCACAGTACTCAGGACTACCTGTGGTACATATCGATGCGGAACGTACCTAAACCATTGCAGCTTTGCAAGCCCCAAATCAATGGCCTTAACAATTGTCACCATTCAATTCGGTGTTGGATGCATTGAGCAATAATGGGAAGTTGGATGACGGCGGAGCACAACCAACCCGCCAAGGCAGCTGACTGTGAATTTGGGAAGCTTTAATGTGATGGTGGATGGCTATGGTGCACAAGGGATATTTCATTTACACATAATAATCCTAACAATAAAACTTGATAACTCTCAATTAAACCTCAAATTACCGGCATATGATTTTACTACAACAAAAATGAGCATTTGCAACATCTTATATTCTTATATATTGTGTTGGTGTATGAAATGTTGTAACAATTCATTTCTCTATCTAAATTAGACTTTACGATGCAATAAAGTAAAAGAAAGGTATAAATAAATTTTGTTATCGCTTTTTTTTATTACTATTATTAACCACATTAAATTTATGTTGTAATTCCTTGATCAAAATTGGTTCAATTTGTTAAAATTCAGAATCACATTTCATTCATTCAATTTGTTAAACTCAGAGCCACATTTCATTCGTTCATGACTCCAAAGAACTCCAGACTACATTTCACGAACTCCAGAGGGAAAAGCCTAGTATATATATATATATATATATATATAGACACACGCACACACACTAGAGTTCCTGAATTTTTGTTTGCGCTTGTTACTGTTAGTCTAATGATCTCTTGTTCTTTAATTTGTATCTTCTCTCAATTCAGATTATATGTTATCTTCCGCACAGAGTAAATTCTCCCCTGAAATGATTAAATTTTAACCATAATTTAGTTTAAATCCTATTTAAATCAAATTGACATTTTGGTTCTAAACATTGTTATGGGGTGGTTATAAACCTGTAGCCCAATTATGTAGGGTTTTAAGGTTGGTCTTTATCAATCTATTTTTCTCTTTCTTCATTTCCTGATTCTACTGTTTGATCTTGTGATTCTTATTTGCTTTAGTGTATTTGTATGCTTTCTAAGCGTTTGACAAAATGTCTCAATGTTTTTCTGTGTTTCTTTCATTCTTGATGTGGTTTATAACTATTGTCATATATCTATTGCTGTTCATATAGGTAAGCACAATTGATACTTTTGCTATCAGCTTTAACAATACTGTTCTAATGTTTGACAAGATATGCAATCAGGTAATATTAATCTTCTGCTTTGTATCTGACATTACTTTCCCCTCATTTTCCATTAAATTACCTATTTCTGCACCTAGGATATCGAATGCACACTATAATGGAAAAAAGAGTCGTTAGATGACATGTGCAACTAACATAACACGTGGTAGCCACATCACCGTCCATATCATCCGCAATTAGCTGACGTGAGTACAGGAAAAAACTTCAAAATCTCCTCCTTAAATACCGATATTTAAGGACTGAAATCCAGCCAAGAATGAATGCGTTATTCTATAAGTAAAAATAAACAGAGAAATTAAAAGCATAATCACTGTATTTGAGAAGGTATTTAAAGACTGAAGTTAGAATGAAAGAACAAGTGAATTTTCTTGAAAGAAGATCTGATTAAGTGTAATTACAATTTTTCTGTACCTACACTTTGGCGTCGTCTGTGGGAACGGAGCAATCCATAGATTTCTTAGGAGTTTATGCCTATACAGTTACGTTCCGAAACTATAACGGGGCAACAACCACCCACGCTGAGCCACTCGATGGATCAAAATCAGACACAAGAACAACTTTTACAGGAAATGCGAAAGCAGTTGGAGGAGTCCAACCGGAGAAACGACCTACTCCAAGAGAAGATCGCGCGACTCACTGAAAAACAACTGGAGAACTCCCCACCTGAGAGGGAAGCATCTGTAGAGTATAATTCCGCTCGTGACGAAGGACGAATCGCGGAACAGCCGGAATCCCGAACCACCAGACCCGAAGCCAGTTTCGATGCACTGACCCGACGTCTAGAGGAAGTCAACGCCGATATTAAAGACCTGAAGAACCTGACCCCAGCAGATCTAGCAACCCAAGTCGCCATCAAAGTGATACAATCCCCTTTTTCGGACGAAATAAGGAGATCGCCGAACCCGAGGAAGTTCACACTCCCGAGTTTCATCATCTTTGACGGAACGACAGACCTTGTTGACCATCTCTTTCATGTGCAGCAGGGGATGACTTTGCATGTCGAGGACGAAAACCTCATGTGCAAGGTTTTTCCAACTAGTCTATCCGGTGCTGCCCTAACCTGGTTCAAACAATAGCCTTCGGGCACTATCCCCAGTTTCACAAAACTATGCAAGCTTTTCATCGCACAGTACATTGGCAACCAGAGACAGAAGAAAATAATTTCTTCCCTTTTTACTATAAGGCAAACAAAAGGAGAACCCTTGAAATCCTTCATGACCAGATTCAATCTGAAAATGTCCCTGATTGACGGCTGCGACCAAGCAGCGACGGTAGAAGCTTTCAAAATAGCCATGATCCCCGGCTTGAAATTCCATTCATCTTTGGTCAGGAAAACCCCCAAAACCATGGGGGACCTAAACGCGAAAGTACAAGGATACCTCAGCCCCGAAGAAGATGAAGTTTTACACCAACAGAGGACAACTTTGATAAGCATCGACCCATTACCTAAGGAGAAATGCGATAAACAGAAGAGCCAGGGCAGAATCCCCCTTTCACCCTCGACCTCAGGGAAGCGCCCCAAGTTCGAGGAAAAGAACACACCCCTGAAATGCACTCTGGCAAGGCTATACCAAGAAAACAAGAGTAGAGGCATATTCCGAACACCCTACCCATCCGGATCCCAGCCGAGCTCAGAGATAAGAGCAAGCATTGCGCTCTACATCAGGATTATGGGTACACCACTAATGAATGCCGTAATCTCAGAGGACAGACAGAGGCGATCATTACCAAAGGGGGTCTAGAGGGATATGTGGTGAAAGAACAACCAAAGCCGAATGAACGCATAGGGCCCGACCGAAGAGAAAACCCGAATCCAAACACGATCAGGACGATCAATGCGATACATGGTTACGTAACCAAAGGAGACCAAGGATCGTCTAGCTCAATCATCCGCCAAGCTAAAAAGCTACAGAAGATGACAGAGGTCAATTTCGTTCAAGACATGAGAGCTGACGCTCAGATCACGTTCGGAGATCCGGACCTACTGAGAGTACAACTCCCACATGAAGATCCATTGGTAGTCAGTCTACTAGTGGCAAATTGCTGGATAAAAAGAGTGTTCATTGATGTCGGGTCAAGTGCGAATATAATGACATTGGAGGTTTTCAAACAGGTGGGAATCGGGAGCGACCAGATCAAACGAGCCGATGGGCCGCTCGTGGGTTTTGACGGAAACAAAGTATTGCCGATCGGAACAATCGCACTATCCGTGACGGTAGCACAGAGAACACTCAGGGAGTCGTTCGTAGTAGCAGACGTTCGTTCATCCTACAACCTTATAATGGGAAGAAGTTGGATCCACAGGATGCAAGGGGTTCCGTCAACCTTACACCAAGTGATGAGGTGTCTTACCCCTAACGGAAGGGGAACAGTAGACCTCCGGGGCGATCAAGTGGCAGCAAAGAATGTTACTCACTAACTACCAGAAGCACATCGAAAGACAAAGAGGCTTCAGGGATTAACGGCCAATAGCAATCACAGAAGTCAGGCATGCCTGAGCCACAAGAGGCCGAAAGTGTAGCCCAGCCCATAGAGCCACTCCAAGCAGTTCAGCTAGGCAACCCGAATGAAGACAAAGGTACACAGATCGGGACGATGTTACAGAAGAAAGAAAAGAAAGAGCTGATTGAAGTATTGAGAAGAAACAAGGACGTGTTCGCCTGGACTCACCTTGACATGCCAGGAGTGGATCCCAATTTGGTGAAACATACCTTGAACATGGACCCCAGTAGCATTCCCGTTAAACAAAAACAGAGAAGGTTAGCCCCAGAAAGAAATCAGATAATAGCCGAGGAAATCCATCGCCTGCTCCAGGCTAATCTTATCAGGGAAGTAAAATACCCGGAATGGCTATCCAACGTGGTGGTGGTACGTAAGAAAAACAGAAAGTGGAGAGTTTGCATCGACTTCACAAACCTAAACAAGGCCTGCCCGAAGGATAGCTTTTCATTACCCAAAATAGACCAAATGGTGGACGCCACTGCCGGCTATGAGCTGCTAACCTTTTTGGACGCTTATTTGGGGTACAACCAGATTCCGTTGGATCCAAAAGATGAGGAGAAAACTTCGTTCATCACTGAACAAGGAACCTACTGCTACAAGGTAATGCCCTTCGGTCTGAAGAACGCAAGGGCAACGTATCAGCGAGTGGTCAATCGTGTGTTCAGAAATCAGATTGGCAAAACCGTGGAAGCATATATAAATGATATGGTGGTCAAAAGTAAAAGGAGGGAAGATCATGTGCGACATTTACAAAAAGTGTTCGACACCCTTAGGAGACATCGGCTGAGGCTCAATCCATCGAAATGTTCGTTCGGAGTGTTATCCGGACAGTTCCTCGACCACATGGTCAGCAGAACGGGGATAGAAATAAGCCCATCCCAATCATCGGCACTAATCCATATGTCGGAGCCAAAAACTCAATGAGATGTCCAGGTCCTTACTGGGCGAATTGCCGCCCTCAACAGATTCATATCGCGACTCTCAGATAAATGTAAGCCATTCTTCGACGTTATCCGAAAGAAGAAGGGTGAAATTTGGGGAACAGATCAGATGGAAGCCCTAAAAAAACTAAAACAGTATATGGCCTCAGCACCAATACTCTCGATACCTAAGCCCGGGGAAAAGTTACATTTATACTTAGCAGTATCGAAAATATCAACAAGTGCAGCGCTAATCAGAGAAGAGAATGGGAAGCAGCACCCGGTTTACTATTCCAGCAAGACGATGACCGATGCCGAAAATAGATATTCAAAAGCCGAAAAGCTAATCTTGGCTTTAATACACGCAAAGAAGAAGCTGAGACACTATTTCGAATCACATCAAATAGTTGTCCCGACAAATCTGCCACTCAAGGCCATCATAAACAAGCCAGACATGACAAGGAGAATGATGAAGTGGGCCATGGACCTCAGCGCCTACGACATCCTCTTCATACCTCGAACAGCCTGCAAGGGGCAGGTATTGGCCGAATTCCTATTAGAATATGATGAACTGGTGGAAGAGAAAGAGGGTCCATCTCATTGGAAAGTTTATATAGACGGTTCATCCTGTCACACCGGAGCAGGGGCAATAATCGAGGTAAGAACTCCCGATGGGATTACGCTCTACCATGCCCTCCGATTTGATTTTGACGCCTCAAACAATGTAGCAGAGTATGAGGCTCTCCTTGTGGGACTTCGGCTAGCAAAATCACTACAGATCAGGAAGTTGACGTTGTTCAGTGATTCACAGTTAGTGGTGAGTCAAGTTAATGGGGAGTTTCAGGCCAGAGAGGGTAAGATGAACGCCTATCGAGAAGTAGTGCTTGAAGATATGAAGAACTTCGATGAGGTAGTCCTGGAGCACATACCGCGCGAGAAAAATAAGACAACTGACAGGTTAGCTTGCTCGGCTTCCAGCGCGGACGAATCTATGACCAGGGTATCTTCCGTGGAAGAATTAAGAGAGCCGAGCATCGGAAAACTAATGGAGGTACTTGTAATCCCACGAGAGCCAAACTGGATTTATCCGATAGAGGCGTACCTTAGGAATGGAACCCTCCCCGAACAAAAAATAGAGTCAAAGAAGCTAAGAATGAAATCCTCAAGGTATTTAATCGTCAATAATCAGCTCTACAGAAGATCATTCTCAGGGCCATTATTGAAGTGCCTAACACCATCGGAAGCCAATAAAGTCTTAAAAAAAATCCATGAGGGAATTTGCGGTAATCATTCTAGAGGTCGATCACTAGCCCATAAAGCCCTGACGATAGGATACTTCTGGCCCTACATGTCTCGGGACGCGGCAGAATACTCCAAAAACTGCGACAAATGTCAGAAACACGCCCAGTTACTACATCAGCCACTCGGTAATTTAAATCCAATGACCAGCCCTTGGCTATTCGCCCAATGGGGGATAGACATGGTGGGACCTTTGCCGATCGCAACCCAAAAGAAGAAATATGTTCTCTTGGCAACGGATGACTTTACCAAGTCAAAAAATTCATCTAGAGTAACCTAATATGCCGCT
The DNA here is from genome assembly GCA_026545225.1 of Cornus controversa. NCBI lineage: Eukaryota > Viridiplantae > Streptophyta > Magnoliopsida > Cornales > Cornaceae > Cornus > Cornus controversa. The sequence continues at coordinate 113,506,760 of CM048845.1, read as the reverse complement.
TTGGCATACTGTCAGCAATAGTTATGGACAATGGCAAGAACTTGGACAACCAATTTATCCAAAGGTTCTTCTCGAAGTATGGAATCAACCAACGACTCTCATCAATGTCGTACCCACAGGGGAATGGACAAGCTGAGATTACAAATAAAACTATTTTTGAAAATATCAAGAAGAAGCTAGAAGAAAGAAAAGGGCCACTGGCTAGAAGAACTGCCGAACGTGCTCTGGGCCTATCGGCCACCCCTAGAAGATCTACGGGAAGCAGTCTTTTCAGCATGACATATGGGATGGAAGCAGTAATCCCAATCGAACTTGACATCCGGACCGAAAGGGTTGAATCCTTTGAAGAACGGGAGAATGATCACTTAATCGGACACGACATCGAACTGATCGAGGAAAAGAGAGAAGCTGCGCAAATCAGGAGGGCGGCATACCAACAAAGGCTTCGTAGGGCGTATAACAAAAAGGTGAGACCCCGATCGTTCGAACAAGGGGACTGGGTCTTGCGCAAAGTCACCAACAACACCAGAGAGCAAAACATTGGAAAATTTGAGGCAAAATGGGAAGGTCCCTTCGAAATAGTCGAAGTTATTGGAAAGGGGGCATACAGACTTCAAAAAATGCACGGCAATGGAGCCATGGTCGAAAAACCTTAGAATGCAATGCACCTGAAAAGGTATTACATGTAAGCCCTAGTGCACCCATAAGTAAAGAACTGAAAGTCAAATGCTCAATTTTATCCCACATCGGATGAATATCATATCTCTATCCATTTAATATAATGAGTTCTACGCATCCTACACAAAGGCAGTGGAAGTGCGCGGCAAAGAACGACCGCGCAATGCCACTGTCTTGACCATTTTGCAAATATTTTCCTTAGAACGAACGGGACTTCGGCATGACCAGCCGAACGTCTCGGAGAAAAATGGCAAAGGCATGAACAGCCGAGCGCCAGAATAGAACGAACGAGACTTCGGCATGACTAGCCGAACGTCTCGAAGAAAAATGGCAAAGGCATGAACAGCCGAGCACCAGAATAGAACGAATGAGACTTCGGCATGACCAGTTGAACGTTCCGGAGAAAAATGGCAAATGCATGAACAGCCGAGCGCCAGAATAGAATGAACGGGACTTCGGCATGACCAGTCGAACGTCCTGGAGAAAAATGGCAAAAGCATGAACAACCGAGCGCCAGAATAGAACGAACGAGACTTCGGCATGACTAGCCGAACATCTCAGAGAAAAATGGCAAAGGCATGAACAGCCGAGCACCAAAATATAATGAACGGGACTTCGGCATGACCAGCCGAACATCTCAGAGAAAAATAGCAAAGGCATAAACAGCCGAGCGCCAGAATAGAACGAACGAGACTTCGGCATGACCAACCGAACATCCCGGAGAAAAATGGCAAAGACATGAACAGCCGAGCGCCAGAATAGAATGAACGGGACTTCGGCATGACCAGCCGAACGTCCCAGAGAAAAATGGCAAAGGCATGAACAGCCGAGCGCCAGAATATAACAAACGGGACTTCGGCATGACCAGTCGAACGTCCCGGAGAAAAATGGCAAAGGCATGAACAGCCGAGCGCCAGAATATAACGAACGGGACTTCGGTATGAGAAGCCGAAAGTCAAAGAGAAAAATGGCAAAGGCCTAAACAGCCGAGTGCTAAAACAGAACGAACAAGACCTCGGCATGACCAGCCAAACGTCTTAGAAAAAAATGGCAAAGACATGAATAGTTGAACGCTGAAATGAAATGAACAAAACTTCGGTATGACTAGTCGAACACCCCGGATAATATAAGATACCTAAGGCATAACCAGCCAAATGCGAGAACTGAACGAAGAGCATGATCAGCCTAAGATGTGAATAGGCTATATCTTATCATCCGATACCAATGAAGATATTGGAAATTACATGCATCATTCATTCTATAAAATGCAGACAAGCAGACTTTTTTTTAACAAAAATCGAAAGAACACTTTTTATTATATCAGAAGGCTTTTACAGATGAAAATTGCCCCAAAGGACATTACAAAAAGAAGGGAGAATATTGATAAATCAATGTGCCGAAGGAAAATATGAAGCATTAGCAGGCCCACCACTGAGTGGTACCTCAGCCTCTTGGGAAGCGTGATCATCCTCAAAGATGCTGGCAATCTCTTTCTCTTCTTCCCCTTCCTTTGGATTATGATAAGGGGGTCCGGTTAAGCCCATCTCTCGATCATACTCAGTTGGGCCACCAGGGTAAGATCGGTTAACTTCGGGTGCCAAAACATCCTCGAAGCCCTAACGATAAGCCTTTGCATTCCTAATCTGAACAGTCAGCGACAGCCTGTCAAACAGGGCCTTAGCGCCTTTCTCCAGTTTAATCAATATATCCTGCAGAGAGCTGACGTTCTGTTCGGACTCAGACGTTCGGGACTCAGCCAGCGCTCTCTGAAATTCAGCCTCTTCTTTCCTCTTTGAGAGATCCTCTAGCTGAGATTTAAGCTATTTATTCTCCAGCAGAAGGGCCTGGGACTTTGCTTTCTCATTATTAACCTCACGCATGGCAGCACCAAAGTCTGCCTCAGCCCTCTTAATCCGAACATCCGTATTTTTAACCTTAACGGTCGCCTGCTCGACCAATTTGCACATGGTCATCACACCGAACATGTTCTACAAAGACATACGAAGTCATTAAAGATAAATAACAGAAGAACACATGATGAAGTTGAAAACATGTCCTTTACTGCTCACCTTGAGTGCTGCATCAGGGCATGAGTCCAAAAGGTTGCCAACAGAAAGTTCCATCATCATCTTCGCATCTCGGGGAGGCCACATCTCTTTCAGAAACGCTTTCATCGATTCTCTATTTTCAAGAATGGAATCCTTAACTGATAAAGGCATACCGTTGTCCTTTACCATCCGATGGACCCAAGGTTCTACCACAGAAGAACTTGGGGCTTCAGAACCCAACACAACCGTTCTAACAGTTGGAGGCTCCCTAGGTTCTGGAACCAAAGGAGAAGTTGAGACATTTGCCTTCTGAGACTTCAAAGGAGGGGCAGGCTCCTCTATTTCTATCACTTCAGCAGGAAGTGACTTTTCCACCGTCGCCTCCTCGACATGTCTCTTGCGCAAAACCGAGGCCACTTCTATTTCTCGGTCGGTCGGGAACTGACGAGGTTGTTCCCTTCAGACAGCTTCTTTGTTTTTGAACGAGTGGTTTTGGGAAGCTTCATTTTTACACCGTCTGCACCCTCTGAGATAGCTTTAAGTACCGAAGAACACAAAAGAAAGGAGGACTTGGGCACACTCCTCCACACCTTTTTAGCAAGGGTCTTCAAGCGTGCCGCTAACTCCGAACGGGAAGAAGATCTCTAACTGCGCCAACAAAAGACCAAATTTGGTTAAATAGCACAACATCACATATAATACAGTCACAATGAGGTTCAGAAAGAAAGTTAGAAGGCGGGATACCAAATCCGCCGAACTTCTGAAAGATAGTGAATTTTTCAGTAGAAGGGACCTTCTATTTCCCTCTAACCACCACAAGCTGGGCTTTCCAGCCCTTGTCAGAGGAGGGATGACCAGTACAGAGCGATCTGCCCGAACGAGGGAAGAAATGGAACCGATTCCTCTCATTCTTTGTAGCACAGACTTGATAGTAAAGAAGGAGATCGCCCAATCCCAACTCAAGATCACGGGTGTGATTAAGGGCAAGAACACTGGATATAAACCTAAAGAAGTTAGGGTTCACTTGCAAGGGAGCCAAATTTAGTTTGTTAAGCACAAGATGATATAAAGGGTGAAGGGGAAACCGAAAAGCGGGGAAATGCCTAGCCGAGAAGATCATGTCATCCTTACTCAAACCTTCTCCGAATCGGAAGTCAAAATCAAGAGGATAATTCCTAAGAGTAACATCGGAAGGGACCTCACAGTCAATCCTGAGTTTTCCCAAATTTACAGGAGTCCTAATTAGGTCTCGATCGACGTCCTCTAAATCAGAATCCGAAGAACTCTGATCTTCTGAAGAAGAGGGATCGGCAAGTGTTGAAGGAACAGAAGGAATCTCTGGGAGACTCTGACCACACTCATCCTCACCCAGAAACTCGTCAATAGACTGATAACAGTTCAGTGGCCCAAACTCATCAACAATCTCAACACCTTTCATCTTACCCATATCTCCCAAGAAAAAATAAAGGAGGAAAACAATAGTAGGGAGGAAAGGAAATCACTAACCTCAGCAGACGAGAAGATATTCCCAGAATCGCCCAGAATCTACAACGATCTAAAAATACAGGAGCAAATATAGACATTTATGTGGAAGTGACATTACGGCGGCTGCCAGGGGCACGAAGCCTAAACACAGTCTGACGGAACAAGCGAAGTGACGTTCATAGCAGAAAAACCCTTTCAAATTCCAGCTAAAATTGGAAGGGATTTTTGGGGCAAACTGTAGTGGAAAAAAGAGTCGTTAGATGATACGTGCGACTAACATAACATGTGGCAGCCACATCACCGTCCATATCACCCGCAATTAGCTGACGTGAGTACAGGAAAAAACCCCAAAATCTCCTCCTTAAATACCGATATTTAAGGACTAAAATCTAGCCAAGAATGAATGCGTTATTCCATAAGTAAAAATAAATAGAGAAATTAAAGGCATAATCATTGTATTTGAGAAGGTATTTAAAGACTGAAGTTAGAATGAAAGAGCAAGTGAATTTTCTTGAAAGAAGATCTGATTAAGTGTAATTACAATTGTTCTATACCTACACACACAGTTTCATTTGACATCCCTATTTACATCAATTATTCTGCTTCCTTTCCTCAAGTTTTCAAATTTTACTTAATGTTTGTTATGGATATCTAAAACTTGTGATTTAAAGAGACCAATATATAGATATATATTAGTATAAGAAATTGTGTCTATAGAGATATTAAGAATGTTGAATTGAGTATATTTGTTCACACATTATGTTTTAGTTCATATCTAACTTGATCCAAATAAGACGGTGATTATGATATTTTTATATCATTTAGATATAGACTTGGAGAGAATTAACAGAAAGAAAAACTATTAGAGATGATGCATTCTCATTTTGGAACTGTTAAATATGGGCTATGCTAGGAATATTGCATCATTAATAAAGAAATTCTTGCATGCTAATCATATCTAGGCCGTATTAGTTGAACAAGATAGTGCACCTTAATGACCTTTGCTAGCAAATTCTACAGCTTAATTACCATATTTGGTATTTTATCAGACACAGCCATTCCAGGAACAGATGATCATGCAATTAAGCATTTTGTTTCAGCTTAAAGTAACCTGGCAATTCAATACATAACCACTTTGCAACCAAAGCAGGTTCACACTGCATATCCTCCCAATGGTCAAATTTCAACTCTTTCAAATGGGCCACTTGTATGATTTTAGGAAGCTGGGCTTTCTTCGTATGTTCGTAATGTATTAAGGTTTCAGCCCAAGTGGGTTGTGGTTTGGGTTGCCAATTTTTTCGGGCCCAGGTCACACTCAAGACAACTATGTCAAAAAGCAAAACTGTAAATGTGTAATAATTACCTTATAAGTTTATATAGTGTCAATATTGCATCTCCATATATAATGAAAAAGGGGTGTGTATATATATATATATATATATATATATATATATATATATATTTAATTTTTTGAACAAAAATTTCACAGGTTTTTTTCATCCCTCATATCTTCCTTTCAAAAGTGTTAATTGAAGGAGATTGTCATTCCGTTCTTAACTTTCATATTTCTAAAGAAGGACTGTGTATAATTCTTGCTGACTCTTAAGTTCTCTTACAAGAATGTAATGACATTTTCTGGCAATGGGTGCCTCGATTGTGGTGGCTCATGTTGCGAGCAAAGTTGCTCCAGTTTCTTTTAGTTATGTTCTGTATTGTATTGGGAGTTTATTCCCTCTTGTGTGAGGGAGACTCTATTTTTTTATTTGTGTTTTGTTTTCTAATTTTTTGAGCTATTTGTCTTGTTAAAAAAAAAAATCAAATTTGGCTAAAAATATAAAATATTTTCTGATAAGAAAAAAATAATAAATTTAAGCTTTAATTATTTTTAATGATAAAAAACTTTTACAATATTTTTAAAGAGACTTAACTCTACTTTTTGAATTGAAATGAGAGGAAATGTGACTAAATTACTTGGCAATCATTCCACCAACCCCTTTGAAAATAAACCGTTGAATCGGTTGGCTAAGTGGTCACCACCCGTTGGATTCATTCATGTGGGACCAGCGTTCCTCTGTTTATTTCCCTCTTGTCTATCATGATTCTTCGTTAAATTGTGGTCAATGAACAGTAGTAATTGATAAAGTTTGTTGCTCGTGAAAATCATAATGACTTTGTCGGTTTCTGGAAATCTCTATCTTTGTTTCTTTTGGTAAAAAGAAGATCTCATGGCATAAAAGAGAACTTGAGCAATTTAGTTATATCAACAGATATATAGTGGAGTATGACTGGTTTGATAGATATGAGAGTATCTTCTTTAGAAAGTATCTTCTTTACAAGTACTATGTTCTTGTCTAATATTAAGACTGCATTATATATGTTATTAACCACAAGCAGTTTATTGGAAGAAAGTTTCAATCTTGATTATGTAAATACACAATAGAATCTTTTTAAGTGCACAGCTCATTTTTAATTGCAAATTTTTTTTGCAGTGGAACTTCACATTTTATATTTTATACTAATTAATAAATTATTAGTATTGTGTAACGGAAATTGATCAGTGGGAATAACTACCAATTGATATATATATATATATATATATATATATATAACAGGTGTATAGATACATGATGTGAAGTACAGATAAGTTCTTCCTTCTTCGTTATCTGTCAACTTTAACGAAGCACTGCAATAAGCTCTGAGCTCTCCCTCATCTTTTCTTTTTATTTCCTCCTTTTCGGCTGTCACTCCAAGCGCACTGAAGACTTTACCCAAACAGCACCAACATTTGCACTGAAGTATATATATACAGGTGGTACCAACACCAAATGATATTTTACTATAGCTAGTTTCGTTTGGTGGTCTTAGCACTATCATAATTAAGTTATCCAACGTTGAGGTGATGACAAGGTATCCTCCACTGAAGAGCTGAACCATCTCCATTGCCGCGTGTGCCTTCCGTCCTTATCCTCCTCCACCACCCGCCAATAACCCATGATGCCGTCATCCATGATTATACACCTCTCTCTCTCTCTCTAAATAGATAATGATGTTACATTGCGGGGAGCTCACAAAAATAAATGTATGTGTCCGTATATTTAATTAGTGTGTGATGTCATGTTATTACTATATTAAAAGCATTTAAAAATTTCTCACAAGTTAGACATAAAACACTAGAAATTATACATTTCCTCGAATATTAATTTACCACATGCTGCCTCTCCAATAAAAACCCAGCATTTCTCTCAAAAACTTCTCATGCCTTTGTTATCAATGAGAATGTTGAGTTTTCATTGAAAATGCTACCACACTCCAAATACTCCAAAGTATTGTATATATTTTTGGCAAAAGTACTGAACTTTTCTTAATATGCAAAAACGCTTATAAACTTTTTTTTTTTTGGAACAAAGCAGTTCCTCGTCTTATAAAGGTGAAAATTTTGATCCTTGACAAAATTATAATGACATATGTATCATTTATTAATAATAAGTTTTTAAGTAATAAGTTTAGAAACATAAAAAAATAAGAACTTTATTTAAGTATGTTTAAATAAAAGTGCCATCATTCAAAGCGATGTGTCGCGGACCAACTTCTCTAAAATTGGGGGTAAGTCTTGCTCACATCCATCTCCCTCTCAGACTCTATTCAAGCGGGAGCCTTGTACATTGAATACGACATTTTTCTCTATTAGTATAGTGTTTTCTAAATAATTTAAAAAAAAAAAATAGTTTGATAAAATTCTAAAATAAAATTCTAATGACCTTTTACTTTTTATGTTTCTAATTATTTTTTATTATTACAGTAGTGCTTCCTATTATAGTTAGCAAATAAAAGAAACACTATATTTATAAAAAGAATGAAATAATGGTCATAATAAATAATACATTTGTCATTATAATTTTGTGAGGAATTAAGATGTCCACTTTTGTAAGACGAGAGACTAACATTCTGGATTTTTTATTTGCAATTTTGATTATATTTTTTTCTTTCTAATACACTGTTTCAAGTTAGACCCCATATTTATCACTTAAAACATATCTAAAGGACGAAAGTTTTTGGGCAAATGCTTTATGTTTAACTTATCCATCCACTAACACTGTTCTTAAATCATTAGTACTAACTACTAAGGAATCATAATAACTAATTTATTGTAATAAAGATGGCTTACCAACAACATCTGTTGACACGTGAGTACTAGGATACATGTGAATTAATAGTATTTGTAACACCCATCTATGAATGGACTCATCGGCTCTAAATGCCCAACTAATATTCTTAACATTCAGTTCGATGATAAATTGCAAGATCTGTGAGTCCCTCATTTAAATGGTTCAAGTATATATATATATATTAATTAATTCCAGGAAGACATGTTCGAAATAACTCAATACTCAGTCAAGCAAAGATCAGAATTAATTTAACTGTGTAACAGAAAAAAAAATGGAAAAACTAATCGTGATGACACATGTCTGAATACGATAATAGTCATTTGTACAAAATAATAATGTCTATCACTCTAATTGACTTTACATCCCAAAATTTGGATAATAATTAAAAGGGAATCATCAGACAGTTGGTAACAAGTAGTAACGCAAGAAATCAATAACCATTGGTTCTATAATTAACAAATTACAATTATGCTCATTTAATTTGTTAAAAAGTCCCAATCTCTCTTTTTTATTATTCCTTTTTTTTTATATGATAAAGTAAGATACTTTTTTATTATTCCCTCCTTGATTATTTTGTTTTATATTTATTTAGGTGGGGCCCAAATAACAAAAACAAAGAAGAGAAACAAACAAAGCAATCGCACATCAAAACAAATAAAACTATTTTGTTTTATATTTATTTAGGTGGGCCCAAATAACAAAAACAAAGAAGAGAAACAAACAAGGCAATCACACATCAAAACAAATAAAACTAAGCAGAGGACATCAAGCAATTAATAATTCATCATGATAATATACATTCAGCCAGTACTACTACTAATATGCTGAAACAATATACCCTAGTAGCTTCAGTACTTGGAAGCTTATGGCTAATGCACATCCTGAGTTAGTATACTCTCAAAATATCATTACGTGACCAACCAAACCGTCCACATTAACTTGTAAACTTATATACAAATTCGATCACCGGTAAAACATATATATATATATATATATATATATATTTGCACTTCTAATTATAACAAAGTTACACTTGGAATTGTTGAATTCTGTTCCTGATCAAACGTAACGTTCAGAGAAACACAGTGTGACACTAGACAGCAAAACCACCAGATACTGTAAATAACAAGGAGTAATGAGAGAACAATTATATATGTATACATATATAATTGAATTTGCTTAGAACAGGCCTGTTCTCTTTGAAACAGCATAGCTTCTGCTTCTTGGATAAACATTAGTGTTGACCTTGATATCTTCATCACCAAATTCACAAGGCTTGTCTTCGTCAATCCTCCCAATCCCGACGCTCTGGCTCCGAGGGACGACATGGACGCCGGTCTTCGGTGACTGTTGCAACGGCTGCTGTCTCCGTAGAAGATCCAGCTCAATCTTGTTGTTAAGACTCCTTGTAGAAGCAGCCCTAATAAGATCACTGAGATCTTGGTCGTTGGCTGATGATTTGGATGAGTTGACACTGAAACTCCTGGGCAAAGTGGAGACTTGGGCTGTAGGACAGCCCATGACGTTGTCGTAGCTCATCCATCCGGCACACACCATCATGCTTTCAATGTAAAAGTCCCTGGCCTTGGTCAAGGCCTTAATGGGTGCCTTCAAGTATCGACTCAGTTTTGTCTCTTTGGTGTTGATCTTTTTGGCCATGTTGTCCTAGCTAGCTACTATATATTAATTGCACCTGACCTGTGGATATATATATATATACACACACACACAAACAAGGAAGTGAAGATGGGAAAAAGAGAGAGGACTTCAAACAAGAGCTAGCAAAGACAGTATTTGGAATGAAGAGTTGGCTTATTGAATTCAATGAATATATATATAGGGTTGTTTGTTATGGTGAAAAAGAAGGAATTTGAGTTGATGGGTGTGATTTCCGAAAGTCTAACAAGAATTTGAAAGCGATGGCAAGAAGAGAGAGAGAGAGAGAGAGAGAGAGAGAGGTTTGCTTGGTTTTGGGTATGGGAGGAGATTTGTAGGGGTTTGGTCCGACGACCATTGAAGGTCGATCTGAACAGTTGGATGGTACGTGTGGAATTTGTCAAAGTAAAGCTGGTATTGGATTAATTGAATATAAAAGAACCGAGCGAGATAAGAACACGACATATAGAAAGCTACATATATATATTTTTTGTAAGAGGAACAGCAACAAGAAGAATTAGAAACTCATGATCTTAAATGGCTTTGGGGATTTAACAATTCACACCATTGTTAAATATTTCTTCTTACTTTCTTGTACAGATTTCTTTTTTTTTTTTAATAAAAATAAACATAAAACAAATGTGGTCTATTAATTCAATTGATCTACTTTGTTTCTTCTTGGTCAAACTAATGACAATATTGGAGCTTACTCAATAATCAAGTTGATAAGATGGTTGAAATTGATGTTATACTTTAATAATTTCTTACTTTCTTTGTTTTAAATCCTGGTGTTTTCGGAACATTTGAGAGTTGGACTTAAGACGTTTTAAGTTACAGTAGAGTTTAGGAGATTCTTTATCGATGAACAGGTAACTTTTTCTAATCCCATAACTTTTTCTTTTTTTAGTACTTATATTTTATGGTGTTTGGTTAAAATTTATTGAGTGTACATATGAAATGAGTGTATTTATGAAAAAATGCTTGAAATATTATGTCTCCTATGAAATGAGTGTATTTATGAAAAAATGCTTGAAATACTGTGTCTCCAAACACTGCCCCAACCAATACTTTTTAAATAAAAAAATGCAACACCTAACAAACAGTCAAAACACTAAAAGTGAACAACCAAGTAACACGCATTGAACGAGTTATGGTGAGCTAATTAAATCGAAAAAACATGTCACGAACCATTAGTTAAAAATTGAATTAAGATGATCAAATTGGTTAGGTTTCTGGACCATATATATGTTTCATCAAATACTGGTCCTAGCAATTGTTTGTTAATGTCCGTGGTCCGTGTCATGGCATCAATTGAAATGTTAAAGCAAATAAATGCGCATTGAATATGTGTTCCGTACGTACAGTATTGAATTATATATATATATATATATATATATATATATATATATATATATATATATCTCATCTGAAGTCTTGGACAAGTGGGTGGCCGGCCATCTGCTTTTCCTCTGTTAGGGCTATCTGTAAATCATCAAACAAAATTAGAAATGCCTATAAAAGTTTAGAGAAATGTTAAAAGTCACGAAATTATTTCATGAATTTGTATCATGAATGATGTGGCAAGTAACGTGAAGAGTTAGTATTGGTAGGATTTAGTGATAATATCATTGGACTTTGTATATGAGAGAAATCTCACCAATACTAATTATCCACGTTACCTGCCACATCATTCATGATACAAATTTATGAAATAATTTCATAACGTGTAGCATTGCTCAAAAGTATAAGGGAAATGCTAAACGTCATGAAATTTTATCATGAATTGCCTTCATGAATGATGTGGCAAGTGATAATACCATTGATATTCCGTGTATGGGGAGAATCCCACCAATACTAACTCACCATTTAATTGCCACATCATTCAAGATAAAAATTCATGAAATATTTTCATGACGTGTAGCATTACTCAAAGTATGGGAAATGCTAAACGTCATGAAATTTTATCATGAATTGCCTTCATGAATGATGTGGCAAGTGATAATACCATTGATATTCCGTGACAAATAAATTCATGAAATATTTTCATGACATATGATAAATTAAGTGAAGTCATTAAAAAATTTGTGATGTGTGTCATGAAAAATATCTCATGATAATTATAATTTCCATTTAGGAATTAGAAATAATGAAAGAGATTAAATTGTTCTAAACTTGCCAGATATGAGAATAAAATATAAATATGAACCCTTCAACAACATTACATGCAACCACCACTTCTTTAACTTGATGCTATAATTTTTTATGACCGAAGGACCTATATATAAAGTGCGTGTAGCAGCCAACATGTCAATTTCTCTGAAGATATACAAAACATTAATTAACTCTTGATACACTAAGTCAATCCTATAGTGACTGTCATAAAAATTTGTTAACATTATCCTTCAAACATTGGCTTCATCTGTTGAATATCGTGATAAAAAATTTCAGATGGTGAAATGATTTTGAGAGGCCTAACCCCATGAAGTAGGTATGCCAAACCGTACGTTGAACGAACTCATCCGAGATTCAATGTATTACGGTCCAATATATACAGACATGAAGTGTGACGTTGCTATTGTCTTGGATCAATAGTTTCAGAGCGTGTAAATTGATTTAATTCAATATAAAATTTTCTAAAATTAACCAATGAATCAAGCTTCAGTTGGATGAAATGGAATGACTAGCCTTATTCTTGATCACAAGACAAAATGAGCTTGATAATCAGTCAAAACCACATCCATTTCTATGTTAAAATTAGGAGTGGTAAATTGGGTGCAAATTCGCCAACCCGCCCATATTTAGTCAGTCAAAAATAAATATGGATGACTTATTTTCTTATGCATGTCAAAAACGGGTTGAATAAATATAAACCAATTAATTGACAGTTTAGTAGGTTGAATATGGATACCCATATTTAATCCATCTTTCACTCGTAGAATAAAATGTGGATTAAAGTTTCTCTCTTCCCTCCAACCTCTCTCTCTTCGATCCCACCTCTCTCTCTCTCTCTTCCTTTCTCTCTTTGCGATCCCACCTCTCTCTCTCTTCCCCTTTCTCTCTCTTCGATCCCACCCTCTATCTCATCGATCTGCTTCTCTTTCTCTCTCCAATTCAGCCTCTCACTCTTCTACATGCCTCTCTCTCTCTCCATTTATGTATATATATATGTGGGTATGTTATTTGTAGTATTTTATATATATATATATATGTTTTACCAACAGGAGATAAAAAGGTAGTCATTTCTTATATCATTTAATTAGAAAATGTACGTTCATGTTGTGGTTGATTATTTGATATATGTTGCTAATGAAATTAAGCATATTTATAACAACATGGACAATGTGTTCTGGTTATTCCATAAATCCCTAACTTATTCAACAAAGATTAATTTCACCCATCATATCAATGATTAATTATGTTGACAAGCATATCTAGGGTGTAATATCAGATGGTACATTCTGAAATGAACGGAACATCATGTATATGTGTGTGTGTATATATGTGTGTGAGGTAACAAAAAAATTTACAAAAAACAGAAATTTTATTTTATTTTTAAGTTTAAGAATGTTGTTAAGTTGTATTGAATGTGTAAAATAAAAGGGTTAAATTCATAAAATCCCTCTACTATAAAAAATTCTCATAAACTTCCTGAATTTTCAAAAAACCTCATCTACTATCAATTTCTCTTATATAAGGCAAAATTAAATGGCTCTGTCAATTTGATAATGAAACTACCAAAATATCCTTCCTTTATTTAATAATATAAATTCATAAAAAAAGTTATTTGTAAATGACGGGTGAAGAGGCAATTTGAGAAAATTAGAAAGTAGAGGGGGTTTTCTTAATTGGGTTAAAATAATAAAACCCTCCTCTACTATAAAAAAATTATCATAAAATCCCCTTACTGAGGGTATTTTAGTCTTTTTAATTTCAACAGATATGTCAAGGATAATTTAGTCATTTACACATCACTTAACAGCTCAGATGCACGTGCAACTTCTCCGTTAATTTCAACGAAAAACTAATAGGAGGGGGCAAATTGATTGATTTTTTAGTATAGGAGGTTTATGAGAATTTTTTATAGTAGAGGGGGGCTTTATGAATTTAATTCAAAATAAAAAGTTAATATTATTTACAATTTAAATAGAGAGTTGATATTCTTCATTCCTTTACAATTAAATTACACAAGAGTCCTTAAATGATAGAATGCTTGGTTCCTATATTTATAATGACATAATTGCTATTCTCTTTAAAATATAACATATTAGTAGTTACAAAATATAGGAAGCTTACCTTGAAGGATAAAAAAACATGTAATTAAGATAAAAAGTATTTGAGTTGGAAGAGAATTTTATATCAAAGTATTTGAGAGAAAACATTAAATTGAAAGTAAATCAATCTTTACAATAAATCGTAATCTTTAATTGATTTTTTTTTCTTTTTTTGCGAAAGATATGTTTAATTGAATTGAAAATTAAAGAAAATTCTAGTTTTACTTAAATAAAAATTCTGAAAGCATGTTTGATTTAAAAAAGGGACTTTTAAAAATTATATTATTATGTGATTCAATTAACTACTTCTAAGTTTTAAGTAGTATATATAATATAGTATAGTGTGTAAATATATTTTATAAATTTGTGAAGGTTGAAATTTAAAACAAAACAAAAAGAATCATGACAATTATACAAAAGTTTATATATAATTTGATTGTACATCTTACAAGTGAATATACATGATACACATAAATTTTTGAAGTTGGTGTTATGGTGCATTAAACATCAGTCTCGTTTGTTACAATCGTGTCTAGTCAAGTCAAATATGAATTGATCAGACCCATATTCAATCCTTCCCAAATCCGTCCAATTTGTCACCCCTAGTAAAAACAAGATGCTTCCAGTATTTTTACTTAATTAGATGCATCCTTTCACATTATTGATGGAAATGAGACATACAGATTGGTTAATCAACGTCCTGTCTTTGCTCATGTTTGGACAAGAATGGCTAACAAGACTCACAAGTCATATATTAAAATTTCTCTTTTTACTATATTAGTAAACAATGAGTTACAGACACCATCCAATATGTATTTAGTACGAATAGGCTCAGATACCTATCGAATACTTTCATAAAGTATTCAATTTTTTTAAATAAATTTTTTATTTTCAAATACGCCAGGATACTTGGGATATGTGATAAATACTTCTCGGATACGTTTGGACAAACTTATAATTTTTTTATTTATAAAAAAGGTGGTAGCTATATTGTAATATTAAAAAGCCTAAAAGGTGGAGCTTAATTTGTAATAAATCAAAAGATCTTTAATATTGAAAAAAAAAAATCTTTAAATTAAAACTTAAAACTTAATTTGTGTTATTAATTTTCTTGTATAATATATATATATATATATTTGCCGTATCCTGCCGTATTCCTATTCTATTTTTTTGAGATTTGTCATATCACCGTATTTGTATCGTATCGTATCCGTACCTATATGCTCCACTAATTTGTGCACAATATAACAATCAATGTGAAACAATTACACTGAAACATGAAGAAATAACATAAATGCTACCATAAATAATTTATCTAGATCTTTTTAATGTAATGTTCATAGTAATACCCAATGCACATCCATACGTGTACATATTTTATCATTCACATAGTTTTATGTTGAATTTTTTCTCATAGTTTTGAAGAAAATTGTTAATTTACTCGTGGCTTCTTTTTTCCTTGGTGATATAAAGTAATAGTTTAGGATGTACGGATACTAATACGAGACATAGGTACGACACGACACGACACAGATACTGCAATACAAAAATTCTAAAAAAAAGGACACAGGGCAAAGATACAGCTCTAAAATAATAATATAATATATTAATATAAATTAATTATTCAACAAAAAAAGACTACATTATAGAAATATTTCAATTTATCAAAATGCAATTAAGAACCAAACAAACTTATAAATAAAAATAGATAAGTCTACATATATTTAGCTTAAATTTTTAATCATAACTTAGTTGCATATAATTTCTTTTCGAAATACTTGAATATATATCACTGTATAAAGTATCCGACAAATGTTTGAAGAGTGTCCAAAAAGTGTTCTGATAAAAAAATGTCATGACACTTCTATAAAGTGTAAGAAGAGTGTTCCAATGTTCGACACGGATCCAATACTCTTTGTGAAGTGTCTGTACTTTCTAGATAACAACACTTCACTAGACCAATGGGGTCATTGGCCCAAGTGATCTATAATGCGGTGGCTGTTTTTAAAGGGGCTCTGATGTTGGTTTGATCATCAGGCTCTTGTAAATTGTTTGGTCTTTCCATTATGGGCTTTACCTTAACCCACTCTTTTAAAGCTACTGATGTGAACCCAGCTCAAAGCACATGGTATGGTGGGGCAGCTTGTTGAAGAGCTGAAGGGCCAAGGCCCAGTAATCAGGTGTCCAGCTTCAGCACAGCATTTGTGAAGTGTCATTTTTGTGATGGCCTACGTTAATCTTGTCTAGTCCTGTATGTTTGCCTTTCTTATATTTAAGTTTGGTCTAAAATATTTTGTTTATTTACTTTTTAAAATCACTAATTCTAATCATTTAACAATCACGATTTCAAATACATGACAATATCGTAAGTACGAACATACACTAATATATTTATATTACATTTAAGCATTGTATTTGAATCTTTCTATAAAAAAAAAAATTACAATCTAAAGGTAAAAAATATTTAAAAAAATAATCTTATAGTTTAAAATATTTATGTTTATTTATATGTCTAAAATAACTATTTCTACTGCCGAGCTAACGGTTATAATACAC
Source organism: Cornus controversa (assembly GCA_026545225.1). Taxonomy (NCBI): domain Eukaryota; kingdom Viridiplantae; phylum Streptophyta; class Magnoliopsida; order Cornales; family Cornaceae; genus Cornus; species Cornus controversa. The sequence goes on along the minus strand of CM048845.1, from coordinate 113,489,900 downwards.
CCACTACATTCGCATATAAATTCACATACATGTTAACTTACTCTTACATACTTAAAAAATAATATATATATATTTTTATAGCGCGGGACGCATGGACAAATATCCTATTATATACGGAGTATCCAGAGACATAGAGAAGACCGTAATCTTAAAAGGGTATCGTGGTGGCTTGAGATATGCCCAATAATTGGTTCACGAATGTGTGGAGCCCGCAAAAAAGAGCCACGTGTACCCACGGTTGGGTATTCCTGGGTCATGTTTGCTCCAGTGGCATGCATTCAACTTTAAACTGTAGAAAGATTGACTGGTCGTACATGTTCCCCATTGTTAATTCAATTCAATTACTTGTGAAAATCTGCAAAGATGGAGTTGTTAATGTAGATCCCTATTAAAAGATAAAGAAATAAATAAATTATAATTAACATACCAAAAACGAACCAATAGCATGTTATTACATCACTGCTTAATCAATTAGGAAGTTGTTCTATACCTTTCATGGGACGATTTTGTAAAGATTTGGAAGGTAGCAACTTGCAGCGAGTGACCTAAGTATATACTGTATTAATAATGTTTTAAAATTTATATAATATAATAATGTGTTTGATAATGTTCAAAGTTCCAACTTACTTTGAAAATATAGTTCTCTCTCTCTTTTACTACTACGTACTATTATATGTTTTTTTCACTTCCCATCTCTTATCATCTTCTAAATAATAATAATAATTATTATTATTATTATCATCAACCTTTGTCTATGGATTTCCATGGTCATATATGCATGGGACATATATATATATCCTGATTTTCTCTACTAAATTTAAGACTATATATCTAGAATGAAGAACAATTAAGTATATTTAAAATAATTTAAATCGAAGAAGAAAGGAATTATTAATAAAACAATTCTAAGTACTTCTGCATTATCATGACTAATTCAGGTGTTGAAGTCAGTATTCTAACATTATCATGACTAATACCAAGTCAGTATTCTAACTTTTTAATTTCCCTTTCATTTTCTTTCTTTGTGAAGTAATTGGAATGTTCTTCTGATCAAATATGAATTTGGCTCATTTTAACCCAAACTTCCATTCACGCTCCAATGTTTACTTATTCTTGGTATAGCTTAGTCTAATCATAGTTTAGCCCGTAGTGATCAAGAATCTGTTGTAGTTGTAAATGCTGACACGTAGTTGATAGACGAAACTAAATATATTTTACTTATATGATAAAATATAATTGGTTGATAATATACATAAGGTAATATCACCATGCTCGAAAGCCTTTCTTGTAGTTCTACCATGCATACATATGATCTGTAGGCAGTTTCTAATCTCTCTACTTGCTAAAAAAAAACCTATATCTAACATGGTTTTATTCATACCAAGTTGTGTTTTTAGTTTTTAGGATATTAGTTGTAGTTAGGGCTGCAATTCGGACGAGTTGGAAGTACAATTTGGGCTCATCGCGAGATATAAAATGTTCAACTCTAACTCTACTTAATCCGAGTCTAATTCATCATTGAATTGTTAAACTCGGATTTGCAACTCGAACTGAAAATTTGGATTAGAAAGTCAAGTTGATTCGGGTTAATTTCATATTAGATTACTCTTAAACGTAAAAAAAATTTAAAACCTTAACGCAAATTTCTAAAAAATTATGAACAAATTCTTAAGAAATTAAGTATCTGTTTGGGGAGCTTCTTGAGGGATTGAAACAAGCTTTCAAGCCCAAGAACCCCATCCCAAAAAAGATTAGTGTTTGGTAAAATAAGAAAAAATGACTTCTAATGAAAGTTGAAGTCCTAAAAAGTTTGTTCAAATGAAGATGGGAAAACTTGTTTTTGGAAGAAAGCCAGAATTATTTGAAGTAACAATTTTTATAGACAAGTTCTACTCGTGAGTTATAAATGTAAACTTGAGAGGGTGTCAGAGCAATTCACCCAATTTATTAAGGATAAAATTGTCTAAGTTAAAACTGTATTTATTGTGGAAGGAATTTCAAAAAATGCATCCACCAAACAATTTTTTTCTTTTAAATTATTTTCACTGAAAGCATTCTTCAAAGGTATTTTAAATTAAAGGAATTTTAGAATTATGGCGCTCCTCCAAACATGACCTAATTCTCCAAAGTCTTAACATACAAAAAAAAAAAAGAAATTAGACAAAGGAAGTTGAAAAGAAAAATATTATCATAATTTGAATATTATATATAATATATTTAAAATAAAAATAAGATAAAAATTAAAATTAGAATTTGGGTTCAGGTTGTTGGCACCTCAATCTAAATCCAACCCTATTTAAGTTTGAGTTGAAATTTTTTAACACAAACCCAACCCTAATTGTAAAATGGTTGCCCAAACTCGTGCAAAATCAGGTTGGGCTCAAATTGGGTTCGAGTTGACCAACCCAAATTGCACTCTAGTTGTGGTGGGAAAAAAAATCTTTTTATTATTTAATACACTTAATAATTTGGATAAATTGCGCACGCCCCTGAATTTTGGCCTAACTATAGGTAGATGAAAGTTGGCGTGCGTGATACCAATGCACCCCCTTACGTTTGATCCGTCTTACACAAACATTCCATCATCCCACGCATATGGTGTAAAATGACTTGCATACCCTGACTTTTGTAAAAATACCTATATAACTTTAAGAAATTATGCAAAAATTCAAAAATATCCTATTTATAATTTGTAATTTGACACTTATACCCTTTCCTTCCATTTCTATTTTATATATCTATATATATCTTATTGCCGTTTCTGCTATTGATAAAACTTATGTCAAATTTTCTTGATAAATGTGGCCGACTCCATTCATATGAATTAAGGCAAAGATGACGACCACAATGATGATGTATATTGTAAATAAGTAGAAGAGTTCTGCTATGAGGAATGACTATCACAGGACTGAGTTGTAAGAACTGAATAGGATCAAGCTGATGAAATAACCAGGAAACAATAATAGGAATGTGAGCTGGGTGCTAGATGGGAGAGAGAGAAAGCAAGAGTGATTCAGAGAGGGAGGGGGCACCAGAATGATCCACATGTCACCATGCCATGGGGTATTTATAGACCTCAGGCATGGGGCTTATGACAGCTGTCATCCTACGTGGCACTTGGCCGCGTATCCCTTCCTTTACCACTCCCGGTTGTAACCATGAGCCTACACCCCTCGCGGGCTTGGTCATACCCGCGAGAAACGTTGTGATGGTGCCCATGTAGAGTCACACTAGCACAACTTTTAGATACCCATGGCCCAACGAGCCTTCCTCTCAATCCTCCATACCACACTCAACCCACCTTCCCGCCTGGGACCATGACGCCATATGCTCTATTATGACACCATGATCGCCCAGACCATATCACAGCCTGTATCTGTGCCTAAAATGGTCTGTGGGACACCGTAGCCTCATACTAATTCCCACTCCTCAATGCTAGAAGTAACGTCGCGACAAGTTACTTTCCATATTGAAGAGAGGAATTAATAGTCCTCTACATAGCCCCTGTTACAAGGATAACCACTCGGGATTGTGAGCTGGTTAAGCCACACAATGGTCCATTCATCCATGGTTCCTTGTAACCCTGAGAGTATGCCATATTTATTAATTTAGAAGTGTTTCATAGAATCATACTCCTTTCAGAGTTGGTCCTAGAAAACACAATCTAATTACCAAACATAACATGCCCGTCAGAGAGGATTGCCCCCAATCTTCTCACTCCCTGTGCTTCTGTATGCTTTGCTAACCCCCCATGGGGATTGAGGATTCCTTTTATGTAAATACCCCTACGCGGGAAGAGGATCATCCCTCCGCGGGAATGGGTTGACCCTGCGCGGGGGGATGTTGCCCGCGCATGGGTTAACCACGCGGGTGCGTGGCCCCCGCGGGATTATCCCATACGCGGGGAGAATGCCTCCGCGTGAGGTCTATGTATATATGAGGCTTCCTGTCCCATTCCTTCTTTCTGTCCCATTCCTTCTTTCCTTGCTCTGTAATGTACTTATCCACATTATGCCCCCTTGCAAACAATATTTCTTCCTGAAGTTTTGTTTGCAACCTTTTCTTTCTGTGCCTACTTTCATAGTTGTTTTGTCCACTCTTTGCTCGACGGAGCCCTTTCCTCTTTGATCACTGCTTTCTGTCTTTGCGATTCCCGTGCTTATTTGTAACTTGGCTGTATTTTCTTCCTTTTTTCGTGGCCTTGATAACTCCTTTATTTGGTGCTTCTTTTCCTTCATTCTCTCTTTGCTTGTTTCTGACTCATATCCCTTCCCTTTGCTGTAATGCCTTCTTTCACGCCTACTTCCTGTTTGATTAAATGCCTCGGAGAATTTTTACATATGCAATGCTTCCTCCCTTAATGTAAAAAGTCCTTTTTTACTTCGTCCGCGTAATTTAGAGCTAGAAATCCCTACGCGGGTGAGGTACCATTTGCGACTGGCTTCAGTGTCTCTTCGGTTCCTTTGTAACCGTCCGCGTCGTTTCGGTTTCCGCGCCCGGTGCTTATATAACCCACTGTTTACACCTTTCATCTGTACTCCCTTATCATTTACTCTGTTTTCTCTGCTCTCTTTGTCCTTCCTTCCTTACTTCTGACACTTGACTTAGCTCATTATGACAAAAAAGAAACAAATGACCATGGCCAATGGGACCGTTCCCCCTGTTCCTCCTTCTTCCGAATGGCGTAAGGCACCTTTTTTCGAAGTAAAGCACGATCATTTTTGGAGTTCCATGGAAGAGTTCGTTCCTGATATGGAAGTGTCCGATGATATTTTAACCCTTGGCTTGGACGACAGTATAGAGGCCTTTGCAATTGTCCCCGAATCCATTCCACGACTCCGGTTAGAAAGAGGAGATTATCCCTTCAGTTTTACTGCGTACGAGTCTCATATGGGTGCGACGGTAGAATGGACTGAATGGTCACACTATATCCTTGGGGTCCCAGATTATTGTGCCGTTCTCCAGAAAGCAAAAATCCTTCAATCTGTTAAGCTCTTTTCTGAATTATCTGTGAAAAGGGATGCTGATGGACTTACCGCTGTGATCTCAAGGTGGAGTACTACCAGTCACACTTTTGCTACTGTTTGGGGTGAGTTTACTCCCACTTTAGAAGATGTAGCCGTACTTCTTAGGCTACCTATTTTATGTTCGGGAGAGGTGGCCGATCCTATTGCTTCACCGGATGCTCTCACCATTCGCGATGCCTTGAATACCTTTGCAGACGAGGCCATGCGATTAGACTCTATTTTTAGAGGTTCCAAAAAACTCAAGACTCGCCCCAAAATGAAGTCCCCTAAACTCTCATACACTGCTTGGTATCGTTACTTCTTCAGAGATTATGAGAAAAAGACTAAAGAGATTCGTGACAATCAGCGTGTCCGCCAATTTGTGGAAGGTCCCGAATTTGGTAAGGCTCATGAGCTCGCCGCTTTCCTTGTATACTGGTTGGACCGTTTTATTTTCGAAGGTCGTCCTCAAGATGGCCCTGATAGAGATTCATTCCTTCTTGCGGCTACTTTAGCAAAAGGTGAGAGCCTACCTTTAGCCCCTATGTTCCTCGGTACTCTTTACAATCGTTTGGATACTATTGCAGTAGATTATCACCGTTCGAAAGGCCGTTATGAAATTAGCACTTATGTATCATGCCTTTTCCTCATGTTATTCCTTTTTGAGCGCTTCCCGCGGTACGCGGGTATTCCCCATGTTTTTGAACCTTTTGATAGTAATGGTCTTATCATCGATAATTGTCATGCTATGAGATGGAATGGCCTAGGTCACATTGGGGACATTGGTGATTCTTTGGATTGCGAAGAATTTTTTGAGTTTCGACCTTATACCATTCAGTACGATGGTATCCAATTCCCAAAATTTTATTCTGAAGACACCATCCTGCTGGAAGACACAAAGCCCAGTTTGCAAGAGCTGATGTTTTGCGCCATGGTAACTGGCGCAGCTCTACCCGCGGTGAGTGAATTTCGCCTAAAGAGGACGGGCTATTATCCTATGAAGGTGGCTCGACAATTTGGCTTTGATCAGAACATTCCTACCTTAAATTTTTTATGGGGCGAAACCTTTGATGATTCCATTCTTTTTTATCGGAAAAAATGTGAGTTGCAGAAACGTCGCTTCTCTTCATATGTTGAAATACCCTCAGTCCACAGGAGGGGTCATTGTTCGTCCAGCTATCTCCGATACTTAGAGCACATGCATACTTTATTCAAAGATTTCGTTGAGAGTCCTCCTATAATACCAGAAACTGTTAAAGTATTCAAAGACGATATTACTCTCAAATGCCCCCAGGATCATGAATCGCGTGGTCCTTTGAGTCAGTGCATAAAGGAACCTTTCCGCGGAAAGCGATTAACCCGAGGAGTTCCAATTGTTGATGCGGATGTTTCTTCTGTAGCAGACTACGAGCCTGAAAACAAGAAAATCCGTATGGTAAGATTTCTACCTGTTTCGGCTCTTAAAAAATTTTCCTTTCCTGTCCTCATAAACATATTTTCTTTTGTTTCATTTGCCCAGGCTCTCCGTCCGCGGAAACCTGTTGCCTATAAAGAGGCTTCTATTTCGGGCAGTGATCCTCCCCATTTCCTTCCAATAGGGCCCGGGAGGCTTGATGCAGCCTTTGAACAAGCCACCCATGCGGAAGGATCCTCCGCGGGTGGATTATTTGCCCAACCTGATACCGAGGAGAATGACTCTGACTTGGGTTCTGCCGCGGAGGGTTATCCCTCTGTTGCTCCTGACTTGCCCATAGACCCCTCTCCACCTTTGCCTCCTAAATCTGTGACTACTGCCTCTGTCGATGAGGAGGATCGCATCCCTATTTCTGCCTTGTTATCCCTTCATAAACCCACAATCTTGCAAGACTCTCACCCTCAATCTAGCCAACGACCTTCATCCCCGATTCCTGTAATCCCCTCTCCTGCTATTGTTTTATCTTCTTCCTTAAATTCACCCGAAGATGACCTTGCTCGTATAAGGCATGATGCCGGCCACTTAGTGTTTTCGCAAGAAAGTGAGCCCGCGGAAGAGGTTGAGCCTTCTGTCAGTCAAGATCCCTTAGTGAATCTCATGATGACTGAACTTGGAGCTGGAGATCCATCTGCACCTGCGGATAATGTTTCCGACCTTGCTGGAGAATTGGCGGCAACGAACAAGGATACTGCCCAATTATCAAGAGACATTTTCGGGAGTCCTGGTGATGACCTTCAGATTTTAAAGGATACCGATGATATTCCTCCCGCGGGTGAAGCTAGTCACCCCCCTGCTTTATCCCGCCCTGTTCCCGCGGCTCAGATTCCTGATATTGATAATGTTGTTACTACCGACAAGTCTTCCCCCAGGCCAGGTATTCGCTATATTTTATATAATTTCCTTAATATATATACTTTCGTCCAATTTCATCCAATTTTTCTGACGTTTTCCCTCCTATCTCGTAGAGTATGATCCTCAGACTTCCGCTGTGGATTCCGATTCCGTTTTTAGTGAAGGTCTGCGTTCAGATCTCGAAGTATTTCTGAATCCTCAGAATTTAAAGCCTGATGACCCTGTCGAATGGCGCTCCTTCTCCTGTAGCTTTCGTAATGTGGGGATGCTTAATAGGATCTACCGCCGTTATCCTGAGACCTTTGCCAATTTTGCTTTTCAAGATCCTTTGTATCAGCGTTTCTTTTTAGATGCTGTGGCTGACTTTCTTATCTCCCTTGATGATCAGCCATTGTCCAGTATTGATCCTGTGACAATCCCAAGTCTTCGGAGACGTATTAGTGATTGGCGGGCTGTTGGCTTATCACTCCCTTGGCTAGATTCTCGTTTGCAAGACATTGTTCACAGTTATGAAATACAAGTCCTGAATGATCAACAAGCTTCCTTGGCTGCTGAACTTGCAAAGGATGTGGCTGAGGCTGATGTTACACGTTAACACCTGGTGCTTTTAGAGGATCGTATTGCTGTGAATAAAGCAAAAGCAGTAGATCTTGCGGCTACCATTTCGAGGAAAGTGGCATCCTTTGGTGTCGTTCCCTCAGATCTAATATTCAAAGACCTTCTGTAATTTTTTCTTTTGATGACTCATGTTTTTTTGAACTGTATTTTGCTAGTATTTTGTAACTGCACCTTTTATTCTTGTTATTGAACTCTTTTGTAGTACAAGTAACAAATATTTCTATGCTAAATATTTCTTTATCTATTTGACATTTATAGGCCCTGTCTTAAAGTTGGTTCCCAATTCTTCAAGCTTGTAATAACCACTTTCATTCGCTTCCTTTACTTCAAAAGGTCCTTCCCATTTTGGTTGAAATTTCCGAACCCCTTGCCCCCTCATGATTGCAGGTACCACCTTGAGCACTAACTCTCCGACTTTAAATTCTCGCGGGTGTATCTTCTTGTTATAATGTCGTGACTGACTTGCCAAATAAGCCTTGTGATAGTTTTGGGCATTTTCCCTCTTTTCATCCAGGGCTTCTAATTGGCTTAGTCTCTGAGTATCTGCGCTCCTCCCTACCAATCTTATTGCCTCAATTTGAAGCTCCGCGGGAAGCACTGCTTCTGCGCCATATACCAACGCGTAGGGTGTTTCTCCTGTGGAATTTTTCCGAGTAATTCTATATGCCCATAATGCGATTGGTAGCTGTTCGACCCATTCTTTTTGCTTTTCGTGAACCAAACGACTTAGAATCCGAATGAGTGTTTTATTACTGGCCTCGGCTTATCCATTCCCCTTTGGATAGTAAGGCGTTGATCTGTGATGGGACACCATATAGTTGCCCAATAATTCTCTAACTGTTGAGTTAACAAATGGTGTACCATTGTCCGAAAGTAATACCTTTGGTATTCCAAATCGGCAAATAATGTTTTCCTTTATGAATCTAGCCACATTAACCGCCACAATTTTTTCTAATGGAGTAGCCTCTACCCATTTTGAGAATAATTCTGTAGCTACCAAAAGCCATGTATACCCTCGCGATGCCGGTGTAATTGGTCCAACAATATCCAATGCCCAAGTGTGAAACGGCCATGGAGTTACCAGGCTGTGCAGGCTTGCCGCGGGGGCATTTATCATTGACCTATGGATTTGGCAAATATGACATTTTTTTGTGTAATCCAAAGAATCTTTTTCCATGGTAGGCCAGTAATACCCCGCCGCGACCAATTGGTGGAAGAGTTTGTGTCCTCCTTGATGTCCCATATCATGCGTTTGTTTTAGGACTTCCTGGGCTTCTTCTTCTTTCAAACATCTCAAAGGTCGACCATTAAACCCTTTCCGATATAATACCCCATTTTCCTCAAAAAATCTCTTCGCTCTTCTTTGTAGACGGAAAGCCTCCTTTTTGTTTCTAGGTAGAGTTTGTTCTCGCAAGTATTCCACATATTGGTCTCTCCAGTCTGAGATCTCAACAAAATTTGTTTCAGTGTGCGCAGTAAGACAGCAACAGCCTGAACATGCTTCTTGTACTTTTACTGCCTCTTCTTTCATTGTCGGCCAGAAGTACCCTTGTCTTTGTAATCTTCGGTACAGGCTAATATCTGTCGTTTCACAAGAAGACTTGTGTACTTCTGTCAATATTTTTTCAGCCTCTTTGGGCCAGAGACATCTTGACAATACCCCGTCTGGCCCGCGATGATAGAGTCTATTAGCAACCAGTTGGTACTGTTTTTCTAATGCCATATCTTTAACCCCACCCAACTGTTTGAGTTTTTCTATAACTGTCTTCCTCCAATCACTTTCTTCCTCTTCTGGGTGATCATAAAATATTGTCGTGGGCTGAGTTCGACGAAGAAGATTGACCATTGTCATATTTTCTCTTAATTCCAATTGAGACCCCAAAGTAGCCAATGCATCAGATCGCCTGTTACTTGCTCGGGGTTTGTGCTCGAATTTTATGTATTGAAAGTTTTTCATCATTTCTTGCACAATATCCCGATAGGTGGCAAGGCGAGGCTCTTTTACCGAGTATTCTCCTCTGATTTGCTTGATTATCAAGTTAGAATCACCGTAGACCACCATTTTCTGTATTCCTGCTGCCAAGCTTGCAGACAGACCTAGTATCAACGTCTCATATTCGGCCATGTTATTAGTACAAGGGAAGTCTAGTCTGTATGACATAGCAATTTCCTCTTTTGTCTTTTCATTGGTCATTATGAAACCAGCGCCATTTCCTCTTTCTGTGGAGGATCCATCAAATTCCAATTTCCAGGGATCTGTTTCTTCTGATGAAATTTCATCACCAATTGAAACATCAAAGATGCTTTCCGGTTCAGACTCCCCCCGCGGGAACATAGCCAATAAATCAGCGAGAGCTTGACTTTTTACTGCTTTGGGGTTTGAACATATAATCTGATATTCGGATAGGGCGAGCAACCAACGAGCCAATTTTCCTGACAACAGTGGTTTTGACAACAAATATCTGACGGGGTCGCTCTTTGTGATCAATTCAACTGGATGTGCCAACAGATAGTGCCTGAATTTCTGTGCTGCGAAGACCAGAGATAAACAGTGTCTTTCTATCGGTGTATAACGCACCTCTGCTCCTCGAAGTACTCTACTAATATAGTACACAGGTTTTTCCATTTGCTCATGCTCCTGGGCCAACAAAGCACCGATAGATTTCTCAGTAGAAGTTAAGTACATGATCAATCCTTTTCCAGGTGTCGGAGCCGTCATTGTCTGTGGTGATGTCAGGATTCCCTTTACCTTCTCGAATGCAGCCTGATGCTCGGCATTCCATACATAAGGGATTTTATCCTTCATTAACGGGATTAAAGGATGAGTAACCTCTGCCAGTGCTGGGATAAAACGCCTTAAGTATGATACTTTCCCCATGAAACCCCGTAATAATTTTCTTGTCCGCGGCGAATCCATTTCGATTATTGCTTTAGCCTTGCTGGGATCTAAATCAATACCCTGCCTGTGGACTATACATCCCAAAAATTTTCCTTGTTGGACACCGAAGGCACACTTCATCGGGTTCATCTTTAGGTTATATTCACGGCATCTACGGAGAACTTTCTCTAAATCTCGTATGTGCTCTATGCATTTCTTTGATTTCACCACTAGATCATCCACATAATCTTCTACTTCATGGTGGATCATGTCATGAAAAATTGCTGTCATAGCCCGTTGGTAAGTAGCGCCTGCATTCTTTAGTCCGAAGGGCATGACTGTGTAATGAAAATTTCCAATTGGTGTTTGAAAGGCTGTTTTCTCCGCGTCTTCGGGGGCCATCTTTATTTGATTATATCCACTGAATCCATCCATTAATGAAAATAACTCGTGACCTGCCGTGGCATCTACCATTGTGTCAATATTTGGAAGCGGAAATTCATCTTTTGGACAAGCCTTGTTGAGATCTCTATAATCAACGCATATCCGAATCTGGCCGTTTTTCTTTTGTACAGGCACAATGTTAGCAAGCCATGTGGGATGCTGAGTGGGTTTTATGAACCCTGCTTTGAGTAGCTTCTGGATTTCTTCTTTGATCCGTATCTCCAAATCCGGACGATAAGCCCTCTGTTTCTGCTTGACAGGCACCGCGGAAGGATTTATGTTAAGCTGGTGAGCAACTAAGTTAGGGTCAAGTCCGGGCATCTGATCATATGCCCATGCAAACACATCCTGGTACTCTTTCAACAACTGTATAATGGCCATTTTTAAGTTTGAATCAAGTTTCTTGTTGATCAATGTGGGCCGCGGAGAGACCCTATCTCCGATATCTATTTCGTCCAGCTCTTCCTCTATCAGAAAACTTGCATCATTTTCCTCTGAAAGTCTTATGGCATCCTCATATATGAGAACCTCGGCAACATTGGGGACACGAACTTCAGGTGGGAGTCCGGTCCCCGCGCCCCGTCATAACTTGTATACAACCCTTCCATCCGCCATTTTTACTTTAGTCCAGTTTACTTCCTTCTCTGCGGGCCTCTTAGGAGATACTCTTACTTGTAGATCCTCCCATTTGGGAAGTGGAATAGCCCGAACCTCCTCATTGGCCATTTCATCCGTATATTCATTAAAGAAAATTGCATCGACAAAATGAGCCTCCGAAGGACAAAAAGGATCTTTAGAAGCCCGGAGCGTCATAGTGCCCTTTCCCCAATTAGCCTTCATAACTTGATGATAAGAGGATGGGACAACCCCGTACGCATGCATCCAGGGTCTGCCTAACAACAACTGATAAGATGGTTCACCTTTTATGACATGAAACTTGGTAGGGGCTCTGATTTTCCCTACTTTTAGATCGACCGTTGCATATCCGATTGTAGCTTGTTGTTCACCGTTGAAAGCTGTAACGTTTATAGGTTGGTGAACGATTTTCACCTCCGGGAATTGTATTGCCTTCAAAGTGGTCAATGGCATGATATTTACTGAAGCCCCGCTATCAAGAAAAGCTCGTTTCAAATCTCGACCATTGACTGTAACTGGTACATACAGCGGTCGATTGTGAGGGAAAGGGACTTGCTTATCTGCCATTGAAAAGACAATCTCTCCTTGCTTGGTCACATCTTGTTTAGATGGTTCATTGCGAGTATGAATCAGCGCTGCCACGGTTTGATTTATTAAAAATTCCTTAATCTGTTCTGGGATTGAAAGATCATTGAAGAAACAATGTATGTGAGCATTTGTATCCGTATTCATAACTTGGTATTCTCCTTCATCCATTGGATCAGTTACACCAACAGTTGCTGCATGCTGGGGGAATGGATTGTTGACAACATTGTTTCCAGCAATATCTATGCTCTTTTCAGCGATCTTTTTATGTACTATTCCCCTGAATGCCCAGCAATCAGTTAGACAATGTCGCACAGCTCAGTGAAAGGGGCAGTAGTTCGACTTTGCCTTTTCTTCTCTGCTAGGAAGTCTTTCTACCGCGGGTAAGGTGACAACACCATCCTTGATCCACTGAGTTAATAATGATATTGCCTCCTTAATACCAAATGGCAAAGGTGCGGGTTCCGACCGTCGTATTCTCCCTGTATTGCTGCTTATCTGACTCGGAGTTGCTGCCACAGTGGCCCTTCGCGGGAAGACATTTCCCTTTGCCGGTGGTGGAATAATTTCTCCCAGGCGTCTAGCGCTATTCATTAGGGCAGAGAAGGTCTTTATCTCATGATTAACCAAATGCACCCGATACTCTCTCAACAAACCATCCACACATATTTTTATCAGTTGCTCTTCTGAGGTTGGCTCGAAACATTCCAATGACATCTCGCGGAAACGTTTGACATATGTGACTACCTCTTCGCCCAACTTTTGCTTGTGCCGAGTTAACGACAGCATTGTGACTCGCTCCTCAGTGGTGAAGAATTTTTCGTAGAATTTAGCCAGCATTTCTGCCCAAGTTAACACTGTTCCTGGCACTAAATTCATGTACCAGGTGTAAGCTCTTCCTGTAAGGGATTTTGAGAATTCCCTGAGCTTAAGCTGTTCATCATTTCTGTAGGCACCTAACGCGTCCACAAATCGCGCGATATGCTCACTTGCATCTCCTTCCCTACCGTCAAACTGTCTGAATTTTGGAGAAAAATATCCCTCCGGATATGGCATTAATAATATGGTGGGATCATAAGGCGGTGGGACCTCAATATCAACAGTTGTATTCTTTTTGGAATTAAGAATTGCTTGCAATTGCTCAATGGTCACGAACGAGGCATTAACATTGTGCTGGTTATCATTGTCAGATTCCTTTCGGCCAGGATTTTCTGTCACATCCGGACCTATTATCTGAGGTGATTGTCCTCGACCGGGAACAGGTGATCGCTCTGTTCTGGGACTAGACTGCTGAGTTCGCAAAAACTGTAGGATCTGCACTTGAGTTTCTTGGATGTTTGCTAGTACTTGGAGCATCATTGGGGGGATATTATCTTGAGATTGTGGAGGAGCCACATTGATTGGTGGATTCTGCCTTCTTTGTACTTTACGCCTTTGTTAAGGAACACCTGAATTGACAGGATTGGCCGGATCTGGATTTTGATCAGCTCTCTGAGAACTTGGTGCAGCTTGCTTCCCTTTCCGCTTAACATTCTGCTGACCAGCCATGTGAAAGGCAATCCTCCCCAGTGGAGTCGCCAATTGTAAATAAGTAGAAGAGTTCTGCTATGAGGAATGACTATCACAGGACTGAGTTGTAAGAACTGAATAGGATCAAGCTGATGAAATAACCAGGAAACAATAATAGGAATGTGAGCTGGGTGCTAGATGGGAGAGAGAGAAAGCAAGAGTGATTCAGAGAGGGAGGGGGCACCAGAATGATCCACATGTCACCATGCCATGGGGTATTTATAGACCTCAGGCATGGGGCTTATGACAGCTGTCATCCTACGTGGCACTTGGCCGCGTATCCCTTCCTTTACCACTCCCGGTTGTAACCATGAGCCTACACCCCTCGCGGGCTTGGTCATACCCGCGAGAAACGTTGTGATGGTGCCCATGTAGAGTCACACTAGCACAACTTTTAGATACCCATGGCCCAACGAGCCTTCCTCTCAATCCTCCATACCACACTCAACCCACCTTCCCGCCTGGGACCATGACGCCATATGCTCTATTATGACACCATGATCGCCCAGACCATATCACAGCCTGTATCTGTGCCTAAAATGGTCTGTGGGACACCGTAGCCTCATACTAATTCCCACTCCTCAATGCTAGAAGTAACGTCGCGACAAGTTACTTTCCATATTGAAGAGAGGAATTAATAGTCCTCTACATAGCCCCTGTTACAAGGATAACCACTCGGGATTGTGAGCTGGTTAAGCCACACAATGGTCCATTCATCCATGGTTCCTTGTAACCCTGAGAGTATGCCATATTTATTAATTTAGAAGTGTTTCATAGAATCATACTCCTTTCAGAGTTGGTCCTAGAAAACACAATCTAATTACCAAACATAACATGCCCGTCAGAGAGGATTGCCCCCAATCTTCTCACTCCCTGTGCTTCTGTATGCTTTGCTAACCCCCCATGGGGATTGAGGATTCCTTTTATGTAAATACCCCTACGCGGGAAGAGGATCATCCCTCCGCGGGAATGGGTTGACCCTGCGCGGGGGGATGTTGCCCGCGCATGGGTTAACCACGCGGGTGCGTGGCCCCCGCGGGATTATCCCATACGCGGGGAGAATGCCTCCGCGTGAGGTCTATGTATATATGAGGCTTCCTGTCCCATTCCTTCTTTCTGTCCCATTCCTTCTTTCCTTGCTCTGTAATGTACTTATCCACATATATATATCTTTATTCCTTCTCTTTCTTTCTCTCTCTCTATATATATTTATTTATTTATCCATGTTCTATATACATTTCATTTCAAAACCCGATGCATATATATATAAATGTTCTCCCTGTACACATTTGAAATCAAAATCCCAAGCCCTCCTTTGTGCAGTTCATACACTATCTCTAGATACATTCACACACACATATACTAAGTATATGTATAATTTTTCCACACGGACCACACATTACCACTAGATGCATTCACACACGTACATATATGTGTATATTTGTCCCAATCGAATTCAGCATATCAGTTAATCACAGTTCAACCATGTCACTGAGACCGGGATTAAAGGTCGAGGTACGCCACAACCAGGAAGAGGTCCAGGAAACACAACAACCACCATTTTAGCCTTCACAAAAAAAAATCCAATTCAGTAATTTCTTGATACATCAGTAGTCTTTTGCCCTAGTTATATGCAATTCATACATTTTCGCAACATATATATGAGTTGGAATTTTAAAAAGTGACCACATGCATGCATTAAATGACTAAATGGTTGTCCCTTAAAATTGGAATTTCAAAGTTTAACAATAATTTCGAGACTAAGTGAGTATAATCTTATTAAAATAATTTCTTCTAGATGTCTAGTAAACTACTGCGGCTCAATGTATTTTATGAAGAACCAGCTAGTTTCGAGTGGTATTTCATCCCAAACCATAATTCATTAGGGGTGCAACTTGGATTGGGCAACTCGAGTGCAGTCCGATTTTTTACGAGCTTGGACAACTATTTTTACAATTAGAGTTGAGTTTGTATTGAAAAATCTCAACTCGAACTTAATTAGGGTTAGACTTGGGTTGAGATACCAATAACCCGAACCCGAATTGTAATATTATTTTTATATATATTTTTTATTTTAAATATATTATGTATAATATTCAAATTATGATAACCTTTTTTTTTTCAACTTCTTTATTTAAATCATAATTTATTTTATGTTAACACTTTGGATAATTAATTTTTTTAAATTTTGTTTGTAATTTTTTTGAAATTTGCATTAAGTTTTTATTTTTTTAGAAGTAATTTACTGTGAAACTTATTAAAAATTACTTTAATTTTTTAACATGAAAATCGGTGATATAAATAATCTGAATTAACCCGATTTTTTAATTCGAAATCTCAACCCAAGTTGTAAATCCGAGTTTAAAAATTTAAAAATGAGTTGGGTTAGAGTTGAATAGTTAGAATTGAAAGTAAAGTTAACGTTGAACATTTTATATGTAGAATTGAGTTAAAATTATACATTTAATCCACTGAACTCGTGGAGTTACAGCCCTACAACTCATTCGCTAATTCGTCAATATCAGTTGGTTACTTGGTTCGCACGTCCACTTAATTTCACCCATCAATTGTTTCTAAGAATACAGCTTATAGGATAAATGATGCTGACCAAAACCATGTAGGGTCACGTACTATCATTGTCACATATTAAGATTGTACGCTATTCATTCGTCAATATACAAAGTTCTGGGTCCCTGCACATGAACTAATTAAAATGACAGTTGAGGCGGCTAGTCTTCCCACACCCAGTTGGACCCTCGTCCATATTGGCACTCTCATGGCGCCTCTCTCTCTCTCTCTCTCTCTCTCTCTCTATATATATATATATATATAGTGTAATTTTAGATCATAAATAACAAAAAAAAAATATTTTATACCACATAATTAAGTTTTTAACCATTATTAACCATTAAATTAATTTTTTTGTCCTTAAATGTAATATAGATATATATATATTTATATGTACTTACTACTAATGGAAGCATATAAAAATCAACGAAAGTGAGTAATGGTTCGTTTTAGAGAAAATAATGGAGGCAATTGTTTAACATGGTCAAACTTCAAGCAACCGACCTATAAGCAAGCGTCAGCAATGCTACAGCCGACGCTGGCGACAAAATCAATATTTGAATTTCTGTTACCTTTCTCTCTCTCTCTATCTGTACTTGATTCCTTCTCATTTGCTGCATCTCTTGGTCGTTGCCCTTTTCGACCATCCACTCTCTCCCTATTCTCTCTCTTCCTAACAATCTATATATATATGTATCACCCCCAGACACATTGTCATATACTCCACATCACAAGGAAAAGAAAGAAAGAAAAAAAAAACAGATTTGCAATTTACAATGGAACCATATTCATCCTCATCTTCTTCTTCTTCTTCATCCACCTACTTATCTTCATATCGTCAAGAAAAGAAGTACAAGACGCCACCACCGAATTCACATGTTCAATCCTCACTCCATTCGGTTCGGAAGCAATCCACCAAGCCATGTAAGAAACCCATTGCACCACTGCCACCAATACCACCTAGAATCTACAAGGTTGAAGCTATAAACTTCAAGGAAGTGGTTCAGGAGCTTACCGGTGCACCCGAATTCCAATCCCGGCGTGAGCCTCTCCAAAATCTGGCACCTCCACCACTTAACCTTAATTCCACAACCACAACCACATTATTGTCAGATGCTGCTGATAATTCATTTTCGAATCAAGCACCTTTGTCTGACACCTTCCGTGACTTGATGACTGAAAAGCTGGACACTAAACCCCCCCGGATGAGTACTTTATGGGATAATAATTCAGCTGGTCTGAGTCCTCTAGGGTTCGGCTTGTCACCCTTGTCTCGTGCATGGTGTTACTTCCCACTTCTCAGTCCAGGAAGTATGTCCTCTTTGGAACAAGGCACAGTTCCATAGATCTTTTACCATATATTCAACATTATATTCTCCACTCTATCTATTTTCTCATTCTTCCATTTTTATTTTTATTCAAGCAAAAGCACCCGCACCAATGATATTACTCATACGGAGGCTCAAACCCTCAACCTTTTCTTTTAAAAAGAAGACATCGAACCATCTGGGTTAAATGGACGGACAAAGAAAAGACGCAATTTTTTCTTCTTTCTTTTTTTTCTCTCTCTTTTTTTTTTTTCCTTCTTATTTTGGGTAAGTATTAGATTATGTACTCTTAGCTTTCTTTCCCATTTATTAAGCTCCTATGCTTCCCAGGGATGAGGCAAAGATTAGAAAGCACTCTTAATTTACTTTACTTATGTTTCTTTGTCATAGGATTGTATTGTAACGATGGTCTGTGACTTCTGCTGGGCAACAGATAGCTTCAATAAATTAAAACAGCGTAAAAAATTTACCTCTCATTTTTACTCTTCTGTGTGTTGCAGCAATATCTAAAAATATTATATATGGAATTATAATTGTTCATTCATCAATATAAAAAGCAGAATTACACACACAAACTATATATATATATATAGTTTAGACAGCGGACAGAATATGGGTTGAACTTAAAACGCCACCACATGCATGAATCGGTGAATATATGCTGCCATTGATGCCGGGGAGGAGCTGGGGTGCAGTATATTTTAGTGAAAAAAATAATCTACCAGCATGACAAATATAAAATTTTCAGTCAAAAGATAAACAAAAAATAAAAAAAATATAACAAAATCATTATGTTACTTAAACAAACTTAATAAACTAAAGTAACGTTTGGTACGCAACAATGGAATCGAATGGAATGTTAATATTACCTTTTTTGATCCATTCATTTGTTTTGTAAGAAAAATAAAAGTGGGAATGACCATTCCGCGTCACTCTTTTGGAATGAAAAGAATGAAAATTCATTTCACTACTCAACTTATGAATTGGTCATTCCATTCCCAATAAACATTGAAAAAAAATTTAGTTACAAAAAATAATGTAATCATCATTCTATTCTAGCATCATTTCATGTTTGAAACCAAATTATAGAATGAGAATGATCATTCCATTCCATTCTCATTCTCATTCAATTTTCACTTTAATGGAATGCTCATTCCATTCCATGGTTGCGTACCAAACGTAGCAAAATGGCTAATTTGGTACTAAAAAATGAAATAGAATGAAACAGAGAATGAGAATAGAATGAAATGACCATTCTCATTTCAATGTTTGGCTGCAGATAAAGAATGATATAGGAATGAAATGGTAGTACCTTCCAACATGCTATACTTTTTATATAAAACAGAATCAGTTTTAAAAATAGGACATTTGGTCAACTTTAATTTAATTTTCATGTGAAAAAAAAATTAATTACCTATTAAATTAAAACATTCTAAATCAAGATATAATCCGTCTTTTTTTTCTAGTCAAGATTAATATAATCTTTTATATGAAAAAAATTAATATTTTATTAAAAACTAAAAGTGATAAAACAATAACTTTTTTTTTCTTTCACAACTTAAAATATAGCAAGTTATATATATGAGCATATGACATGTATATTTATATAGACGTGTGACAATTATATAACATATCTATTATATATATAGAGAGAGAAATTAACGTTAGGGAGTTGATATTGGCATTCCACATTTAACCTCAGACACTCCACCTTTTAAATTTAACAAGAAATGTTGTTTTTGCCTTTCTTTTCATAATGTCTTTTCAAATAAATCTTATACTTGGTTTGACGAGATAGAAAATGTAAGAAGGGAAAATAAATTGAAAAATATTTTAATTTTACGAGTTTACATAGTAGGAGGAAAATTTTGTGAAAAAATAACTTTTTATAACCACCTGATTTTCTCTTAAATTTTTCTTACAAAAATACTGCAAAATTTTGTTTTCTTAAGAGAGTCATGTGAACTTATTCTTATGCCTTCTTTTTATTTCTTTAAAATAAAATAGTTTATGCGTATATTTTTAAAATATAGCATAATAGTCTATATCTCTATCAGTGTCCTAGATTATTATTTATTTAGATTCTTATATTGCTTTAAAGTGAACCATTATATTTTCTTGTAACTTTCATCCTATCCAAACTATAAAATGATAATTCCCACAACTTTCTTTTAAAAAAAAATCATGTTAATCGAATGCATGCTATAACATTAATTTTTAGGGGAAAAAAATTAATTTTTCTTTCCTTTACTCCCAGTTCTTTCACTTTCACTTTCCGCTAAAAATATGCAAAAACAATTCTTAACTCTCAATTCACCTAAAAAAGTGAATTTAGTCAATCTTGTTTCTTTGTTAGAAATAATGATTATTAATGAGAAACGGAAACCAAAATCGTGAAACAAGGCCAACATAATCTGGCCATCAGTCCATCACAAATCTCATTGCCAAAAAGAAATTAAAGAATCATAGATAATAAGATGATGTTATTGAAAGAAAATTAAAAATAGAATCCTTAAAGAGCTAAAGTATCAAAGCATGAAAAATTTGTAAATATAAAGAAATATTTACATCTAGTCATCTAGGATTTTCTTATTTTATGAAAAATGAATGTATTTTACTTGCAAAAGAAACAAATAAAATATTTCAATGAAACAAAATTCATTGAGAATTCCGAGAGCCTCCATTTGTGTACCACTTTTATTATGTTTTGACTTAAAACGGAGATGTTAAGAATTTTTTAAATCTAAAGATAATTCAAGCTTTACCTTTTAACACATTACAAAACCAAATGACCAATAGGTCTTCTAGGGTCTTCATCAGTAATCTGTTGGGAGTAAAAGAAAAATCTGAGAGGGGAGGGGGATTTTTGAAATTTACAAAAAAAAAAAATGCATATCATAGAAAAAAAAAAAAAAAATTTGAGGGGGCATGTGCCCCCTTTGGACACGCTGTGGCTCCGCCACCGAGTGAATGAAACCTCATATTGCACCACATTAATATGCATTATTGGTTGCAAAGGCTGATCAAAACAGGGTTGACAATTTCTAGTAGGCCAGCTGAGATCTCACATAATGTGGGCATTTATGTGGGTGTCTAAAAGCTTCACGTGTCCAATTCCATTGTTCTATAATTTAGGTAGGATTGAAAACTTTTCATCACTTTAAGTTTCCCTTGAAGTGGTCTAAAATATTAGGCTTTTAACTGAATGCTAATGTAGTTAATGAAAGATGATTTTAAAATTTAATATGAATTTACAAGTTCTAACAACACTTTCGAGTACTTAGCACAACTAAATCAGTAGTTGAATCTTTTAAATAGTTTTCCATTTTATGGAAACAGTAGCATCTGGGAAAAAGAGTATTGATGCCAATTCTGCTAACATTAATGGTTTTGGAAGTGTTTTTAGTTCCAGTGATAACCTTGTGTATTATATACTTGCATGTGTTGTGCACACACAATCCATGTAAATACACCACTCAAGTGTATTGCGTGTTGTGCACTCACCTGTAATACACCACTTGTAAATCTTCTCCTCCAATAAGCTCTTAAAATGATGGTGCATTTACAATGTACATAAACAGAGTAATAACATATAATCATGATTCATTATTAGGCAATTGGCGACGAGACAGGAACACAGCGTACCAAAGCGGGAAGGTGATAAACACGTACAATTTGACTAGCAGCATATGATAACATAATTGATGAGAATTCAAACTTGGACCATCGGAAAAGTATGAAGAACCAAGAAGAAAGACCATAGTCTCCAGGCTGAGAGGAATGGAAGATGGCGGGGAATTGCAAGTTGAATGTCTCACTCCTGGTTTGTTTTGAAGCAACATTGAATAGACATGACCAAGTCAAGAATAAGTAGAGGAAGTGCTAGAGATACGGATACACCACGTGCCTTTAAATAGGATTTCAATATAATACTTGGGGGAGTATGTAAATGTTACAAACAGTTGACCTGGTAAACGGATCCAATATCTACCAGATAAGGCAAACAATGATTTCAGTTTCTCAGATTTGAGGCTTACACACCAAAGAAGACAACTGTAAACCTATAAGAGATTAATTTAATAAATTGACATTCCAAACGCACAGTATATATGGTAATTATGCTTTGAGAACAATGTATAACACAATCAACTAGATAGATAGATACAGAGAATTTACATCCCACCATAAAACAAAATTACAAATTCAGCTGGTTCATTTGAACTGGTCCTCTGGATATATGATACAAGATCAGTAGATCACTAATTAGTAGGTCAAATCAAAATCATAAGGTTATGGCATTACCTTTTTCCTTCTTCTTTTTTCTGTAAATGTTATGGCATTTCCTTCTCCGAAGGAGAAAACATCACACAAATGTTTCGCTAGGTTCCTAGTTCTCCCAATAGTTCCTCAGTTGTGACATATGCAAAAGGAGATCATCTCTACCCAAACCAGTGGAACTACTAGTCATGATCCATGGAGGATGTTCACGGTAATTCTCTCTGATCAGCTCTTGGAAATTCCTGATGTTCTCATCAGGTCTTTTTCCTTTGCCCGCCTTCATTTTGTCACACTTTGTGAAAACAAAAGTCATTGGTATCTGAAAGGTAATAAAAAAAAAGGCAGAAAAACAAAAAAAATAAAATATAACAATTATTATTGTGCCACTAGTAGCACTGGTGACAGAGAGAGTATCTAAAGAGAAAAAAAATTAATAAATAAAAAATAGAGAGAAGCATACATTGTTCCGGCCGAGCCAATTAGCACAGTCAAGGTCAATCTTTTGAGGTGGTACACTAGCATCAATCAGAAGTAGGACAGCAACTAGAGTATCTCTGTTCAAAAAGTAGCCTTTGGTGAATGAGGACCAATCCATTCGAGCAGACTCTGGGGCATTAGCAAATCTGTAAACATAGCGAACTCTAATAAGACAGAGAGCTTAGCTGCACTAAGCATCCAATTGACTACACATATTCTATTATGTGCCAAGGTATCAACACACGAAGTCAACAGGGAACGAATGAACTAAATGAAATATGGAATATAATGGCAAATCAAATTGCTTGTATCATTTATTTATCCTTCCTGGAGACACAAGCCAAACTGACTGCAAATTATTCTAATTGACTGGACCGTAGTATTTTATTGAAAGTCCTGACAAAGTCAGAAAAAATGAAATTAGACAAACTGAGAGAAAAGTCCTAGGAAAGTGAGCTACCTATTAAAAGAAACATCTCAACTTTCAACGTAAATAACTAATACAGTCCATTGGACAGTCCAGAAGATTTAAGTTCATCTAGTCATTTGAATATTTTCTGGATTAATTTCCATGTCCTTGTCCATGCATTAAAAAGGCCTCAATCAACATGATACCAGGTGTTAATAAAGGTGTTTCTTTCTTTTCAATATTATTCAAGGCTAATCAGAACGTCCAACAAAGTATTCGCACATTTGTCCTGGGAAGGATTCTTGCAGAAGGCAACAAAGTGATAAAATAGAATTTAAAATTAAAAAAGAGATGGTTATATTCCAAGAAAGGTAAAGATGATGATATTCTTAAAAAAAGAAACCCATTTTTTTCTCCAATGATAGTACTGATCTAGTTGGATAATATGAGAATGCACAAGGCAGTGTTCAAACTCTCCTGACATTTCTTACAAATGACATCCACACTACATCCACACTATAGTGAATCTCTCAATCAGGAAGCCCAATTTCAAGTGAAGAAACAAGGGGATGTGATAACCACCGAAGTGGTTTGCAAAATGAAATGATCAAGAAAATGGGCCAATTGCACACATGGAATCAAAACATAGTCAGGTAAGGGAATCTTTCATCACATATGCATAAAGAGATACTTATGAAATATCCAACTTGCATTGACCTAGATACTATAACTGTTAGTGTCTCTTTGATGGATGTTCTGTACATCAAACTACTACAACCACACACTGTTGACGAAGAATTCTGCTGATCATTGATTCAGAATTTTTTGACCAATCATAAAGCCATAGCCGAGTGTCGGTCCAACCAATGTAAAGGCATAAACTTAACTTTTGACATTTGTTGGAGAATATAGTATTGGAGTGATTTAAGCCTTGATAGAAGATTGATAGGAGTGATTTATGAGTTTGATTTTAGGAATCTTCCATTAATGTATTTTTCATGTTTATCACAGTGTATTTTTTCACCTATAAATAGAGGTAGTCATTGTAAAAAATACTAAGAGAGAATACAATAAAAGTGATGTAGCCCTTTGGGCTTTGTGTGCCGTGGATGTAGGCTGTAGTGGTCGAACCACGTTATATTCTTATATTCTTGTTTAATTTCTCTCTTCAATTTTATTTTATGTTATCAACAACATTATTTGCACAAAGTAACTGCTCTCATACTTTAATCCACGTATCCAAACTTGAAGAGCATTCTACCATTGGACCGAAAAAAACCCTTGTTAACCAATCATTTTACCAATACAAAATGACCCGAAAAAATTCAGGGGGGGTGACACTTATCATGGAACGGAGGCAGTAGTTTACAACATCACTAGCCTAGCGAAGGGAGTGTTATGATAAACAGTCACAAACCAAGCACAATCACGAAACACGACAGAAAATGAAACAAACACAAAACACAAGAATTTACGTGGTTTGGCAATGTGCCTACGTCCACGGGAAAGATCCGGCGAAAGTTTTCACTATGCAAAAAACAGGAGATTACAAGTTTCAACCCCAACCCTAGCTCTCTCTCTCTCACTCTCTTTCTGCATTTTCAGTATTCTCTCTTAATCACACTCCAAACCCTAGATGTCGTTAAATACCGCGCTACAACAAAATCCTAAATAGGGTCCAAAACCCGCAAGAAAAAATGGGTCATAAAATTTTTGGTGGCTTTGGGCCACAGCCCATTTTTGGGATCAAAACTAGGTCGTAACGCGACCCGGGCTAAGACAAAATTCGGGCCACAACATAACAAGGAGAAATGCATCAGGCAGGCACTCAATCTAACTCTGGCCTTCATGAATTAACTTATAAACAGTTAATGTCAAGCCATCCCCAAGAAGCCTATGATTACCAACAAATTATGAATTGCAAAAATATAATTCATGTCAATGATGACTAGTAATTTAATTAACGCTTAGTCTAGTTGAGTTTTACAAGGATTATGGTGTCTGAATCAAATGAGCTTCACTAAATTTGATTTTTAAAAAAATAAAATCATTTCGAAACCAATTTCATAGAAGATCATCATCAATGACATTGAATAACAAACTAAACTGAAATTCTAATCCTTTTATTTTAGTTTTTCTTTCAATGCAAATACATGTCATGCAAATTAAACAAACACTAAACAATGGCTGAGCTAAATGGACAAGCTTTACTTCTAGTGATTTACATTCTCCCCAATATCCCAATGGAAACAACACAAGAATATAAGTAAAAGGAAATATTGATTCACTGCCCAACAAATGCTCCTTGTGAAAATCACAAATAAATATTGTAACCTAACAGTGGAAGGATCCAATAGATATATCAACAAAGCATGAGGCCAGCATGTGTAGACACATGGAGTTGGAATGCCAATTGTGTTAAGTGCTTAGTTCTGGTAGAATAGCAGTTCTACTCGGTGATCTATATATATATGTTCAACATAGTCTTGAATCTGTCCTTACACGAAAAACCTGAGATAGACCAAGCTTTACAAAAGCAGGATAAAATGGCCCAGTCAACTGAGTATTGCATCTTTAGCAAGGTTGTCAAAATCCAAATTCTATGTTGGATCAGTACAGTACTTCAAGGTTGGATCGTAGGCCTGGATAAAGAATTCTAGGATTCTATAAAATGAGAAAGCTAATCATATCATCATCATCCTTGCCTTAGTCCCATATGAATGGGGTCAGCCACATAAATTTTCTCTCCAATATTTTCTATTACATGTCATTTTCCCTACCAAGTTTAGCTTTTTAAATTTATTTCTAATAACCTCATCCCTTGTTATTTTTGGTCGCCCTCTCCGTCTCTAAACTTCTATTACAACGAGTCATGCTCGCTTCACCGGCGCGTCACTAGGTCTCCGATATATGTGTCCAAACCATCTCAATCTACTCTCTCTAAGTTATAAAATGAGAAAGCTAATACATAATAATGTTTCTACATGCGATACATAAATCTGGGGCTGTAAATAAACCAAACGTTCGACGAACAGCTCAAGCTTGGCTCAGTAAAAGCTCGGTTCGTGCTCGTTTGCTTAGTAAACAAACCTAGCTCAAACAAGATTTTCAAGCTCATTTAATAAACGAACCAAGCTCAAACAGTCTCCGACTCAGCTCGTATGTTCATGAACAAGCTTGCTTATAAGTTCGTTTGGGCTCGTGAAAATTATATAATAATTTTATGAGGTGAAGACCTTGTCACCTAGCTCACATAAAATGGGCCCATTAAACATTTAAATTTTTCTGTTTAATGTGTTTATATGTAACTCATCCCCAACCCAATTAATTTTATAAACTTCCATTGCATTTGAAAGTGAAACCCAAGCCCATCTTATACAAGCTAAGCCCATATTATATCGTGTAATTCTACTATCATCCCTCATTTTCTACAACACAATCAGGAGGCTTGCCGCAAAACATCAGTTACATCACAACACTCCCAAAAGCAACGATGATAGATGACACAACCACACCCCATGGCGGCTACAAGGACTACATCGTCGGTAAGTCCCCCTCTCGCGTTGTACTCTATCATTTCATCTTAACTCTCTCTCATTTCTTTCACATTCCATGGATTTGTGGATCTGAGTATAAAGAAGTTTTGAATTGCGTTGGTTTTGATAGAAATTTTTTCTGAAACGATTATGTATATATTGTGCAAATGATTATGTATGTATTGAATGTATAAATTATATGTTTATATATTATGTAAACGAGTTCAAACCGAGTGGCACTCGAGCATGTCAAACAACACCGAGCCGAGCTCGATCGTGGCTGAGCCGAGCACGCACATGTTTATAAGATGTCGAGCCGAGCCCAAACACTCCAAAGCTCAGCTCGGCTTGATTACAGCCCTACATAAATCAACACCAATCATCAAGGGTTATCAATCATCACCTGTCATTCTTCACTAATCTAATGTGACATGAAATTATTTTATTTACATAATTGAAAATTATGTGTTCAAACAACTGGCCATAAAAAGCTCCATAATAAAGCCTGACATTGACGAAAAATGAGCCAGATGACCTGTGTGGTTAAGAAATAGATAGTTTGCAACAAAACTATTGAGTTTGTGAGAAAGAGAGAAATCAGCTGGCCTGAGGCAACCTTTATTAAGCAAACCTTTGTCTGGTTTACTTCTTACATATTATAGTGAATTAGCCAACCAATAGAAACTAAAAATGTAAAAAGGGAAGCAACATCGAATCCTTAGTAGACAAAAATGAAGAGTGAAATTGCCTGAAATAACGAATAGTAGTCTGAAGAAGATGAGAAAAGCCCCTTTCAGTCTCTCATCTCATTGCATTTAAAAAATGAGAAGATACTTTAAGTATAACTGTTTTACTTGAAACATTTAACTGGTTTTGATTTTAATGTTAATATTGTTTTTTGAGCCACTGGCCCTAAAGGGCTGCAATTAACATAGGTATTTCAGATCCCACTATTCTAGCCATCTATAGGGATTCTACCCTCCTGAGGTTTTGGTAAAATCCTAAGCAGTTCAATACTTTTGGACGGTCAGATTATAGGATTCTAGATCTGGATCGTTATTGAAACAACTATGATATTTAGCAGTAAAATATCACAGGTGTAGCTACGTTTAGAATTCTCTTATGCTGTGTTTGGGAGTACTGAATCATCAAATTATACCTATTTATTTATTATGAATCCAGATGTGCCACCCAACTTTTTATACAAATATTACAAAAAACTACTTGGCACACCTAAACAAACCCAGAAATTGTATGATCACTAAACATGCATATATATCCTGATATCTATGTACATCTCTATCGCACAAGCCAACGTGGTTGATTACTTGCTTTAAATGCGTATGGTTGACAAATACATCACTTGAAGTTCAATAATCCGTCTGAATTCACAGGTATTCAAATCAAATGTATATAAGGACAGTCCAGAAAGAAAAATTAGGCGTATTACATAATGTGAAGTTCCCAGTGGCAAAGGAGAGTAAAGCTTACCCATAACCAGGCAAATCCACAATGTACCAACTTTTGTTGACTAAGAAATGATTAATAAGTTGAGTCTTTCCTGCACAATTTAACACACAAAAATAAACACAAAAAGGTCAAAATTTGACAATCTAAAACGCAATTAAGATTGTACCAAATAATTTAAACCTGGTTTCTTCGAAGTTAGGGCAACTTCTTTCTTGCGAACGAGAGCGTTAATCAGCGAAGACTTGCCAACATTGGACCGGCCCAGCATCGCAAACTCGGGCCGGTGATCCCTGGGGCAATCCTTGGGTCGAGCGCTGCTCTTGACGAACTCGACCTCTTTTATCTTGGCATCACCCACGTAGGGTCCGAGCACGATGTTCGAACCGGGTAGGACCATGTCATCCGTGACCTCGTCCGGTTCGACCCCGGGCGGGACGAAGAGGACGGTTCGGACGAACTTGGCGGTATCGGAAACCGCCGGTTTTGAGCCCTTTGTGGCTGACGCATGGCTAGAGGTATTATGAGGGTTGGAGTGAGAGAGAGAGTTGCGGAAGGAGAGAGAGAATGGAGGAACTCTTTGCCGCGGAAAATAAGTTGAAAACAGAGGAGCGAGTTGGAGGTTGAAGAGGCGACTTCTCAGTAGCATTGTCCCTGTTTGGATCGTTCGATTTGTGGAAGGTCGTCAAGCTTAGAGATACTGGTACCGAAAAGGGTAAAAACTAAAAGGAAACTAAAAAAATGCTGGTTTTATTTTTATTTTTATTTTTATTTTTATTATTATTAAGACAAAGTGAAAAAAAACATTCCCTTGCATATATAAAATGCGCATAAAATACCCACTAATTTGATATATGCATATAAATTCTTATAATTTTAAGATTTGGAACAAATTATCTCTGACGATGTCATAATTTTTTGAAAAACTCAAAAATACTTTTTTGTTATTTTACGTTTTGACTTTTTTAAAAAAATAAATAAATAAAATTTATAAAGTAAGAATACTTTAGTCATTTCATTGTTCAATTTCTTTCAAATTGAATATTTGTTATCATTTGCACAAATTAAGAAACGTAAGGAATTTTGCCAATAAGAGGATTTTACACATTTTCTATATAACGGAGTTTTTTTTGCACTTTATCCTTATTATTATTATTTTGTTACTGGAAAAAAAAAACATTATTATCACTAATCTACGTATATTTATAAGAAATTGTTCCAAGGAAAAAAAAAGTTAAGTCTCTCAAAGTTAAATAACTTTAAGAAAGCAATTTGGGTGAATTTATCAAACCAGCATGAGCTCACTCTGATTCTGGTTGAGGTGTCAGCAATTTCTTGAGAACAGTTTTACAATTTCTTATACATTTATTGGTTTTTCTTTATATGTAAGAATAACAAAACACAATACTAACTTAATATCAAACATAACTTTTAACTTGATTTTTCTAACACGAGCTCAATCAAAATTCAAAAATTTAAGCTTCGCTCATTCTCAAGTTGTAAAAGCTTGAATTGAATTTCGTGTTCAGTTAGACATGGGTTAAAGTTCCCTTAACTTATTTGGTCCATTGAAGTTGCAATAAAGGGATAATAAACTTCTTTGAGATTTTAAATTTTATATAATTATGAAAGAAAATTACATGGAAGGACACACCAGTATTTACCAATTCATGATAAAAAGTTGTTCGAGAGGTGCAAATGATCAAAAAATTACAACGCACATCATACAACATGTTGATTGCATGCCTCTTTACGTTAGCTCAGCTATTTTACAATAATGTTTTATTAGTTGTCTTACTTTATTATTATTATTATTATTTTTATCACATGTAACAACTATATTTGTATAGTGTGAATAAATACATACAAAACTAAAATATTCTTCTTATTTAATTTTTGCAAAATTTACTTTTCTTGGCAATCATATTATTGTATTTAGTTTAATTTTCACTATAGTATAAATTAGTGCATAAAAATATTGATTCATAGCAACAAAAGGCTACATCAACACATATAATACTTTACATAGGCAAAAATGGGTGGATACTGTCAATAACATTTATTATATTCGGGATTTTTACCTCAACAATATATTATCATGTATTTAGTAAAAGCAAAATTTTAATATTGAAAATTTTAAGTGCTGATTATAAATTGATGTTTATTTTTATATTTTTTACCGCTACTTGAAATTTAATGTTCAGTATTAAGTAAGTTCTTGTCATTTTATATCATAAGTGGTATGTTATCAAAAGCATTTATAATTTAGTAAGTAGTTAGGCTGCGTGTTTTATATTCAAATCAACACTTCAATTACAGATTAATTAAGTGTGATTCAATTAATTACATTTGATAATTCTTGATTTGGATACTATATTAATAAATAAGTTATGCATAAAATTTTAAGTGATGGAGAACTTACCTTGTCAACTAACACCTAAAAGTTCAAACAAGTATAAAAATTTTAATTTATAATTAACACTTAAAAGATTAAACACTTAAAATTCAATTCATGAAGCATTCACCACTAATTTTAAATTTTATTAAACAATAGGTTAAGTTATTGAACTAAAAGTCAAAATGACTAAAGCACCCCTTATTAAGGGTACAACTTGGGCCAACAAATTTGAACACATTCTTATTCTTAGCCTGACATAATATTTTTGACTTTGCTAACTATTTTTATAACTAAAATTGGGTATGGGCTAAAAAATTATAACCCAAACTTAATTTGCACTTTGCTTGGATTGACAAGGGCATCGACAACCAAGCAAGTCACTCAAATTTATTTTTTATATATTTAGAATTTTAGATGTGTTATATATATTTATAATAACTATTCACTTTTTTTTTCTAGCTTATTTTCTTAAATCTTGATTTATCATACTCTAAAATTTTAGATAATTAATTTCTTCTAAGATTGTTTATGCTTTTAGAATATTTTGCATTGATGTAACATAACCCAAGACTAATCCAAAAATAATTCGATTACAGTTTGATTTCTATACCTAAAAAATTTAACACGAGTTGGGATTGCGTTGGAAATTCTGAATTGAAAGTCCGATTAGATTTTTTTTTCCTCTTTTTTTTTTTTTTTGGCCTGAAGTCCGATTAGATTGGAGGGTCGGTTGACCTCTCAAACCGCCCCGGTTGGACCACTATCGTACATTCGATCTCAAACGGGGTCGTTTGAACTCTTTTCCAACAACTCGAACCTTCGGACAAGTAGCCATTTCTCGATATCAAAGTTTCTTCCCGATGATCTAAACCTCGTCTCCGGACAATAATGTCGTGGTTTGCTCGATCGATAGCGAACTCTCTTAGACTCGATGACGACGACGATGACGATCACAGTAAGAGCAACGAAAATGTACAGAGAGAAAAAGTCGAACAACAACAACACATCGATTCGTCTTTATCATCGTCACCACCGTCTACACAGGGACGAGGCGTGAAAGAAGACCTATCGGAGCTTTCCAAAACTCTAACTCGCCAATTCTGGGGCGTTGCTTCATTTCTCGCTCCACCACCTGCCGATGACTCTTCTCCGCCGCCTAAGGCCTCCGATTCGAGTCCTCGTGAGCGCTCCAATTCGGCGGAAACATCCGATCCGGAAGTCGCCGACTCGGCGAGGATCTCCGGGATACGCAGCGACTTCGAGGAGATCGGAGGGAAGTTCAGGAGTGGGATTTCTAAGCTGTCGAACAACATAGCGGTGTCGGAGATTACGAAGATTGCCACCAATTTCCTTCAATTGGGATCGGACCAGGAGGATTATGATTCGGTGGGAGGTGCCGTTGGTGTCACCGAAGAAGTGGTAGCCTTCGCAAGGGATATCGCGATGCATCCTGAGACGTGGTTGAATTTTCCATTGCCTGATGATGAAGATGCCAATGGTAAGTTGGTTCGAATTTTACAGTATGTTGCGTTTGGAAGCATATAATCTGCGCTTTGGAGTTGGAATTGGAGGAAAATTAATTCAATGTTTGAACTAGTTTTTTTTTTTTTTTTTTTCCCGATTCCAACTCTTGGCTTCCAAACATAGCTTTACTGAATTATCTTCTTGCTTTATTTCTCCAATAATATATATCCTTCCGCCAATTTTGGTTTTGATGACATTAATCTGATTCTGTATTGGAGACTCTTCGTGTGCACTTTGAAAGTGCATATGCTTATATTTTCTCAATCAAATATAAAAATTTAAATGTAGCTGCTTTTGGTTTAGCAGTGTTTTATGTGAGTGATGAAATTGGATTTACAGGACTTAGCAATTTAGAGCATTCATGGAAATTATATTTATGTTGCAGTACATGTTTATATTCATTTATGAATGGGGCCTCCTGCCCCATTATAATTAACACCACATCTCGTACTTGGAGAATTTGCATGTTTTTGCAGTCAAAACATTGCTTCCAAGTTTTTGGTGCTGTGACATAATATATTAGGTGCAAGTATAACCGAGTCACCCATTATTAGACCAAAGGCAAGAACATTCTTAAATCTGTCATCAGGCAGTTCTATCTTATTGATTTGCTAATAGTCATGTTGATAAATAATAAAAAATAAAATAAAATAAAATAAAGAGGTTGTTATGTTAATTCAGTTTAATAAGGTTAGAAGTAAAGGACTACAAGCTAAAATATGAAATCTCTTTTGGCAAGAAACAAAGTAAGCCGTTTAGTGAGAATGACACAAAATATGCTCTATTCAATGCATTCTGGATAGATATGTTCTTACATACATATTCCAACTAATTCCTCCCTAAACACCAACATTACAGAGAAATATGAATAGT
Source organism: Cornus controversa (assembly GCA_026545225.1). Taxonomy (NCBI): domain Eukaryota; kingdom Viridiplantae; phylum Streptophyta; class Magnoliopsida; order Cornales; family Cornaceae; genus Cornus; species Cornus controversa. The sequence goes on along the minus strand of CM048845.1, from coordinate 113,456,980 downwards.
TAAGTTTGTGGCTCATTGAGACATTCCAAACGCCATCATAATGTTGGTTAGTTTTAGTGCCAAACTCCCATCCTGTATGATTCATTTGTATAATAGAAAATATATCCTTTCCATTATAATTTTATTGGATGCCTGTGTAAGTTAGTCAATTCTACTTCCAAAGATTATAACTTTTTGATTTGCCACTTTCATAGAATTTTTCATTATTCACGCTGTTATAAATGCCCCAAGAGTTTTATCTTTTCCTTCAGATTTTGAATTGTCTGATGTGCAACAAGAGCATGCTTTGGCCATTGAACATCTTGCGCCAGCATTTGCTGCTCTTAGGATTGAACTTTGCCCAGGCTATATGAGCGAGGGTTGCTTTTGGAAGATTTATTTTGTACTTCTGCATCCTAGACTCAACAAGCATGTTGCTGAACTTTTGTCAACACCCCAGGTAAGTTGGATCTATGCAACATTCTTTTTTTGGTGTGTGTGTTGGGGGGGGGGGGGGGGGGGTTGTTTCTTATTCTATTTTCCCTTTCAATTACGAGAAATTCCCATTAGCCCTTCTATGCTATATGGGCCTGGGAGACACTACCTATCCATGGAATTCACTACATGGACTTCTCTGAATGTGTTAAGATTGGTGCTGGAGCTGATGACAATATATTGTGATTCTGAATTACGTTTTACACAGTTGTTGTAGGATGTGTACGCAATAGGTATGTCAGTCCAACAAAGAAAGAGAACCTAGCTCAGTAGAAATTCTCCGGGGTACAATTTGGTTCAAGCAACGTAAAAAGTTAAAGATAAGTGAACTATGAATGTTGAACATGGTAACTTTATAGGGACATTTAATTTATTTAGGGGTACATATAAGGACAAATTTAGCTGAGGGTAAAATTTACCGGAGCCATGTGACATTGCCAGATAAGCATTCTTTTCTGATAGGTAGCCCACTGGTTAAAATCTTAGTGTGAGTCATAAATTTGAATGAGAACAGCCCTTCTTACTAACTGTTCAGGACCTTGTTGATCTGGCAGCTGTTTTACTTATTAATTTTTAGCTTGTTTACTGACCTCATTGAATATACAGGAAAATAATAATGGAGTTTTTCATTAGAATCATATCTGTATTGGTACTGATGTTCCATTTTTATCACTCCTTGGAGGTATTTCTTTCTCTCTCTCTTTTTTTTTTTTTTTTCTTTTTTAAAAAAAAAAAATTACTTCATTTGTCTTGATGTGCATCATGTCGTCAAGGAAACAATTTCAAAAAGTTTCTCATTGTAATTCTATTAGGATATTTTGCAACTTTATAAGAGGACTGCTGACTGAGCTAAATTACTAAAGTCTAAAGTTATTTTGATCTAGGAGACCCATGGTGATCGGAATAAAACTATGGTTTATAATTGAGTGTGTTACCTATTTTACAAAAAAAGTTACAAGTTGTATCATGCGAAATGATTAATTATTTGCTCAGCATGGTTTGCCTTTTTCCCTCAACAAGACCGAGAGTTTAAGTCATTTCAGAAGCTTTTTAATTGCAATATTTGTTGGGCCTTTGGTCATAGGTCACTGAGTAATTAATCTGGTAGTATTTGATCACTGATCTTAGTGGTTTATTATCTGGTAATAATTGTCCTCAAGGATTTTCCCATTGGTATGGTGAAGAACTATATCTTTAATTACATGTATGTGCTCCTAGATTTGTGTCTGCCCTGTCATTGTAAAAATGGACCCTAGTAAGAAAGTTTCCATTGATTTATTGATATGCATGTATGAAATTCAAATGTTTCTTTACCACCGAGGGCTATAGCCCAATGGTATTCCTTCTACCTCCCAAAGTGGAGTTGAGGGTAAGTCCCCATAAGGGGAAAGCAGGTGTTATTTGCCAGGAAAAAAATAAAAAATCAAATGTTTTTTTACTTTTACCTTGAAAAGTTAGGTTGCTATCCCCAAGCACTAGAACTTGATGTTCTGTATGCAGATAGTGAAAGCCAGAGCCCTATTGACACATGATTTGCAGAATCAAACTAAGGCAAAGCCAGAGCAAGACTGGTCTGGACGGGGCACTTCTTATTCAAAAGATGCCAGTAACTCACCACATGAAGAGTCTCTTTCTGTACCATCCAGTGTTCAATCTGAATCCACACCACTTGACACGCCTGCCGTCCAAACAGTCACTTCCCAAGCGGCAGTGGATCACGAGACAGAGAAGCACCCAGTCCCTAGTACTGAAATTCCAATTATTGACAAGTCAGTTGTTGAGGAGGGGCCTGTGAACTGGACTGATGATCAAGTTTCCTCCTCAATGGTCTTTGAAAAAAAATATGAAGATGATACAGATGATTGGTTAAAGGAGGAAAACTCCGAGATAGTTGGAGATGGTGGAAATACCATTACTATTGAAAATGAAGAGGATGTATCATTCAGTGATCTTGAGGATGATGATGATGGAGGAGATATCTCTACAACCTATAAGAAAGCAACTTATGGCTCTGATTCATCAACAAAAGATTCACGAGATTGGGTCCAGTTGAGCACAAGCTCTGTTGACTCATCTAAGGATATCAATGCGATTAGTGTTGACCGTGCTGGATCTGAGCAGGTAAGTGCCCATAACCATAAACCTGAGACAAAGGAGTCTAATGACTGGCTTAATGTTGATGACATTGATGTGGTATGATTTCAATGTTAAAGCCATCTAAGTTGTGATTAATGTATTGCTTCTCTATCTTCATGTTGTGAATAGACTGTTTTCCATTTCTTCAATCTGCATCTAGTCTTTGAAGATTATATGTTTATATATAAAGCCCAATATAAACTGGATGCCTATTTGCATTTGAAAAATGCGATTATAAATTGTAATGCTGATGTCATACAAATTTGGAAATGCGGCACTGTACAATAATCCATGTCATATTAATTTGACCATAATGAAATTATCCTGCAGTTCTGATAGCAATGATGGTAGGAATGTCGTGTGTTGACCTACTGTGTAGATAGTGTATTTATATTTCCATGGAAGAGACTGATTTTCTTGGGGTTTTAGTTCTTTTGGAAAGGATAAAGTTGGAAAATTTTCAGAATGAATCAGAAAACAGGAAAGTTCTCATTTAAATATCAAGGCGATTCCTAGCTATAATAAGTGCCTAGAGATTTTAGTTTCCAATTTAATGAGGGAGATGTAAAATTTTACAAGGTAAGACAATGTGTTGCATGTGTTATCCTAGTCATCTAAGTATCTGTTTGCACAAAATTTGAGTGTTTAGCTTTATCTAAAGAAAGTTATCTTTTATGGAATAGACCTATGATGTATTTGTTTATATCATATTCAGATGGATGTGATCAAGTTGATAGGTCCACATCAATCCTGGTTGGGAATTGTCTTAAAACTGGACTTACGCTAGATTGCTTCTCAACATCTCAACCCATTGTACATTGGGTCAAGATGTTTGGTTTAATTCTGCTCCTGTTTTTTACTGTGCAATATAATTCCAGTGACCTTAAGTATATGTGCAGTGCATGTATTATTCTTTCAGTACCTGCAAGCATATGATTCAAGTTATATGCATTACAAGTAGAAAGTTATCTGTTACTTCAATAAACCTATATATCTCAATGTGGATTAATGTGATCATTTGGGTAAACTAGAACGGGAAAATTCTTTGGTACTAGTTTTGACAAGAAACACACTCGGGGCCAATACCTTGAGGACAATACCAGGTAGTAGCCTTAAGAATAAGTGCTTAACTTATACAGAGCTCTACTTTGCGATTAACCTGCCTTGAGAAAATCTCCCAACTTCTTTGTTGCTGTGAGAATGTGGAGAAAAAGAGAATGGAGAAAAAAAGTTACCAAGGATAGAAATAACACTTTTTCAAGTGTCATTTGTTTTAGCACCAACATGATAGGAAAAATCACAGAAGTTGCAGATATAGTCCTCAAAGATAATTGCCAGAGGTCAGCAGAGATGTTGGTGCAAGCTAGGGTTTTCAATTAATTTTTGTTTCAATTGTTTTTTTTTTTTTTGGGTGAGGTTTGGTCATTAGAGTGCCATCCTGGCAACTGTTTAGTATGATGAGATTATATGGTAAAAACAACAATATACTCACTCTCTTCTTTTCTATCACCTTCTATACCCTTTTCTTGTCCACAGGAATCATATATGATTGATAGGAATAGTAATCCTTTTCCCTTTTTGTTTTGAAAACATTTAAGAAAAGGAAATCCAATATCTCTTACATATGCAGGGTAGAGAAATTGAAAAAGAGAAAATCAAAGCATTTTTTATTTCTCACAACGAGCTTTATGAATTTTGTCTGCTGTCAAAGTTTCGGGGAAAATTTTATGATGTTTGATCAGATGCTGGAGCTTTTTAAATGATTGACCAGTGGACGAACACATTATTCCACTAGTTAATTCCTTTATACATTCGATGATTTTTTTTTAGTGTCGCGAGTTTTTCCCTCGAGTTCTCATGTGTCACATCCTACCTTGCATAGTATGCTGATTTTTTGTTTTGAAATGAAGTTTATTTGTAATGCTTGTTTTCATGTGATCAAATGAAAAATGTAGTGTTTGCACTCTTCTGTTCTGTGTTAGTGTGTAGTGCCAACATAGATTTGTGCTTGCTCAAATTTATTTTTTCCATGATGACCTGTGCATAAGAACGTGTCAGTGGCTCATAATGAACAACCTATTTGTGAAGAAAGAGCCAGTTCCTGGTACTTTTAAGCAACTGGCTGGTGCATTGTGCAAAAAGGATATATTCACCAGTCAGTGAGTGGCTGCATCACTCCTCTAGTTTTCATTTGTTTATGATTTTCTAGTTGTTAAATTTTATAGCTGCTGTAAATATTTCATGTAATAGAATCTTTAAGGTCTTATTTGAGGCCAAAATGGTGGATTATGGTTTAGATGGTGATGGAGCTAGGTAGTAGTGGTCTAGTGGATTGTTAATGTATAATGGTGGATTGGTGGTGGATGCAGTCAGGTAGTAATGAGAGATGCGTGGCTGGTGCTTGATGGTGGTTCTAGGTGATGGGAGTGAGTTTCGATGAGAGAGCTTTAAGGCATGTTTTTATGGAAAATTCTTTTTGGGGGAGAAACGGAGATGCAAAAAGCAGTGTTGGTGGTTGACAATGCTGGAGGTGGTGGGAGTTTGGTATAATTGACATGAGTTTTGGTTACAAAGAAGAAGAGAGGACTGAAGAAAATGACGGTGTCTATGCCAAAGTGGTGTCTGATTCCACCAAGATGATTGGGGTTGTCTCCAAAGATTTTAAAGATTTCATATAATCAGATTCTGACAAAACTTCTATTTTCAAGGTTAGTTTTTAAGATTACACGTGTAGAGGAGTTTTTTGGAGTCTGCGATTAGAATTATAAGGGCTTTAACCATGACAATTATTAGTGTGAATCGACTGAAGGCAGAGAATGATGATGGAGTGTGGCAATTCGAGCTTCTCGGACTAGGTTATGGATAAGCTATTTCAATGGCTGGTTATGGTTCTTTCTGTAGTTAGGAGGTTTTCAAGGAACTCGGGCAGGACTAACTACTCTGATTGTTGCAAGTGTTGACAATAACGTTCCATAGTTGCATTCTGTCCCGAGATGGGTAAATGTGGTTTGTGGCAAGTGAAGAAAACTCCAGTGATTGTATTAAGTTATTTATGAGCAGGGTTACTGCTTATCTCAACAAGATGATGGATATCAACAGGGGTTGAAGGATTATGACTGATGACTGATGAGAGAAGTGTTGCATCAATCTATGTCGGTGCAATAGAAACTGTCAGAACGTTTCACCAAGTGTTGACAAGTACAATTCAAATATCTATGAAAATTAACATCATATTTTGATATTGATTATATCCAAAGACTGATTACCTTGAGGAGGTTATTGAGGTAGAAATGTAATCAACTAACTGAAAGCAATAATATCATTTGATGTTTGGTCGCCCACTTAATGGTACATTGGAGAACTTGTAGTTTTAATTTCTGTCTCTTCAGAGTAATAGCTATGGTGGTTGACGCTGTTCAGAATTCCAATTAAGAGTAATAGCTATGGTGGTTGACTCTTGCATTCCATGCTTGTACTTTCATGTGTATGATAGTGAGTTTGTTGCTGCAAGATTTAATACAAAGACAACCAAAATATACTACTGTTAAGCTCCTGAACTGTCTGAGAAGTTACATGACTACATGAAACTGGTCATGGCTCAAAGTTGGTCAGAAGCAGATTTTATTTTAGCTTTAAGCTCATGGTAGTAGGCCTTCCTTTACATTTCTCTTAAAAATCTTTTAGCATATTTCAGTCTAGCACGACGCCACTTATTGATCAGCATCTACTATCATCCTACTTGCTTGTTTGTGCGGGAACCAGCATGTAAGGGCACATATAATATATATCCGAGGGTGCACGATTGATTCCATCCTTGCAATCTTATGGAGGTGAAAGTTTAAGATGAAACCTTGGTCCTCTTTGTTTCATCCATGGTTTACGATTTAGCTAAAGGTAAATGGTGTTGCAAGTGCTAATAATATGCTCTACTTGTGTTTGTATATTGTCACGAGAAGATTTCGTTACTCGTTTTCTCCTACAGAGTTCATCTTCTTTTGATGCTCCAACTTTGAACTTGTGGTGTCATAGGGGAATGTTTGCCAGAGTTATTGTTCAGATTTTACATGGGTGGTTAGAATGTCTGTTTAAAGAAGGTTCATTTCAGATGTTGAATAGGTAACTTGATCCTTTATGTCAAAACCACAGCACCTCCTGTAACTAATAAAATTTAAATACAAAGCAACGATTCAGAAAGAGTACTGCTTTTGGGTGTAATGGTAGACTGCATCACATGATTTGTTCTATTTTGCTAGAAGCTAGGCAGTACCAAATGACATCCGACTCTGGGAATTTTTTGATTTTCTGATGTTACTCAGGCGATAAAGATATTCACATTGCAAACAATTAGCTAAATTTTGGTTCGGCACTCTGGTTTGACAATTTAACTGTGTGTGTGTGTGTGTGTGAGAGAGAGAGAGAGAGAGAGAGAGAGAGAGAGAGAGAGAAATGTTGAATGACAGGAAAAGAATGCTACTCTTTATTTCAAACATATCTCAAAGCCCAACTTGGTAATCAGTTACAGGTATTAACCAAAGTTTCTGGTCTAGATGGTCAAATGGCAGTTGCAAGTTGCAACCAAAGCAAGGCTTCTCCAAGGAAGGAAGGAAGCAAGGAAAACAGGAAAAAAGATTTCAAGTGCTGGAAACTAGAAACCAACCATGCTACGGTATTATCATCCCTTTCCAAGTTGATGGTAAGTTTATAATTCAACCAGAAAACAACCGCACCAGGCAAACCATGCACAAACTAGCACATGAATCCGCTGAAGCATGCTCAAGTGAAAAAAATATAAACCTTTTGCTGCTCCCAGCTCTACATAAACAAACCATGGTTCTTGTCTCAATCATGGATCAATTCATTCAAAAAACCACTTAGGTGGAGCTTGCATCATTCTCCTTGGCTGCCGCCTCTTCTTGAACCTTCTTTTTCCAGTATTCATCAAGCGGTGGTCCAAATATTGCTTTCCCAGAAACAACTCCAATCCTACAAAAGCCATCAAATCGTTTTAACATTTTCTTACCCGAAAAGGCAATAGCATTATTTATCATGAAACATTTCGATAAAAGATAAACCCTTATTCTCCCATCTTTTTTATCCTTTTTTTTCTATTGTTCTCTCTCATACATAATAACCAAAAAAAATACCATTGTTTACTTGTGTACCAAATATTTGAAGAAATTCTCGTGAGTTAAACGGACAGATTATATATAGAATATTCTGATTATCGGAACATAGACTTGTAAATATGAATTAAATGGAAAAGAAAATTGGATTCCCGAGTACTTATAGGTCTTTTCTTTGACAAGTTAAAATATCTGCAGGTTGATAAATTTAAGTCCCGGTAATAATATATCTAAATTTCACCAACAAAGTGGAAGAGCGACCAAATGGTATGGAGCATATATCCTCATGCTAAATTTGTACATGACGAACTTTCTACTAGACCCAATTCAGTATAACCAAACTACCTGGTTTGACTGGACGAATTCATGTTTGTAATTCAGCAGCTTCATCTACAGCCGCATCCTTCATAAGCCACAATGCTTTTTCTCCCCGTCTCAAACTATTTTCTAGTTAACCTTCTCTTGTCCTCAGACAACCTTTAAAATAATCCTTATATGAGCATCCACTGGTCTTCGTTTGAATGCAATAGAATTATCCTAAATAAGTGTCACCATTATTAATTCCTTAACTCAAACTGACAGTATACTAAAGGAAGGGATGGGTACCAAAACGGAACATGTAACCCACTACTTAGACTAGGGCTCAAGGAAAGAGAGAGTTTACTAGAATTTAATTTCCACAAATTATTACTTTTTATTTTATTTTTTAGGTAAAGTTATATTATTAAAAGGAACCAAAGGACGTGCACCTCATGTGTCAGGGCTTGCTGTATATTCCTGGGCCTATTCCTTAATAATTTAAGATTTTGAAGCAATCGGTTGTATTAAATGGTATACACTCTTGATTTTAGGTTTAAGATTCACTCTTTTAGTGTACATTTTTTTCTGCAGTGCTCTGCCTGTGAAAGTTTGCACTGTTCAATTTTGTTTGTGTGTGTTTCTCCACGAGCGAGATAGAGCCGCACATGAGGGAGGGTGTAGAACTTGATGTACATTGTTTGATCCATTACCCAAGAATTTAAACTTTTAGACCAATTAGTCTGATATCAGATACACATAACGTATACCTACAAATGCTATAAGACGACAAAAAGGATATAGCTGAACACAAATTAAGAAAGCTGTATCCCCCTCACAATATATCTCTCAAAAAAAAAGAAAAAAACTATACAAATAATCTTATAGAGAAATAAGAGCCAACAGAAATACAAGGATCTCAAGAAAGTCCTTTGAATCTCCAAAACCAGTGCTTACCCACCTTCAAAATGCTTCTTATTGTGCTTCAACCAAATACACTACCAAAGACAAAGCAACATCACGTCCCACAACTCTCTCAATCTCCTCTTGACACACCACTTCTCCAACTCTCAACACGTCAACCATCGACCTTGACATGGTCCAATCAATCCCAAAGAAGGGGCAGTGGTAATAACTGAAGCTCCCTTGACACCAATAATGCAACAAGTGATTAATAATCTCAACTTCCTAAAACATGCAGATTGCAGCACCAATTGGGAATGAACTTACTTTGAACTTCAAATCATCACAGTAATCTTTTCTAAAGCAACAGTTCATTGAGAAAAGGCAACCTTATCTAGCATTTTTGTCTGCCATAAAACCTTCCATGATATGAAAAAGAAGTTTCTTCCCCACTGCAAAACAAGTTTCTATAGAAGGATTTCAAATCTAATATGCCCCCCTTCTAGAAGCTTCCCATTTCTAAAAATCCTCTCCCCAACTTCAACCGATAATTCATACTATAAAAATAAAGAAGGCATCCACCAAGTCCATCTCTTAGTCCTGAAGTGCCTTGCCAGAGCAACAAAGTGAAGATCCCAAATTACACCATTACCAGAGAACCTGGCATAATCAGCAGCCCGTGCAATTTTGTTCACAACAAATCAAAATGATCATGGATTCACGGCTTCAAAGGGCCCTCCTTAAACCACAAGTTACACCAAAACCTCTCTCTTAAGGTCCCCCACCACATAACTAATGTGCTTAGAAAACTCCCCTCATCCTGTCATGATGTGTTATTCCAAAGGCATGTCATAGGACATTCTGATCTCATTCTATAACCAATAACCACTTATATTCCCATATTACCTATCCCTACCATATTTCCACAAAACTTCCCAGCAATGACGGATTATTCTACAAACTATTCGTTGAACTTATGTTTATGAAACATTGCATATTGACAACTATATCATCCTAGGGTCCAAAACCAAAACTTCACTTTGTAACAGAAAGAAAAGGGAATTAAGCAGTAATTCTAGTGCAAAAAAATGCATCTAAGCCATGTTTGGGCCATATTTTGTTGAGAACATATCGTCAGCGTGCACATGAATGGTACCTGGTTCTTTGGTCCTTGATCCTTTCATACAAAAGTTGTATTTTTTTTTTAAAAAAAAATTAAAAAAGGAATTGAGTAACATTCTAAGATGCAACTGGGTGACTACAAAAATGGTAACTAGCTTAAAGATTGCACGAAATAATACAGGCATAATGATTCAAAGGCGTTAACTAGGGACCAAATATCTAATTTAGATGAATTGCGATCTATGCCTTCACAGTCGATACTGCCCGCATCATAATTTTACAACAAACCCAAATCAGACCATTTTCAGAAAAGAAAATTAAAGATAAAATCATTATTCAGAGGCAATTATCAGGTAATGGCATCCCTGTGTAAACATCAGATAGATAGATATACACACACACATCTATATATGCGTCTGTGTATAGATAATTGATAAAGAAGAGAAGCTTACACGACAGCTCCAACCACCATGGGCAACGAAAGAAACCTCCTTCGATTGAACATTTTCAAAGCCCTAAAAAGAGATTTATGTGCCTCTAGGGTTTTTAGATCCTTTTTTCAACTTGCCAGGGTGAAGAAGGTCGGTGCTAACCTTCTACTGAACCCAATCTAACAGGCTTTCTACCAATCCACGCAGTGCGTATCATAGAATAAGGTTAAGTGGAACTATTAATTTAATTTAATTTAATTTTTTTCATGATGAGTATTTCCTTTATACTCTTTTCTCTTTTCCATTGATTTTCCTTTATACTCTTTTCCCTTTTCCATTGATTTTAGATTTACTCGAAACACAATTTCAATAACTCTAAATTTGAGTTTGAAACCAAGTTTATGTAGCATCAAAATCTTTACTATATGTATATATAGAGAAATGCTAAACGTCATGAAATTTTATCATGAATTGCCTTCATGAATGATGTGACAAGTGATAATACCATTAACATTCCATGTATGGGGGGAATCCCACCAATACTAACTCACCATTTAATTGTCACATCATTCAAGATAAAAATTCATGAAATATTTTCATGACATGTAGCATTGCTCGTATATATAATTACAGAGCAGCTATTTCAAGACGTGTATCTCAAATATAATGCAACAATATTAAAAAGACAACAAATATTCTACATAATACATTTTTATTTTTATTTTTCGTATATGTTTCCATAAGTTCAAATTAAGCGAATCGACCAGGGAAGACCGTGTGAATTGCAATCAAACTCACTTTCTGTCTCTGTAATTTTCTTTTCTTTTACTTTCATACTTTTATCATATATATATAATACATATATAGGGTAAAGTGTATAAAACTCTCCTCTAATTTTAAAAATGTGTAAAAAAAATTCTTTTATATTCACTTTACACTCATGTAGTTTATATTTTGTGCAAATCAATACTTCTGAGCTAAAAACACTTTTTAAGTTTCAATTTTACTCTTTCACCAAATTTCTTAATATTTTCAACAATAACAATTTTATTCTTCTTTAAAAATATTAATTTAATTATAAATTAAATATTCTTGTTTTATTATTAATTTGTGGCCAAGCTGAAATTTAAAAAAAATCTTCACTGTTTAAAAAAAAAAACTTTTGGCATTGTTTGAAAAAAAAACGGCATTTTTAATAAACAATGCAAAAAATAAAATTAAAAAAAAATAATGAAGTTTTTTATTTTATCTTATTTCGGCCATGAAATGATAATAAAACAAGAATATTTAATTTATTGTTAAATTAATATTTGAAAAAAAGTATATAAAAAGAATACAATTGCTAATTTTGGAAATATTAATAAATTTGGTAGAAAGGTAAAATTGAAACTTAAAAAGTGTTTTTAGTTCAGAAGGGTTGATTTGCGCAAAATACAAATTACAGGGGTGTAAAGTGAACATGAAGAAATTTTTTGCACATTTTTTTAACTAGAGGGTGTTTAATGCACTTTATCCTATATATATGTGTATATATATATTCTCTTATGCACTCCCTCAACTTTTGTCCGGACTTCTTTCCATCTTTACTCAGTCTCTTTTAGAATTCAACAGTCATGAAAAATACCAAATCCAGATACAATTATAATAAGTTTTAAATAGATTATGTATTTATCTAATTATTTATACATATAGATGGCGGAGAAAATTAGGGTTCTTATTCAAAAGTAAGAGTCCTAAACCATATGCAAAAGAAATTGCGGAAAAAAAATTGTAATTTCTAGTTTGAATTATTTGAAGGTTTAGTAGAAAGGGTCTTTAAAGGAAGTCTGAATTATTTGAAAATTTAATAGAAAGGGTCTTTAAACGAATATACCAGCAAAAAATTGAATTATAAGTAATTGAGTTATGTTGGAGTTTGGAATTTTGCTATTTTTTTCTCTCATTCTCTCAAAATAATTATTTTTAAAATATTGAATGTTGTCAAATAATTGGCTATGTAATGCCGAATAATACACCACCTAGTTCGAGATACTACCCAAATCTTCAAATTTCATATGCCAAATTCATTCGAGGTAAGACATGACAAATTGACATATAAAAATTTGGCATATTTATTGTTGAAAAAATATATGCGTATATGTTACTATTTAAGATATAAAGCAATTATACTAACACGTTAAATCACATAAACATAATGGAAAATCTCTTACCATTTCACAATATATAAAACCTTCTATAAGTTTCTATATCAAGTAAGATTATAACACATGTAATAATCTAGACTACTGAACTCATGTACAGTACATATATCATATGTTATATAAACCATAAAAATATAACAGAACTTAAAATATATATAAATACTGAAGAACCTGTAGATCGAGGCTAGAGTTAGACTCTATGTCCTTAAGACAATTATCGCCCCGCAATGGTGTTGAACGGACTCTTGGCGACTATCTCCCAGGATACAACGATCTTCATCTCAATCAGTAGCAACACTACAAACCAACTGAGCTTCTGCGAACCACCTGTGTGTTTGTACTCTCTTGGACTTGACTTTCTTAACCCGTTGGTTCAGACCAAACTACTCAGACTTAGACGTGGAGAGAAGAAGTAGTATTGAAAAAAACATATCTTACAAATGAAAGTAAATGGCCTATTTATAAGCATACAGTACCCTTTCAAAAGTACCCGAATAGGCATGGGACACGTCCTTTGGTGCAAAAGGTTGCAACTCGTAATGTTTCAACTTTAAACACTACTAATTGTGTCTATTCGATACTAACAGACACTTTTGGTGTCTATTCAGTGTGAATCGCACTGTTTCACATTTAATTTTTATTCAAATTTTCTAACATTTATATATAAAGAACTCCACCTGATATGTCAAATTTATTAATATTTTGTCTTTTAATTAAACAACAAACAAAAATAAAATGACAATATGTTATACTTTCATCACATTCATCTTCAACAATCATGTTGTGCAGTATGGGTTTCAGATACAAATTGAGATTGTTGGGTGTTTGTGAGTGTTGAGAATCTGTGGTATGAACGAGAGGGGGAAAAATCTAGATTTTATTTCAGAAGAAGGTAATATTAAAGATCTGCCACAACACAATAAAAAAAGAGTAATTTTTTTTCTCAGATTTGTTCTCAAGTTTTGTTCTCACACAAGTTTTAATTAATGTGAGATCCATATATTAAAATAATAGGAATAATTCATTTGGCACAAAAAAAAGTTGTATACTAAATTTTACAGGTAAAGTGCGTAAAACCCCTCTCTAGTTTCAAAAACGTGCAAAAATCCCCCTTCATGTTCACTTTGCACCTTTATAGTTTCAAAAATATGCAAATCAACCCTTTTGGGCTAAAAATATATTTTAAGTTCCAATTTTACCCTTCTACATAATTTCTTAATATTTTCAACAATAGCAATTTTATTCTTTTATATACTTTTTTAAAATATTAATTTAATTATAAATAAAATATTCTTGTTTTATTATTATTTCGTGGGCAAGAAAAAAAAATTTTCATTGTTAAAAAAAAACATTTGACATTACTTAATTTCTTTATATTTTCAACAATTGAAATTTTATTCTTTTTATATATTTTTTAAAATATTAATTTAATTATATATAAAGTTATTGTTTTATTATCATTTCGTGGTTAAGAAATTTTTTTTAAAGAAAACTTCATTGTTTTTAATTTTTTTTTTCTGGCATTGTTTTAAAAAAAGTTTATTTTAAACAATGCCAAAAAAATAATTTAAAAACAATGAAGTTTTTTAAAAATTGTTTTAAAATTTTTTTTGCTTGGCCACGAAATGATAATAAAAAAATAATATTTTATATATAATTAAAATTTTAAAAATTTATATAAAAGAATAAAATTTCTATTGTTGAAAATATTAAGAAATTAAGTAATGTCAAATGTTTTTTTTTTAACAATGAAGATTTTTTTTTTTGCTCGGCCATGAAATGATAATAAGACAAGAATATTTTATTTATAATTAAATTAATATTTTTAAAAAAATATATAAAAGAATAAAATTGCTATTGTTTAAAATATTAGGAAATTATGTAGAAGGGTAAAATTGGAACTTAAAATGTGTTTTTAGGCCAAAAGGGTTGATTTGCACATTTTTAAAATTACAAGGGTGCAAAGTGAACATGAAGGGGTTTATTACACGTTTTTTAAACTAGAGGGGGGTTTTATGCACTTTACCCTAAATTTTACAGATTTGATTCTATACCAAATAACAACTAGACATTTGAATATTCGATTAGAAAAATTTGTATGTCAAAACTATCCATTCAAGATTCGATAGATTGATTGGATTATTTCTTGTTTCCTTTCACAAGTGCTCTATGTGAAATTTCAGAACAATTAATTAGTAACTAATTAATAAGAATAAAAATTGGAATATTTTGCGTATTGGATGGAGATTATTTTTCAATTTTTTTATTTTTTAATTACCATAAAAAAATACTTAAAACATGTGGAGTCCTTTGGTTGTTTCTTGAGTTTGAATGGTTTTATTCACAGGGAGTCATCTCAATTAGAATTAGTGGTAGCTATCTAAAAAAAGATTTTTTAAATCATAATTTTTTTTTATTTGAAAAAAATCTAAAAATGATCATGTAAGAAAAAAAATTTCAAGTGGGTTTTGTATTAAATTCTGTTTTTTTAGGTGAATGCAGACTATTAAACTTGCATCCATGATTTTAGAAATTGTAGTAAGTTTGAATATTATGACCATCTCATTGAAGATGGAGACTAGAAATGCTCTTTTGTCTACATAAGAGTGTTAGGAGAGAGATTAAAAATACTTAAATCTTATTGAAGATGGGATGCTCTTTTGTCTACTTAAAATACTTGGGCTGAGTTTGGAAAATAAATGCTAACATTAGTGATGAGAGAAAGAAAAAAAAAGTATTAATTTTTATTCATGTTTAGATAAATTATGAAGAGAAAAAAAATGATAGCATTTTTGTTTGGAACATGTAAAGGAGAAAAAAGAAAAGAAACTACTTTAACTAATTTACTGTCATACCCTTTTAACCAAATGTTTTTCAAATTTTCTTCTTTAAAATGTTAAGGTTATTTTCAATATTATAAAGTTTCACTTAAGTGTTATCATTTCTTTCTAAATCTTTTTACTTTTAGAAGTATAACAAATAAGAGATTTGGAGGGTTAAACTATCCCTCCTTATCCTTTCTCCTTAATAACAAATCAAATGCAAAAATCATTATCCCTCAATTTCTCTTTTCTTTTCCTTCCAATTTCATCAATTCAAAAAAGTCTTAATTTTGTTATTGTTAACCTCAGGGTTTCAACCCAAGGTTACTTAGTGATTTGGATGATAACAACTTATTGTAGTGTAAATTTAGTAAGTTTACTTGAGTGTGCAATTTACAAGGTATCATATTATTTCAAGTATTTTAAAGGCGTTGGACTTCAAAAAGAATTACAAGAAGATATATGAAGCCACGTGATCATGGAACTTAAAGATCAATAATCAATATCAATGGCGAAGTTTAAGAAAATCTAAGTCATACGATGAAGGAACCCAAGAGCTTAAAGAATTGAAGATCAGAAGACTTGGATAGGCTAGTCTTGGGTGAGTGCTAGATTTAATGTAAAATTATTTTTGAAGTAACTTCATTTGAAAGTTTATCTCTTGACTTAGTGGACTATAGAAATGTGTATATCATTCATATCATCCATAAGTCTTAGACCATAAGCAATAGGTTATGAACTTCATTTATAATATCATGAGGTTATTACTATGGTTGAGTTAGTTCAAGCTATCATAAGTTTTGAAAGAACTTAACTATTAAGTTATAACTAGGACCATGTGTTTCAGTCATATCATTTATGGTTCTTAGATACATTGACTTAGGTTGTAAAAAATGGCGTGTCTAGGGAATGAACAAAGGAAATTGGTTGAATAGCTTTTTGTATATTGCAAATGAATAGAGTACAAAATATACAAACATGTACAAGAATCAATCAGTGTTATTTCTAAGAATCGCGATCTACCTTTAGTGGGATCTGATCTATAATAACTTAGGACAGTTAAACAAAGGAATTCAATTACATATATTACATCAAGATTTCTTAATACTTCCCTTCAAGTTGGAGAGTGGATATCATAAAGTCCCAACTTGTCATGCAGCATCACAAATTGATCTTTTCCCAAGGCTTTTGTAAATATATTTGCCAACTGAAAACGCGTAAGTATATACGAGGGACTAATCATTCCAGCTTGCATTTTTTCTCGAATTATATGACAATCTATTTCAATGTGCTTTATATGCTCATAAAAAATAAAATTTGTTGCAATGTGCAAAGCTGCCTGATTATCACAGAACAATAGTGTAGGAGCTATCTGTAGGACTTTTAAGTCTTGTAATATATAGCACAGCCAAGTCAGCTCCAAACATATGTTAGCCATAGCTTGATAATCGACCTTTGCTGATGATCTAGAAACATTGGGTTGTTTCTTGGATTTTCATGAGATGAGAGAATTCCCAAGGAAAATATAATATCTTGTAAATGACCTTCTTGTGACGCGACAACCTCCCCAATCTGAGTCACAAAAGGTTTTTAAGGTAAGATTGTTGGTGGAAGTTAATAGTAAACTTTGACCAAGTGTACCTTTGAGGTACTTAAGTATTCGTATAACGACATCCCAATGAGGTTTCCGAGGCTCATGCATGAATTGACTTAATGTTTGAACAAAATATACTACGTCTGGTCTCATGACGGTGAGATAAATCTATCTCCCAATCAATCTTCTGTATTTAGTTGGATCATTCAGTAATGCTCCATCCATAAGAGTGAGTTTCAAATTATGTTCCATTGAAAATTTGTTTGGGTGGGCACCTGTAAGTCCTGAATCTTGCAAAATGTCTAGTGCGTATTTTCTTTGGAACATAAAAATACCTTTCTTGGAACGGAAAAATTCAATACCCAAAAAATATTTCAAGTCTCCGAGATATTTGATACGAAAATGTTTGAGAAGAAATTTCTTGAGACGTTCAATTTCCTCGAGATCATTTCCTATGAGAAGAATGTCGTCAACATAGATAAGAACTGCAGTAAATGAAGCACCTTGAGCTTTCATGAAGAGAGAATAATAAGCTTTTGATTGTTGATAACCAACTTTCTAAATGCTATCTGAGAAAGTGGAGAACCAGTTTCTTGATGCTTTTTTGAGCCCATAAAGAGACTTGTTGAGCTGACACACAATGTTCTCCCCCTGTTGGCGAAGACTAGGTGGAGGCTCCATGTATATGATTTCATGCAAATCGCTATGAAGAAAAATATTTTGGATATCTAATTGGTGGGTAAACCAATTTCGGGCAGCAGCAACAGTGAGAAGGCAACGAAGTGTAGTGAGTTTGGTTGTAAGAGAAAATGTTTCCCAATAATCGATGCCCTCAACTTGATTATATCCTTTAGCAACAAGATGAACCTTGTAGCATTCAATGGTCCCATCAGACTTGTACTTGATTTTGTAGACCCATTTGCAGCCGATTGCTTTATGTCCAACGGGTTGGGGAACCAAACTCCATGTATTATTTTGCCATAATGCTTCCAATTTTACATTCATGACTTGTCACCAATATGGATTAAAAATAGACTGAGCATAAGATTTAGGCTCGGTGTGACCTGTAATGTTAGCTAGGAAAACATGATGGGTTGAAGAGATACGGAAATATGAAAGGAAGTGGAAATTAAGATACCGATTACCTGATGTAGAACTTGGGTCTGAGGTCGATTGATTGACTTGAGTTGTCATTACATAGTCTTTATGCCATGTCGAAGATTGCTTAGAACGAGTAGAATGCCTTATAGGAGGAATGAAAACTGTGAGAGGGTATGAAGTGTTTGAAGTTGTGTGCATTGAGCTTGACTTGAGATGGAGATGAAGTGTTTGAAAGGTCTAGAGTTGGGGTGGAAAATGGTTCAGGTGTGGCTGACATGTGTGTTGGGGATATGGTTTCAGTCTGTTGGGTTTGTGGAGATGGAATGTTTGTGGTGAAGGGTTGTGTAGGAGACTAGTTATCTGCAGGGTTGAGGAAAATATTGGGCAACTCAGAGTTTGGATGAGATAGAGTTAAAATAGAAGAGAAATGAAAAATGGTTTCACAGAACCTGATATCACAGCTTACAAAGAATTTCTCAGTCTCCATGTCATAAAGTTTGTAACCTTTTTGACTAGTGGGGTATCCAACAAAAATGCAACATTTGACACGAAGATCAAATTTGTGAGTAGGATGAACGACAGTTGCATAATATAAACAACCAAAAACTTTTAACTGATCAAGTATAACAACTCAAAAACAAATTTATTAGATAACAATGCAGATGGTAGACGGTTAATAAGGTAGACAGCAGTAAAAACACATTCACCCTAGAAAGTAAGTGGTAAGTGAGATTGAAAAAGTAATGCACGTGCTACGATGAAAATATGTCGACGCTTTCGTTCGACAACTCCATTTGTTGTGGAGTGTAAGCACAAGTACGTTGATATTCAATGCCATGAATTCAAAAGAAATTTCTTATGGATAATAATTCAGAACCATTGTCTACTTTATGGGCATGGAATTGAGTATATATAACCAAAATCAATAAAAGATTTCAAATTTTTTTGTGTTTTAGATTGCATAAGGAATATCCATATGCATCGTGTAAAATCATCCACAATAGTAAGAAAGAAATGTGCTCTTGAATGTGTGGGAACTTTGTGTGGACCTCAGACATCACAATGCAACAAATCAAATGGAGCATGAGTTGATATGGAACTTAAAGAAAATGGAAGTCTTGTTTGTTTGGCCATATGACAAACAGTACATTTATCATCATAAGAGATATTCTTTGAAGACAACAATGAAGAAATCAATTTAAGAAGAGATGGTGATGGATGTCCAAGATGCATATGCCATAGATTTGAAGGATGAGAAACTTGATGGGAGACAGGTGTCCTTTGCAACGGATATGTGTAATAGAGACCACCGCACTGTTTACCCGAGCCAATCATTTTCTCCGTAGCCAAGTCATGCAAAACACAGAAAATGATAAACAAAATGGTACAATAGTTTAAAACAGTGGTGATTTTTCTTACTTATATCAAATTTAAGTGAAAAGAGGGGACACATAAAACGTTGTCTAAGGTTATGTTTGAATTGAATGGTACAATTCCTGTTGAAGTGTTGGGGCAGAAAACCCAATGCGTAAATTAACAATAGGTAGTGATGATGATTATGTTTAAGTGAAAAGTGTGGAATCTGAAATGATGTGGTTAGTAGCTCCGCTATCTAAAATCCAAGGTCCAATAAATGCAGAATTGATTGAAGCATTGGAAAAAAGGTCAGACATGTAGCATTTGCATAAGCATTGTTGTTACCGGAAGCATAGTTTGGAGTCATCAAAGGCACGACATGAGCAAGTTGTTGAAGTTGTTCTGCAGAATGTCCATGTAATGATTTGGAAGAGTTATAATTATTATAGTTTGTTTGTGGAAAGCCATGTGGAAAATCCAGTAAATTGGAAAAATGGGATGGAGTACTGATGTCTCGTGGATATGTCTCATGTACAGATTGAGAAGAATCTAAAACATTAGCAGCAGGAAAAAAGTTACGTGCCCGAGATCCGCAATGATGTTGTTGTGGCTGATTCTGTCGATTGCCTTGAGTTCCTGTGTGTTGAGAACCCATGTGCCATTTTTATATTTGCATGTTTCCTCTGTATGACCTTTTTTGTCACAATATTTGCAACGAAATTTTAATGTTCAACAATTTTCAATTGTATGACCTTCTCTATTACAGTGCTCACAGTACTTATCTTTAAAATTATTTGAGGAGTTATTTGACTCTGACTCACAGTAGTAATAGAAAAGTTCTCTGTTCATTCCGATGTCATTTGTCATTGTGTTTTGTCTTGAATGATGAAAGAGTAGGCTTGATGTACATTAGGCAATGGTGACATAATGAGGATATTGGTACGAACAACGTTGTAGGTGTCGTTGAGGGACATGAGGAATTACATCAACTGATCTTCTTCTCTCTGGTCATTATGTGTTTTCATCTGGTTACAGGTGGGAAAAGTTCGATATGTTTCTAACTCATCCCAAAGGCCTTTGATTTTCGTGACATATGTTGAGACTGTCATGATGCCTTGTGAGAGAGAGGCTAAGGACTTCTGAATTTGATAAATTGCTGGTGCATTCTTTTGTTAAAACTGATCATTGAAATCTTCTTAAACTTGTTGTGCGGTCTTTGTAGAGACCCGATTTTTTTTTCTTTATTTATTATTTATTTATTTTATTTTACTATGTGAAATTATGAAATTCATTTTAAGGTTTGATGTGCACAACTATGATATATAAATATTGTGTGCATTTTCTTCGAGTATATGGACTCGGGATGGGTGGGTTGACCCGAGAAAATAATTTCACGGACTTTTTAATTGGGAGTGATGATAGTTGTAATTTTGGAAGGATAGAAATGAAAGATTTTAAGAAGGAAAATGGGGGTTGCAAATTTGAAAAAGAGTTGGGTCAAGTTGTGAATATAGACTTTTGGGAGAGAGTTAAATGAGGCTTGACTAAAGAAAAAGAAATCAGATGGCAGCTTTCTCTCTCTCTCTATACGTATGAGCTTTTGACCCCCTTAGATGTACTATCTCTTTCTAAAAATTGAGCCTCTTAGAGTGAGATTTAGAAGAAACCACAAGAGGCAAAGATGTTCTCCTCGTCTTCCTTGTCGTTTTGATCGGTTCATCTCTCCGATTTGGTGACTTTAATTGGGTAAAAATTTGGGGCTTTTTGCTTGATTTAAGGTATGTGTAATTATTCTTCAATAGCTTTGGTTATGTGGGAATATTAAGTGATTTTCAGGTTTATAAATTGGTTGCAAGATTAGGAAGTGAATATTCTGCCCTCAATTGATTTTTTTTGTAAGAAACTTGATTGAATTGATTTGATAGTATGAAAATATGGTCTTTTAGCTTCCATTTGAAATTTGTTTCATGCAATTTGGCTTTGAGATGAAGGAGATATGAATTTTTAAAATGGGAAGCTTGCTGCTGGAAATTTCATTTTTTTGAAAACAGAATTGGCCAAAACTAATTTGATCCACAAGGGATCTCATGAAACAAAAATTACAGCATGAAAGTTTAGTCTTTTGGCTTCATTTTGGGCTTTGGTTTCATGTCATTTCATTTAGTATTCTATTTTTGGCAAATTTTTGAAGATAACCTGTTCTTGCTGGAAAACTGGTTTCGAAAACAGAATTTTGCTACTGTTTTGTTCAAAAATGAACCTGAATTATTTTTCTATTTATGAAAGTGAATAGATGGTATGAAAATATTGTCTCTTAGCTTTCAATGTGCTTTGGTTTCATGCAATTTCGTTTTAAAATGATTTTTTTATGAAATTTTGAAGTTGGGAACTTCAGGCTGAAAATTCATTTCTGGGCAGAATGTTTATGGTTCCTTTTGTCTTAGAATTGATTTAGATGGTGAGGGATTTTGAGAAAGTGAATTGATAGTTTCAAAATTTAGCTTTTAAACTTTCAATTGCATTTGGATTCATGCAATTTGCTTGAGGAATGAAATTTTCATGAATTTTTTAAGTTGGAGGTGACGAGTTGGAAATTCTATTTTTGGATAGAAATTAGAAGCATTCCCATGAAGGTAGTTCGTCAATAGTTATGTTTCCAGAATCGGAAAATTTGGAGTTTTCACTCCAAATTGAGGTAGGGGTGTGTTATGCTTTTAACCTATGAATTCTTTGAGTTTTATGGTCATGGTGTGTGTTATACATGCATAGTGTGAGTTTGTGTGTGGCTTTGACTTATGGATAATGCTTGTATTCATTGACGGTGATAGTTATGTGATTTGTTTTTGATGAATCTATATTCTAAGAATCATGTTTAAATGATGCAATGATGCTTGTTGAGTTGATGCATTTTTAATGTTATTATAATGTCTTCAGGATGTAAATTGATCAATCTATGATTTTTATAATGCCATAATTGTGAGCATGTCATGATAGTGTTTTGGACTATAGGACATGAGTTGCGTGGTTAACATGTGTTATGTGTGCGTGTGACGTGCTAAATATGATTATTAAACTATGTGTACCCCTTCGTGAATTGGTTAATGATTTTGGGAGATACTCGGTTTCTGTTACTATTGAGAGAGGGTATAGCCTTCGGGGTGAAAATTCTCATTTATAGTGGCCACTAGGTTTGTTCCCTGCGGGTTAGTAGCCCGAAAATAACATTTACCGGTGCATGCAGTAGGTATGTCCGGGGGTTTGTTGATCTATATCGAGTTATCCCATTTGTTGATTTCGAATCTTGATTGACAAGTTGGCATCCATGTGTAGTTGCAACTTACGGTTTATGATATTTCATTATATTGCATATGTTTAATTGTGTAGTATAGTTGCATCTTGCTAGTTCTAGGATGATTCCTTTAGGAGTTCCCTTGGACTAGATGTTAGGAAGCATGTCCCTTGTATTGTATGACATATGCCATGGTTATGAGGCCCAAAGGAACATAGTTTAACTGCATACCATATTCCTACTGAGCATTATAAGCTCACTTCCCATTGATATTTTTTTTTCAGGAACGAACGTTGCTATGGAGGACTCTCCTCACCCCTAGCTTGGCTGTGACCTTAATGATTTTTTTTTGGACTTCTAAATGATAGTTTAGCATGCCATATGTAATTTTATTTTTATGTTATCTTGGACATGCTTTTATACAATGTATTTGGAGTATATGCTTTTGGGACAATGTATATTTCATGACATATATGTTTTGGGGTTGGTTTGTACCAACTTGTGTTTATTTTGGGCTATAGATGAAT
The DNA here is from genome assembly GCA_026545225.1 of Cornus controversa. NCBI lineage: Eukaryota > Viridiplantae > Streptophyta > Magnoliopsida > Cornales > Cornaceae > Cornus > Cornus controversa. The sequence goes on along the minus strand of CM048845.1, from coordinate 113,433,604 downwards.
AGCTTTTGAGTTTTTGTGGCAAAGTGTATAGTTTACTATTGTTATTATTATTATTATTTTCTCATGCACTGGGTCTTTAAGATTTGGGGCGTGACAGTCTTGGCATAAACAACCCCTTTGGTTAGATTGGGTTCTACTAAGTGGATCAGCCACGATAAAATTATGTTGTTGCATTGATTCCATAGAACATATTCTGTTGGTTGTTTGATTTTTGAAGGTGGCTGAATAGATCCATTGATAAAACCAATTTTGTTCTTGGCTGTGAGAGCATGAATCATAGATTTACTCCATGATAGATAATTGACACTGTTTAATTTTGTTGGAACGAGTATATGTCCGAGGTGATCTAAATGATGAATAAAGTATATGCTTGATGGATCCATTCCAGGATTAATGTTGTTTTTGTTTGAATGTTTGGAATAAGATTTTCTTATGGTGTTTGTTCTGGGCTTGCCATGACGTTTGCAGGTGTGCTGAATTTTTTATTGTTGAAAAGATCAAGTAATTAGGCACGAGAAAGTTACTCTAATATCATGTAAAAAATGGTGTGTCTAGAAAATGAACAAAGGGAATTGGTTGAATAGCTTTTTCTATATTGCAAATGAACAGAGTACAAAATATATAAGCATGTACAAGAATCAATTAGTGCTATTTCTAAGGCTAAGGAATCGTGATCCACCTTTAGTAGGATCTAATCTATACTAACTTAGAAAAGTCAAACAAAAAAATTCAATTACATATATTACATCAATATTTCTTACTATGGGTTTTGAACTCAATTGACTCACTTTATAAAGCCTTGCCACACACAATTGTCGTTTCGGAGACTTAGCATAGAAATTTGACCAAGTGTTGGATTCTAGGGGCAAAAATGTAAATACGAGTTTTTTAATGAATCTTGACATAAAAAGTCCTGGTAATTATATCCTATGATTTATCATGATCATATGAATTTTCTCAGCTCCAAATAACTTCATTTTGTTATCCATATTTTAAAGATGAATTTTTATGTCAAAGTTGTGAAAATCTGTTTTGTACTAAAACTGAAAACTCATATTTTGATTCACTTGGAATTTAATTTTGAAACTATTTTTATTGAATTCAAATGGGGGTACTTTGTTTATTTACATTGAATAAATAAGTGTGCAGTGTATTAAGGCATTGTGCAAGAGAAACTAACTGAGTTTTAAAACAATTTTGACTTGAAAACTTTTGGTGGCCTGATGGAACCATCAATCGGCTGGTAGAGGACTTTTGGTCACTTGATGGAACCTTTTAGCCAGCTAGTAGAAGTTATAATTCATTCTAGTATGGTGTGCAAAATAGAGGATGCTGAAACATCATTTCAGCCGGCCGAAACATAGCTTTAGCCAACCAAAACTTTGTCATCAGTCGGCCGATATTGTCAGATTTTGTGCCCAACAACTAGTTTTTGTATTTAATATTTTTCAACCACTTCCAAACGCACAGAATTCATTCTTGAATTATAAATACACCTTGTATATGCATTATACAAGTGAGAGAGACTATTATAACCCTTTATGATCATATATTATTGGTAGATACTACTTTAGAGCTTAAATCTTCATATGATTCATCTATTGGTTGTCATCACTATTGAGCCAAACACTTGCATATCATTCATAATGGCAAAATCCTAGTGAAGAGTTTCAATTGATTATTTTTTTATTAACTCTAGGTATGTGAGATATAATTTGTGTATCTATCCATTGAGGGATATTCTCTATTGAGTTATCATTTGTGTATATATCTATTGAGGGATATTCTCTATTGTACCTAAACTCTTATTCATCTTATTTGAGAGGAAGACCAAGTGGTGCACTTGGCAAAGAAGCCCAAGTCATAAACTTGGCAAAAAGAAAGGAGATGATATGCCATGTTGTGTTTGGATAAACATCATTAAAAGAAAAGAATAAATAAGGAGGGATAACTCCTCATATCCTATTCTCCCAAAAATGAAAAGATTAGGAGGGAAATGATAGTGTTTAAGTAGTACTTTCATAATTCTGAAACTGCCCTCAATAATTAGAAAGAGAAAATTGTTATTCCACCATGTTCCATAGATATAAAAGGATATTATAATAATTTGGTCGTTATCCTTTCTTTCTGCTATCTTATCCAAACAAAAATATTATTATCTCATTTCCTTTCTCTCCTATTTATTCAAACATGAATAGAGTTTATTGTTATCATATCATTTCTTTTCTTTTCTTTTCTCTCATAACTAATGTTATCGTTTCCTTTATTTTCTTTCATGTTTATCCAAACGGAGCCTTAAGGGAAGCTCTATAGTAGAAACCTTAAGAGGTGTTCTTGAGGCATAGATGTAGGCAAAAGGGGCTAAATCATATAAAAATTATGGTGCCACTTGGTTTGCATTTCTCTGTCCTTAAACTTCTTTATTTGATAATATTTTATTTGTTTAAATTCTATATGCTTTATATATGAATACTATAAGTTTATATGTTTTGATTCATATGAGGATGATGTGATGAATGCTTGGAATATGTTGGTTAAGTTGTGAAATTGATTAAATTGTTAATTGATTGAGTATTTATTTGATTATCTTTTTACTAATCAATATTTTCACACACTACAAGGATGATATGTTGCAGTTACATAAACACTTACATTTGTTGTATCCACTAGATCATTTCTTTAACTACATAATAGATAGAGTGTTCTCATTCTCACTTGTTGAATACATAAGTTCACTAAGTGTTTGACAAAAGTCTATTCAAACTAATTTTTGTCAAAACAAACTAAACCGAAAAAGTTCCATCGTTTGCCATACATCTATTCACCCCACTCTAGGGTCAATTATTGGGTAACAATTATTACTTTACTAAAAGAGACTACTATTGCACTGAGAAATCATTTTTGGCCCAATTAAAATTCTTTTAAATGAATCTATGAGGAGTGGTAGTGGCAGTCGCTTGAGTGACTGTCCCTGCACAATCACCTTTTTAATTGGTCTAAAGATCTAGAATAACACAATAATTAATGTATGTTTTTTATTCTAATGGGATATTAAAAATAATAATAAAACAAAATTACCCTTGTAGCCCTTCTCCCGTTACTCAGTAGATTGTGTATGCATATATAGTGTGTGTATTATAAACAATTATGTTCCTTTCTTTCTTCATTTTTGTTTGTGTTTTTTTTCCTTCTCACTTGATCCATATGTATATGTACAATGGTGTATATATAAACAACTACTTTAATTTTCTTTTTTTTCTTCATTTGTTATATATATAGTGTGTGTGTGTGTGTATAAACAGTTATATTCCTTTCTCTCTTCTTTATTGTTTGTTTGTTTTTTTTTTCTTCTCACTTGATCCATATGCTTATATGTAATGTTATATATAAACTACTTTAATTTTCTTTAATTGTTATACATATATAATGTGTGTGTGTGTGTGTATATATATATAAATAGTTATGTTCCATTCTTTCATAACGGAATGGAGCTCAAATTGTCTTATTGCCCATATCATTAACAGAAAAGTCAAGACGTGGAATGATAAAGATAAATAGTCAGTGAAGTTTTTCATAACGGAACGGAGCTCAAATTGTCTTATTGACCATATCATTAAAAGAAAAGTCAAGACGTGGAATGATAAAGATAAATAGGTACGAATAGAGAAAGAGAAAAATAAAATAAAAAAATAGCTGATATTAGTGCTCCAATAGCATCCTTAAGCACTTCACTTTTATTTTATTTTTTAATATAAAATTACAAAAAAGTCTATACACCACACCATGCTTTGTTCTTATGTTTTTCAGTGACGTAATTGCTCTTAAACTCTGTAAAATTCTCTTGCTCTCTCTTAGACTCTCTTTTTATGGTATGTGGATGCCGATGAAAAGAAACAATTCTTCTATCTACACTAAATCAAAGTCTTTTTCAATGTTGTGGTTAATTACAATTCTTCTCTTTATTGGACTCTCTATTTACTCTCTTGGACTCTCTTTTTAAATCAAACTTTGTTTCATTGGTGTGACTAATTACAATTTTTTCATTTCTCCTCAATAACAAATCAAACGCGAAAATCATTATCCTTCACTTTTTTTTTTTTTTTACATTCCAATTTCATCAATTCAAAAAGTCTTAATTTTGTTATTGTTGACCTCAAGATTTCAACCCAAGATTATTTGGGTGATTTTGATGATAATAACTTATTATAACGTAAATTTAATAAGTTTACTTGAGTGCGTAGTTTACAAGATATCATATTATCTCAGCATCTTAAAGGCCAAACTTCAAAAGGAATTACAAGAAGATATATGAGGTCACATAATCATGGAACTCAAAGATCAATAATCAATATCAAATGCAAAGTTGAAGAGAATTCAAGCCATACGATGAAGGAACCCAAGAGCTTAAAGAATTAAATATCAAAAGACTTGGGTAGGCTAGTCTTGGGTGAGTGTTATATTTAATGTAAAGTTATTTTTGAATTAACTTCATTTGAAAACTCATCTCTTAACTTGGTGGACTATAGAAATATACATATCATTCATATCATCTATAAGTCATTAGACTATAAGTAATAGACCATGGACTTTATTTATAACATCATGAGACCGTTACTATGGTTGAGTTAGTTCAAACTATCATAAGCTTTGGAAGAACTTAACTATTAAGCCATAACTAGGACCATTTTTTTTAATTATATCATCTATGGTTTTTTAAATACATTGATTTAGGCTTTGAACTCAATTGACTCACTTTATAAAGCTTTGCCATGCACAATTGCTGTTTTGGAGACTTAGCGCAGAAATTTGATCAAGTGTTAGATTTTAGGGGCAAAAACATAAATATGAGTTTTTCAATGAATCTTGACAAAAAAAGTTACAATAATTGTATCCCATGATTTATCATGATCATATAAATTTTCTCAGCTCTAAATAACTTGATTTTGTCATCCATATTACACGATGAATTTTTATGTCAAAGTAGTGAAAATCCGTTTTGTAGTCAAACTGAAAACTCATTTTAATTAACTTGAAATTTGATTTTGAAACTATTTTTATTTAATTCAAATGGGTGGTACTTTGCTTAGTTACATTGAATAAATAAGTATGCAGTGTACAGTGCATTAAAGCATTATGTATGAGAAACTAGTTGAATTTGGAAACAGTTTTGACCTGAGAACTTTTAGTCACCTGATGGAACCCATCAATCGGCTAGTAGAGGACTTTAAGTCACCTGATGGAACCCATCAGCCGGCTGGTAGAAATTGGAATTCATTCCAGTAGGGTGTGCAAAACAGGAGATGTTGAAACATCATTTCAGCCGACCAAAACATAGCTTCAGCCAACTAAAACTTTGTCATCAGTTAGTCGATACTGTCAAATTTTGTGCCCAACAGCTATTTTATGCATTTAATGTTTCCCAACCACTTCCAAACGGCCAGAATTCGTTCTTGGCCTATAAATACACCTTGTATATGCATTATACAAGTCAGAGAGACTAACATAACCCTCCATGATCATATATTATTGGTAGATACTACCTTAGAACTTAAATCTTCATATGATTCATTTATTGGTAGTCACCACTATTGAGCGAAACACTCGCATAACATCATAGTGACAAAATTATAGTGATAAGCTTTTAATTGAGTATTTTATTACTAACTCTAGGTATGTGAGATATAATTTGTGTATCTATCCATTGAGGTATATTCTCCATTGAGCTATCATTTGTATATATATATATCTATTGAGGGATATTCTCTATTATACCTAAACTTTTATTCATCCTATTTGAGAGGAAGACCAAGTGGTGCACTTGGCAAAGAAGCCCAAGTCATGAGTTTGACAAAGAAGTCTTGATGAGGTTTTCATTGAGTAAGGAAGTCCAAGTCATGGGCTTGGCAAGGAAGTCTCGATGAGGTGTTCATGGAACAAAGAAGCCCAAGTGGTTCACTTAGCAATTGTACGATTTGTTTTTCACCCTTAAGGGAAGCTCTATAGTGGAAACCTCAATAGGTGCTCTTGAGGCATGAACATAGGTAAGAAGGGCTTAGCCATGTAAAGATTGTGATGTCACTTGGTTTGCATTTCTTTATCTTTAAACTCCTTTATTTGATAACATTTCATTTGTTTAAATTCCACATGCTTTATATATGAATACTATAGGTTTACATGTTTTGATTCATATGAGGAGGATGTGATGAATGCTTGGAGTATATTGGTTGAGTTGTGGAATTGATTAAATTGTTAATTGATTGAGTATTTATTTGATTATTTTTTTTACCAATCAATATTTGCACACACTACAAGCATGATTTGTTGCACTTATATGAACACTTACATTTGTTGTATCCACTAGATCATTTAACTGCATAATAGAAATAGCATTCTTATTCTCACTTATTGAATACATAAGTTCACTAAGTGTTTGACAAAAGTCCATTCAAACTTTTTTTTTTGTCAAAACAGACTAAACTAAAAAAGTTCCATTGTATGCATAGACCCTATTCAACCTCTCTAGGGTCAATTATTGGATAACATTTATTACTTTACAGAAATAGACTACTATTACACTGATAAGCCATTTTTGGCCCAATTAAAATTCTTTCAAATGAATCCATAAGGAGTGGTAATGGTAGTCGCTTGACCAACTGTCTCTGTATAGTCACTTTTTTAATTGGTCTAAAGATCTAGAATAACACAATAATTAATACATATTTCTTATTCTAATGGGATATTAAAAATAATAATAAAACAAAATTACCCTTGTAGCCCTTTCTCCCTTTACTCAGTAGATCGTGTATGCATATATAATGTGTGTATATATATAAACAATTATGTTCTTTTCTTTTTCATTTTTGTTTGTGTTTTGTTTCCTTCTCACTTGATCCATATGCATATGTGTGGTGGTGTATATATAAACATATACTTTAATTTTCTTTCTTTTCTTCGATTGTTATATATATAAACAGTTATGTTTCTTTCTTTCTTCTTTATTGTTTGTTTGATCCATATGCGTATATATAATGTGTATATATAAACAACTACTTAATTTTCTTTCTTTTTCTCAATTGTTTTTATTTTACTTTTTTATTTCAAGAGTGACGTTGACGGCATACATATATAGCGCTATGGTGCAGTGTGTGTATATATTATATACAACTAAAAAAATAATTGAAAGAATTAAAAGAAAAGTATTGTTTATAATGTATACTCTTATATATCTACTATACATATACTTACATAGAAAAAGAAAAACACAAAAACAAAGTAGCATATATGTAGGTGTGCAAAATTAAATGAAGAGAGAAAAAAAAGGATAATTTTATCTTAAAATTTATATATTGTGTTTCATTAGAATTAAAAAACATAAATTAATTCTTATGTTATTCGAGATGTTTAGACTAATTAGAAAAAGAGAAATGCTAAATATCATGAAATTATTTCATGAATCTGTATCATGAATGATGTGGCAGTTAACGTGGAGAGTTAGTATTGGTAGGATTCAGTGATAATATCATGAGACGAGGTGTATGGAAGGAATCCCACCAATATTAACTCTCCACGTTACCTGCCATATCATTCGTAGTATAAATTCATGAAATTATTTCATGTCGAGTAGCATTGCTCTTAGAAAAACGACTATACTGAGAGAATCGCTTGAGCAATTGCCCCCTACCACTCTCATCATGAATTCATTGTCTGCTGTTGGTTTTGACCGGGTCATCGTTTATCAACAAAAACACCCACCAAGTAGATGTCTAGAGTCCTTGTGGGAAGGACAGAGGTGGAAAGGAATGTTATGCAGCAACAATCCAATCATGAAACCTTTGAAAGTAGACTTTTATTAAACTCCACCAGCCAATGCTCGCCAGTTGCAACAATATTTTTAAAGCCTTTGACTTTAACTCGGTTTGGTGAATGTACGCGCTTCAGACTATTCTTGAAGTGCACTAGACTACTATGTATTGTGTTGACATTTAAATAAAAAAAGATGTTCCTGTCATATATATATATATATATATATATAGACTACTATGTATTGTGTTGACATTTAAATAAAAAAAGATGTTCCTGTCATATATATATATAAAAGTATCAACACTTCCTGTTGCAATTTTATTGAACACTATTGTTTTAGGTTCACTCGTTTCATGCATTGAACATTCATCATTAAATAAACTGGAATTACCACCTTGCCGACATATATAAATACTGAAAAATCTTTATGCAACAATGACGCCAGTTGAAAATAAAATATACTGATTTTGCACTATTTTTGCCAAAACTAGAGTTGGAAGATGAAGGCTGAAGTGAAACATCTAATGTTTGAAATTAGGTTACACAAAATAGTTTTTTTTTTTCCTCTCAAGATAAATCTTAGAGACGTGTAATCACTTAACATTTAAATTCAGACGTTTTGAATTTTGTGAAAGTTGAATATGAAATCACTGAGCATTCATTTTGGTTGCTTTACACAAAATAGTTGCTCACACGATTAGACATAGCTATGAGTGTTCATTTGATTCGTGAATCCGATCCAATCTAATCTGATCCATGCGGTTCATATTATTTTTTAGTTCATCGTATTGATGATGAATTCAAAAATAAGTAATTTGTAAGAATCGAATCATATCACATATTGAAATTTTAAAAAAATCAATCTAATTCGTGAATCCAATTCTCTCCGGTTCGTTATATATATATAGTACTCTTTTTAATCCTAAATTAAACTTTTGGATTAAAAACAAAAGTTGAAGTTGTTGCCAAAACACCACTTTCAGGAAGTGAATATTCAAATAAGACTAATACCCTCACATTCCTCTTGTCTAAATATTAACTAAAATGTTCTTCATTTTATAAATGATAAAGACCAACTATTTTCAAATAATGAGAGCATAAAGGTCATTTCAATGTATTAAAGGGAGGTGAGTGTAACTATTTTTTAAATATAGGAAGGTAAGACTATTTTACAAACATAACATCCGTGTGTAATTATGCTAAATCTGATAAGAAATCAGTGTATTTAACCCAAATTTAAAAGATACTTTAATTATATGCAAAATTCAAAATTAGACATTGATTCGATTCAGGCATCCACCAAAGTGAGTTTCTAATAAAAGTTTAAAAACATTGGTTTGATTTAGTCCGCTTGGTGATCATCTTAATTCGATCTGGCTTGCCAAAGAAAATGCAAACTCCGGAGCATAGAAAAAGCAGCAAGCCATCAAGAAAGGGAGAAATTATTGGGTATCCCGGGGGTACGTACCCCGGGATCACCCCGAGAGAAATCAAGAAAGGTTTGATTTAGTCCACTTGGTGATCATCTTGTGCACGCGCTGTGGGACCCACAGCGCATGTTGTGCACGAACGGCTAGGGTGATCCCGGCCCGGGATACCCAATAATTTTCCCAAGAAAGGAGGGCACTCATTTCACTAGGGACAACACTATTGACTTAAAATTACAGAAAAGGGCAAGGCATGAATCTAGGCACTTTCTTAGTCCAAATTGTCTTATTACCGGTATCATTAACAGAAAAGTCAAGACGTGAAATGATAAAAATAAATGGTCAATAGAGTTTTTCATAACGGAACGGAACTCAAATTGTCTCATTATCATTAAAAGAAAAGTCAAGACGTGAAATGATAAAGATAAATAGGTACGAATAGGGAAAGAGAAAAAAAAACAGCTGAGATTGGAGTTCCAATAACATCCTTAGGCACTTTACTTTTATTTTTATTTGTAATATAAAATTACAAAGAAGTTCACACATCACACTGTGCTTTCTGTTTATATTTTTCAATTACGTAATTGCTCTTAAACTTTGTGAAATTCTCCTACTCTCTCTTGGACTTTCTTTTTATGGCGTGTGGATGTCGATGAAAAGAAACGATTCTTTCATCTACGTTAAATAAAAGTCCTTTTCAATGTTGTGGTTAATTACAATTCTTCTCTTTCTTGGACTCTCTCTCTACTCTCTTAGACTCTCCTTTTAAATCAAACTTCGTTTCATTGGTGTGACAAATTACAATTTTTTCATATGTTGTAATCAATCAAAAGCAAAATTACTCCTTATTTTAGTTATCTCTTGAAAGTACTAATCAAATCTCTCTCTATTGAATTTTATTTGATTAGAACAAAGTTTCTTAAAAACTTTTATGGATTGGATCGGATCGTATAAAGTTTTTTATTGGGTCAAAACAGATTTAAATTTTATGAATTCGTTGAAATCAGATTGGATTTGATTTTATGTTTAATATGATGTGTGCACTCCTAGACATGGCAGGCAATTTGACATTGGTTTGCTAAATGTTAATAAATATGATATGGATGGACCGCCAAGTTGGAGTTGCGAAGGGATAGTCAAATGGTGTGTGTTTTGTTTTTGGTCAATAAGTACGGAGAGCAAATTACCAAAATTTGCATTTTCCACTTGGTTTCTAGAAGAGATTGTTGCAGGAAAAGGTTTACAGGAGAAGAACATTAAATGACATGGTGAATGCTATATAACCAGAAACCATATTTGCTTTTTGTTAGGTTTCAAAAGAAGAGCCTTTTTTTTAAGGTCACAAAGGCTATTTAGAGCTTGACAAGGACAGATAGATGTGAATACCATCACATTATAAAGAAATAAGAAACATTGCATATTGACAGATCGAGCACAATAAATTTGAGCCGTGCTTATGGACTGGTCATATGCAAATAGCTTGTTATGATCAGTCCTTTTTTCATGGTCAGCAAGAAACTCTATTGAAGGATATATAACGTGAATTGGGCATTGTCAAAGCAACCATGATGGACAAGCGAAACGTAACCAAAACCTTTAATTTTGCGAGGCAGAGAACCATCACAGTACGCGAAACATGTGTTGTCAAGTGGCTTATGAGTGCCATTTGTATGATTTGTTAATGTACCGTGATGGTTATGCAAAGGGTAACCCCAAGCTTGGACTGGACGGCGATATATTTGTCGTGAAGGGGCCGCAAGTAATGCGTATGTTGTGGCAGTGGTGATGATATTGAGCTATATATATATATATATGATGTGGTAGTGGTGATGTACACAGAGTACTAGTGTGACAATGCCATTGAGCTGCATGACCAAAAATAACTCAGAATATATATCATGCAGTCCATGAATTACCAAAGGTTTACATAGCTTTCATTAAGGAACTGTGGCTCATCCAAACGAAGTAATTACAGCAAGAACTGATTATTTGCTTAGGGAAAAAAAAATTACAAGTAATTTTGCATTCATGCCTCACAACCATTTCTGCAATCAAAATTAATAGTATCACTCAACTGTCAACTACCTTCGTCAATAACATCATCTGGTATGTGTTGCTTTCTCAACTCCCCCCAGCCGAAATTAAATCAATAAATTCCGAAAGCATTAACAGAGATATATTCCCATAGATGATTTTGCTCATCTCATTATTTTAGGTATCTTAATTATATGTGATAAATTTTGCACAATAAATTGACTAGAATGAAAGAAATAACAATTACTAGTATTAAAATTATGTTTTGAGGATTTTGTTTAAAGTAATATGATTGTGGGGGCTGAAAACCAAACGAGACACAAAACTTAAGACGTTTGTCATGTGTCTATGGTGCGTCTCACAAGTATATATATATGTCTTGTTTGATGGTTCGAGTTTTACTCTTGTTTAAATTAAAAGTTGTGGTGTGATTGTTGTTTTGAATTGGCCAAGACCTGTCTAACGAAGGGCATGACTGGAATTTGTTTCTTAGTTTCATCTAAAGAAAGCTCATCCTCTTGTTATGTAAATGTTGTTAAAGGATGCATTATTTTCTCACTCAAGCTCAAAAAGCCTGTAGTTAAATTTTTTTTTTTTCATTGAGAAGTGTTACATATCCCCAACAAAGCAAAATATGGTGAAGATGCAAAGAAATGTTTGACCTTCTTTCTTGTTTCACCAAAAAGGAACACAAGGATGACTCTGTTTATTAAGAACAAATTGTAGTTTGAAATACATTATGTTATAGGAGTAACAATTAGAGCACCACATTTTCTATGCTTTTCAATTAGCACCAAAACTTATAGGCAGACACAGACCTACCTGCAAGTTAGTGAGACGGATGTCCCCACTAACATTTTTATTTTTTGTATTTTACGTTTATGGTTTTATAAAAATTATGAAAATATTTCATTAAAATTATAATTTGCCCCTATTGAAATTATGATACTATATATAACTTTGCCCCCCCCCCCCCCCCCCTCCCCTCCCCTCCCCCAACACACACACACACACACACACACATATATATATATATATATATATGTATGATCTCTTGATCAATAATTTCTTTCACACCATGTAAGGTAGTCATTGGATATAATTATAATAGTTTTTGGAAGTTATATTTTTTACACTTATATCATATCTAATGATTACTATATTTGGTGTATAAAAAATTTATTACTCACCGATAAACAGAAGATCATTACTATATATATTTTTCTAAATTAATTTCATAATTATAGATGTACTCAACTTTGCCGCACGCACATGCTTATACTTATACTTTTAGGGTGGGATTGATTACTATATGGGGTTTGGTAGATTATAGGTATACGATTTTATGTTTACACTTGTTCACTTCTAGATGGATCTTGTACTCCACAGAAAAACACTAGGGTTATGACTTATGGTCAACGCGACACAAAAATTAAGAAAGGCGAATTAGGCGGAACTCAGAATCAATGAACTGGGAATCAGCTGTTTTTTATAGACTTATTATTCCATAGACTTCTAATATCTCCTGAGGTCAACCGTATATAATAACCAAAACATTCAAAGAGAACCAATGAGATAATGCTCTAAAAAGTGTTGATCACTCAATTAACATACCCCACCAACCACCACTTCCTTCTTCTCCCAACACACATATTCAGAAAAGGAAAAAGAAGAACAAAGAGGAAAAAGAAAAGGATTTAAAATGAGCTATATATATATATATATATATATATATATATAAAATTTTGTAGTTGAAACTTTAAACTAAGATATACAAAAGCCCATAATATATAATAATTCATTTCATCCTATTAACCTGGCAACCTTGCTCAAAACAACTAGAAACTCAGGAAAATAGATACAGATCGAACTCCAGCTGATAACCAATTGACACACAAACTTAGCATATTTTATAATCCAAAATATTTATTACAGCTACGAAGTACAATACATACTACAGCTGAGATAATAATGAACATTTAAAATTCTATGGCTTCTGCTTCTGAGTATATATATAGTCAATATGAGCAGCAAGGGTCCTTCTTGTTAAGCACTCTTCATCTCCGACACCATCACAGCTCTCATCTACCACCTCAACTTGCTGAGCTTCAATCTCCTGAGAAAAGAAAAGAAAAAAAATGCAACCCATTAATCAAAATCACAAACCCATCAGTAGAAATCATTTTCTGAGACCTAAAACACATATATGTGACATAGCAATTCAACTTACATGTTGGGCGTTCACCGGAGTGTCACTGGGAAAAACTGGCTCAGGGCGAGCGGAACTTGACAGTGTGAAGCTGAGGAGGAGAAGTACAAGGAAAAGAGTAGTAAATTTGGACATCTTTAATTGATTTAAAGATAGCTGGTTGAGAATGAAGATACAGAGAAGGGTGTTGATGTATATATATAGAGGATAGGGGAAGACTTTTGCCTAATGTGTGTGTGAATATATATGAGAGTGAAAGGGACTTTAATTAATATATCAGCTTATAATGGTAAAAGAAAAAAAAAAGACATATACTACAAAATTTTGAAAAGAAAAAGAAAGGAAAATAGTAATTAAAGACGACCACAGGAATGGAAAGGAAAAGAAGAAACAGAAAACTACGGTTTGAAAATATACAATCCAATAAGATTCTTAGCCGACTTAGTTTGGGCATTTTGAGCTTTCAGACCTGGTCTAACAAACATATTTTAATCAAATAAGTTAGTGAAACTAACACTTCCCAAAGAGAATTGTCTGACATCATCCATGTTATCCATGTTTAATGTAATCTTATAAGCATCTGAGGAGTATATAATTTCATTTGTTTCAGTGCTTCTTGATATTTCATTCCGTGGCATACTCGAGTCACAACGCAAACAAAACAGGGAATGGAGGGTATGTCATGGCAAATTTTTGGTTTGCTAGGCATGACGCAACCCTTTCGTACCAAAAACTATTTGTTATTTCAGGAGTATTCAATCATACAGGGATCGCAGTGACCAAGTCCGGACGACTATTTACCAAAAATACAGATTTTTGCAAATTCGTAAAGCTTTGTATTGTGTTCGGTGCCGGAAGGTCAAGGAAGTTGGTGGTCTTGGACTCCTCCTCCTTCTTCAAATTTCAATTCGTAATTTTCATAAAGAAATCTCTGATAAAGGATAGAATAAGTTCCATTTATCATCATATCTAAGGAATTCCCATCCAAACACCCAATTCTTACCATTTTCCTTGTTTGATAAGGAATAATTAGGTTAATTTGATGGAACTTCTGATGACAATCTAATAGGAGTTGATAGTTAATCCTATTCCCAAACTTGAAATCCTTGCAGTAGAACTGAAGTTTATCTGATAGACTATATCAATGATCATTATTGCCTCATTATATGTCAAAATCATGTCTCAACTCGAAAGACATGAACTTATATAGGTGCAAATATAGTTATTAAGCAGACCATTTTTTCCAAGTTTATTTGGACCGCAAGTTCTCCGTATATACTGAAAGGCAAGGAGCTCCAAGCTTGTATTCCAAATCTTCACTCTCTCTGGTCTGCTCCTTTCCACACGTCAATCAAATTAATGGGCCACATTCTAGAACGCATACTATTTTCTTTCCTTTTTTCTATCCTTCTGCTGAATCAGGTTTGATGTCACCATGACTTGTTTAAATTCCAATACTTTAAAAAAAAAAAAAAAAGATGGGGGGGTTGTGAATTCAGTGCAGGAGATCTCATTGCAGAGTTCGAAAAAATTAAATGTATGCAATTTTATTATTGTATGTGGAGATATTATTTTTTTATTTCAATTTTGTAATTTTCAAGTCATAACGAAACAGCTTTACTATTGTTAAATTTGACTTAATATTTTTAAGATGGTTAAAAATGACACTACAACCTTTTTAATTCAAAAACTTTACATAAGCAATATCAATGACATTGGAAGGTGCTTACAATCAGAAATTGGATTAAGGTTTTCCTTACAATTGTTGAAAGCACCATAAAATTTAAAGACCAATCAAAACATAGTGTGAGATTATTTAAGTTACACTAGAATCCCACCTCATGGGGGTTTCTAATTTCATGACCAAATAATAGGAGTGCAATTTGGGTTGGGCAACTCAAATTCAACTCAATTTTTTACGACTTTGGACAACTATTTTTATAATTAGAGTCAAGCTTGTGTTGAAAAATATCAATCTGAACTTAATTAGGGTTAAGCTTGGATTGAGGTGCCAACAATCCGATCCTAACCCGAACCCGAATTGTAATATTATTTTTATACATATTTTTTATTTTAAATATATTATATATAATAATTCAAATTATATAACCATTTTCTTTTCAACTTCTTTTATTTAAATCTTAATTTATTGTATGGATAATTAATTTTCTAAAAATTTGTTTGTAATTTTTTAGAAATTTGCATTAAGTTTAAAAAAAAATTTTTTTGTTTAGGAGTAATCTAATGTGAAACTTATTAAATATCACTTTAAAATTTCAACGTGAAATTAGTGATATAGATAATTCAAATTAACCCGACTTTCTAACTCGAAATCTTAATCCGAATTACAAACCCGAGTTTAAAAATTTAAGAAGAAATTGTGATAGAGTTAAATGTCGGATTAGAGTTGAGTTAAAATTAAAATTAAATATTTCATATATAGGGTTGAGTCAGAACTTTTAACTAGTCCAATTCCTTCGAATCGCAATCCCATCGGATAACAAACTCTGCACAAACTGTATTTTTTTAATTTTATTCTAATATTCTTAGAAGTACAAACCAACATGCAGCCATTAAGTTAACTAACAGTATGTTCCCACATAAAATAAACAAAGGACATGAGTCCATCGTGTAAAATTAATATCTCATGGAGTATGACACTCCATCTAGAGTTGACAACCGATTCGAAATGGTCGGATTAAACATCGAATTTAAATCAATTCAATTCTCACGACTCTCCTGTATTGAGTCGGATGAAGGCCTTTTTTTTCTTTTTTTGGACGTTTAAATTGACAATTCAAAAACTTTAAATTATTGATGCAACCATTATGTAAAAGGTCCTTTGTTCCATTCACAACATAATATAAAATGTTATATATATATATATATATATATATATATATATATAGATTATGAGTGTTGCATAATGTTGCATATCTCATGTAACGTGTTGAATTGCAAATTAGTGTGTTGGCACAGCTAATTTACCAGCGCACGGAGTATCGGAGGACGAGTGACAAACATGATAGGATCCTGTCATTCTAATCCTATCACACGTCAAGCACAGGTCAAGCACTAAAGCTGACACAAATATAATATCTTTTGGAAAAACGTGTTGATGATAAGGACTATTAAACAGATTACTCTAGATTCTGAATTATAATTATTAAGGTTATAAAACTTCCTTAGTTCACACTGGTATTAATTAATTAATTGTTAGTCTAACATGCACATCAAGAACAAATCAGTAATGAATATTAATTAAAAGTTTCGTCTCCAACAAAATTTATTTAGAAAAAAAATAAAAATTGAATCTTTCATAAGAATTGAATCTTTCGTTGTAGCAGATAAATACAGAAACATATTTTAAAGTCTTGGGTCGGTAACAATATATCTATATATATCTTCGTTTACTGAGGTTGACCAAAGACAACAGAGTATGGAAAAAAAAAACCATTTATTAACATTTGTTTAATGAAATTGTAAAGTCACAGAGGAAATAGATTTGGGATTCTTCTTGAATTACTCAAAAGCTTCTCTAGTTGAAACCCTTTCGGTAAGTAAAGCGTACATTGGTCGGGCAAAACTGTATTTTTATGTTGATGAAAAAAAACTAATCATGGTTTCATATGTTCTATATATATATATATATATATATACATGTTCATGATGTAGGTCCTTGTGTTGCAAAGTTGTTGTGAGAATGCATTATAAATTCCTTGGACTTTATCAAACTGTAGCTTGCGATACATTTCTAAAAATTTCATCAGTAGGGTCATCTTTGAATTTGTTACATTCAACTTGTTTAATGTGACATCTAAATTAAGTAATGTTAATCACAAAGCGATAAGGCCATTTCTCAGAGAATGTACCTGTCATGGGCTCCATGAAAGGAAATGTATAGAAAACTTTTGTACACATTGTTAAACCTTTCCCATTTGTAATTGAATTCCACATAAGGCAGCCAAAAAAAATGATATATATATATATATACACACACATGTTACAGACACTGTTTCAATGATATGTTAAGACACTCACTCAAAATTTTCAAAGCATGAGCACTGTCCATAGAAACAGACTATTAGATTTAAAGAAAATTGAAGAAGCACAGGATTAAAGGAGACAAAATAAAGGTCCACACAACAGCAGTGTCATGGAGCTAAAGGTAATCAACAGGAAATAAATGTTGATGGATTTGAATGAATAATTGGTATCTAACTTTAAATATAGTCAAAAAAGCATAAAACAGTGTGTGTCATTTGATGTGTGATGTATTGATTGAGTGAACCGAAAATATATCTCTCAAATTATGTTACCCTCTTTTATATAAAGTGTAATCGCATAGACAGTAATGATGAAAATGATCTGTCACAACACATTCAATAATTGTGTGACTTTGCATGGCAAATATTTAGAATCGTGTCATGAGTGAACAGTCAACAAAGAAAATATCATATCATCAATGAGTATCAATTATCAACATAAAAACCCAGTCGATTTTAGCTGAATGAAATATTATGATTCATTATTTATTTTGTTTACTTTATAGTTGTTTATAGAATATATAATCGTTGTTGAGAGCAATAGAAAAATATGATTCATGTAATTGAATTCCAAGTAGTCGAAAGAAGACTTGTTGAATTTAGAATAAATTATTGTCAAAATTTGAAAGTTGTAAAAAAAAAAACATAGCTTTTTCGGAAAAACCTTATTATGCTTTTCTTGCTTATAGAATACAACTTCATGTTTCATTTGATTGGCTAGAATTATCATAATTATCACTCGAAGATTATTGAATTTTGTTGGTGGAGTCTGTAACCTTTGCAATATTATTCGAAATATTTAAGTGTGAGAGATGAGTTTGTCTTAGACAGCGAGTTGAACGCATGTTTGAGTCTCAAATTAATAATTTTTTATTAATTTTATTATATTTTTAATTTCATGTTACAATCTTTATTATTTATATATGTATTGAACATTTTTAGGCATGAAATTTCTCTAGGTTTGATATTGAACGAAGAGTGTGTAGGTAAAAGGAAAATTACATTTTATGGTTGTAGAAACCATATATTGGCACGTTGGTAACGTGAGGTTTATTGTGGAGTGATTAGCGGACTCGAGAGTCTCAGACCTCATTATCTACTATTGTCTATCATAAATTAAAAAGAAAAAGAGAGACCATAAGATTGTAACATGTACTACTTAATTGATATGACATCATTTTTTACATTGGAATTTGGGAGAGAAAAAAAAAAAAAAGAAGAAGAAGAAACTATATAATTTATCACTTGAAGAAAGGAGAGAAAATGAGAGAAAGAAGGAAGGTTTTTATTTTTTAAAATTTTAGACAAGCAATTTAAATAACAGAGAGCATGAAGTCTTGTGGTCTACTGCCATTGTTCGAGTCTCTTTTTTAAAAGTATTAAGAGTTCTATACCAAAAAAATAAAGAAAATAAACTAGAAGCTATACTTAGTTATTGAAAATTCCAAACTAAGTAAGTTGGAACCTATTATGATTTAAACAATAATTGTTTATGTTTTATATATATATATATATATTGTTATTAACATTTTTTCATTAAATATTAGAATTAATAAATAAAATAAGAGTTAAAAGTTATATTGCATGAATAAATTTTGGACTAAATCATGATATATATTTGCATACTTATTTTAAGAAAAATTTAAAATTTTTCTTAACAATTTTATTATAATATTATTATTATTTTAATATGTTATTATTGTTATGTATCTTCGATAAATTTTAATGTTCAAAACTTATTAAATATGTGTTATCTGAGAACGGAGAAGTATCGGCTAAGATTAAAAAAAAAAAAAAAATCTAAAATTATGAATAGGGTATATATATATATATATATATATATTTTTTTTTTTAACACAGAATAGGGTATATATATCCAACACAAATAAGACAAGTCACTTTCTTAGGTTGGAACCGACCATAATGGAGTAGGGCCAAAATTGGAAAATAGAAATAGGAGTTTTTAAAGTAAGTGGATTGATTAGTTTGAGTAGCTAATTTTTTTTTTTTTTTTTTCGAAAGATAAAGCAAATATATATTGATGTGTTTGTAATTTACAAGAGCCCATGTAATGGGAAACATAAGTATAAGACTTTTAAACAGGAATTGATAACAAATTATCAAAGAACCAAAACAAACCCAAATGGTGATACCCAATATCAAAACATCCGGTTGTCACTTGAAATATCAATCCTCCATAAATTGAGGGATTATGAATCTTGAATTAGTCGAGCGGACGAGGAAGTGGACGAAGAAAGGAGAGGAAGTGGACGAAGAAAGGACTCTGGAAGATCCCAGACTCTTTGTGCGTAAATTGTTGTTGGAGAGACCTTCAAAGAGAGGGGAAGAAGTCGCTCTCTAATACAATTGTATATTTGATCACAAATTGAGCTTTGTGGCCGACTCTTTTTCCCAAGAACTCTTCTATTTCGCTCATTCCAAATGACATAAACTAATGCTGAAAAAGCCAATTTCTGAATGGAATTGCTTCAATTTTTTGCTTTCCAATGGTGACTTGCCCATGCAATTAAAGAATCCCAATTCACATCTCCAATATGGAACCCACATTGTATTTGCATAAATGCCCAAATTAGACTTGAAAATGAACATTTGAAAAACAAGTGGTCTATCGATTCAGTAGATGTCCTGCAGAGTGTACATATATTTTGGGTGTTGAGGTAATCTAAAGCACTCCTATCTAAGGTGGGGAGTCTCTTGAGAATAGCAAGCCAAAAAGTGAATTTGTGCTTTGGGATGGATATTGGATTCCAAACTAGGTGATTCCAAGGGACAGGTTCAGAAATGTGGATATATGAATGACATGGTATGCTTCAAACTGAAGATACCATTTGGGCATGGAATCTAGATGAATAAATAAGGAGAAAAAGTTGGTGGAGGGGTTGTTAAGAGTTCAGGGATCAATGTAACTATAGACTGGGGAAATGTCCAAGCCTGATTTGAAATATAAGAGCTCAAAGAAGCATTACTTGGTATTTCAGAATTTGTGATTTCATGGTCACTAAATTTGGAACAGAGAGAAAAGTTATTCAACCAATTATCATGCCAAAAGGATGTGTAGAGACCATTACCTACTTTGACTTTAAGAAGAGGCTTGATTAGGGGTCTTAATTGCAACAATTTTCTCCAACTCCAAGAACATTTCTGTGGACATTTAATCTTCCAAATGCATCTACCTCTAACCAGGTAATCTCTAACCCATTGAGCCCAAGAACTTTGCTTGTTATTTGATATAACATGCTAGAGATTTCTTAGAACAGCAGCCTTGTTGAGAAGTTCAATGTTTGGTATGCCAAGACCCCCCATCTGTTTGGGTTTGCAAATTGAGTGCCAAGCAACCTTAGCTTTTTTGTTGTTGAGATTGGAACCTGCCCATAAAAAATTCCTGCACACCTTATTAATATCCATTAGTACTGACTTGGGAAGCATAAACATGGAAGCCCAGTATAGTTGAGCACTAATCAAGATAGAATTGATAAGCTGTAGTCTTCCTCCATATGACAGGAACCTACTTGTCCAGTGATCAACTCTTTTAGTGATCTTATCTACCAAAACCTTGCAATCAACTGCTTTTAGCCTTGTTGAGATTAATGGAAGCCCCAAATGTTTGACAGGAAAACAACCTTTATTAAATCCTAGCAGGTTAGTGATTTGTAGTTCAATAGAAAGGTCAACACCTGCTAATGCTAAGAAGATGAAGCTCTTGGATTGATTGATTGATAGACCAGAGAGAAGGGAAAATAGATCCAGTGCATGCTTTACCACTGTGATAGAGGCAAGATTGCCATAAGAAAAAAGCAATAGGTCATCGGCAAATGCTAAGTGTGTAATGGTCCTCTTCTTACACTTTCCATGGAATTTAAAAGATTGGCTGTCTGTGACTAATTTTTGAAAAATGCTTGAGAAGATTTGCATTACAATAGTGAAAAGAAAACGAGAAAGTAGATCCCCTTGCCTTAACCCTTTCACCCCTTGGAAGAAACCATGTAGTTCTCCATTGATTGATATTTAGATGAGGGAGAAGTCACACAAACTCTGACCGAATGAATAAATATTAGAGGGAACTGAAATAGTTGAAGGGCATCAAAAAGGAAATCCCATCCTACTGAATTGAAGGCCTTTTGAAGATCAATCTTTATAGCACACCTAGGACTGGATGATGGAAGGTGGTATCTAAGAAAGAGTTTATGTGCCAAGAGTATGCTATCACTTATATTTCTCCCCACCTGAAGCATGGGCCAATACATTTCCCTACTAAGGCCACTTGGTTGAGCACTTAAATAAAATTGGCCCAAACCAGTATGGCCCAAAAAATGGACTTTAACTAGGCCTTGACCCAAAAAATATTTGTAGAACTGAGACCCGGTCCATAAATTACAAGAGTTATTTTTAGGTATAAATGGACTACATTGTGTTAAATGTAATTTATTGATCAAGTGATATTACAAGAAGGATCCATTTTAACACTTGAATTGATTTTAAATGCAGTAGATTTCTTTTTAAATTAGCCTGGCTAACTCATTCGGCCTACTTTCAAGTTTTTCAATAACCAATAAAGTCAATTGTGGTCAAAATACAAAATTCCTTATGCATCCTTCTCAGGTTAAAAAATAAATAAAAAATGAAATAATATTATTCTCGAATTATATAGAGTTTAGTACTAAGTAGAACATTATAATCCATGGAGAGTGAAATTTATAAGCTACGTGTCTGTCCCTTTATCATGTAACTATTTGATCGGATAACCAAGATATGAAAAATATATAATAAAGCAAAGAAAAGAGCGGGTTTTGTCGCAACGGTAAAACTTATTACATCAATAATTTTTTCACATGCGAATATAAGATTCCATACATGTAACCTTTTTTACACCATGCCATGCTGTGACTAGAGCCCAGTGAACTAATATTATTTGATTAATTAATGGTGAGTGTAAATAGAAATCTTTTGAGATATATTTGTATTATTGAGCAATGATCCATCGTTGCCCTCCACTGACACCACCTCTTTCGATATAATTTAAATTTAGAGAATATATCATTGGATCAGATTAAATCTTTTCAGTGATTGAATTAGATTGGATTGGATTTAATTTTGATCAATTCGTTATACTCAATTCACAATTATATCGAATTTACATATCAAATCCGATATAAAAAAAATATTAATGCATGAGACTCTATTCGATTTTATATGTACGAATTTTTAATTTAGGAATCTGTCACCAAACTATTGAATTGAATTTTTAATTTAGGAATCTGTTATCTTGAAAATCCGATTCAATTCGAATCAGATTGTTGGATTAAATGATCCCCAAAGTGACATGAGCAATTTACCGGGCGAAAAAAAAGAAAAAGAGAAGTGTTATGAGCTCATACCGACAACAATGACCTAAGCAGATTGTGGGCGTTACTTGAGGCCCAATTCCCTTTGCAAAATTAGGGTTTGGTTTAGGCCCATAGCCAACCCTAATTTCCCAACGTGTATATATATGTCAGGTCCCCTTGAGCATCTGGCCGCCCACATTGACCTGCCTATTATCGCCTCATTTTATTTCATTCATCGATATGTTTTCTGGTAGCATATAGTTAAGTTTATAGATTCTGATGAACTGTCAATACTATGTATATATACATATATACTGCGTTATTAGTAGATATTTATGACTAATGGGGGGCGATGATGACAAAAATCGTTTCTCGATTCTGATTTTGGTTATATTTCTTGACCATTAGATTGCTATATGATGACAGCGTTTGTGCGTGTCTGAGCCTTACTCTTTTTATATTTATGTGTAGTATATATATATATATATATATATATATATTGTGTGTGTATGAATGTTATTTTTTATTTTGTCTTTGAATTCAAATATTTGTTATTATTGGATGTATTGGGAGAATTTTGGTGGGTTTGCAGTGATTATAAGTAAATTCCTCGTTCTGAATGCTAAATAAAAATAGCATGACAGACTTTATATTTACACCCATAGAATCTGAGCATTCCTCTTAACTTCTCCAATGCTTCTTATTCTCTGTTCAATCAATCCATTACAAAATATATATATATATATATATATATATATTTATTAAAAAAAATTACTGTTCTTGAATGGTGTTTGGTGAAGATAAGAGTTTCTCTTCGTATTGTAGTCTTATTTTCTGGTAATTTGTCTTTTCAAACTCTTCTCAGCAATTCTGGTGATTATGCAAAGATGGGAAATTTTGTTGCTTTATCTAAATGTGTTAGTTTTTGGGTTTTGCTTTTTCAATTTTAACGAGTTTTGTTTTAGTTTTACAACACAACCAATCCATTTTGTAGGGTTTATGTGCTGGCTTGGCTTGCTCATGAACCATTATGCAATGATGGCCTATGGTGCCACTTGTGGGGACCTTAATGAGAAGAAAGTCGAGTAAGCCTCGTAACCTAAACTCACACACAAGTAATTCAATTCTTTGTGGTTTGAGCTGTGTGCCTTTAGGTGTTTAATTCAAGCCCACAATTGAGCTGTGTGCCTTTAGTTGTGGTCTCTGGGATTGACCGTACCGTAGCTGAACTCAATCTCAATACGATTTTGGTTTTTATTTTAAATTTTAAGAATTGTTCACCCAGAGGTTCTGTGCCACAGTCAAGGAATTGGAATTAGAACTATATATATATATATATATATATATAAACTAATGCCTTTTAAATTTTAGTATTCTATTTATATATAATATATAAATAAATACTAAAAGTTTTTAATCTATTATTATAACTAGTGGTGTTGAAGTATTTGTGTATAATTTGTCTAATGTTTTTTTTCTAAAAAAAGTTGACGAAGAACAGGGAATCGGAATTGGAACCTTTGGTTCCTCTTTCAAAATTAAGAAACGATTGGAAACAGTTTTGTTTTTGATTTTACCAGAAATTATAAGGAATTGAACGGTTTGTGCACGACGCGTGAATATGTATGCTTTAGTTTAGATTATAATTTAAGTCGAGAATTTGTGCATGTTTTAGTTGGCCAAGAATCAAGGGTTTAGTTTAAGGATCTAATCTTCATTTCAAAAGAAAATGAAACCGCTAGGTTGATTCTTGAATGGAACATCAATGGATGTGTGAGTGAGATTTTTTTGTTGCAAAAAATGATATCATTACATTTGATTTTCTTTAAATCATAAAATATGACATACAAAGTGAATTTTTTTAATTAAACAATTTCATTTTTCTATGGTTCCCAAAATGGGTGGTCAAATTATGTTGAGGTGAGCTAATTTTTGTACAATTAATCTACTGGCAGTCGTGAGATTTGTAACCCGAAAAAAGACGAAGTTATGGTTTGTGTAATATGTTGCAATATGTTTATATTTGGGGTTCAATACAAGGACAGCCGGTATATGAGCATTGTGTCCTTTGAAGTAAATTGAAAAATCTTCATTTACAAAAAAAAAAAAAAAAAAATTCAATCCATAAAGCTTAAAATATTAAGCGATAAGAAATTTTTTTATAATTAAACATTTTGTTTTGCCGTCCACTCTAGTGAAAATAAATAATTAAAGTACAATTATTAGAATTGAAGTATGAAGTATGAAAGAGTAGAATTTTGAGTGCTGTAAAAGATTAATGAAGTGAAATTTTTTTTTGGGTTGTGTGTTGAATGGGGTAGTAATGAAGTGCAAGAACTTTTGAGTTGTGTTGAACGGGGTAGAATTTCTTATGTGTTCCATTGGCAACTGCGAATCTTTCCACGTACAATTTCCCACCACTTTATATTTTCTCAACTTCTCTTTATTAGTTCCTAAATTCTCCCCTTATTTGAAATCGTGTTCACCACACGTGTCTAAGATGTAACAAAAAAAAAAAGATACGAACATAACGGAGATACGATTTTGAAATAATAATATATTAATATATATTCAACAAGTTAACCAATATTCATAATATCATAAATCTAACAATAAAAATCTTGAATTTATTATCAAGTAATTAATGTATTTTCAAATGAGTGTTTTTATTGTATTCAAACTCACTACTAGAAACTTACACGTTATTCATTTTTTTAATAACAAACAAATAAATTTAAATACAAAATACCCAACAAAATGACATGGCTTTATGTTAAATAAAGTTTTATTAGCTTTTTTATTTTTTTGTTTCTAAGTTTATTATTAGAAATTTTATCTAACTATTTTTTATTTTTTTAAAATTTTATTTTAGAAAACACTATATTTATAAAGAAAATGGCATAATAGAGATATTAAATGATATATATATATATGTCATTATAGTTCTTCCAAGGAGTCAGGATGTCAACTTTTAAAAAATGAAGGACTGAAATACTCAAAAAAATACTTCAAAGGGGACTTTTTACAACTTTGAAAAGTTTAGGGGTTTTTTTGCACTTTTAAAAATTACAAAATGTACCTCGCGTGTAAAAAAAAAAAAAATTCAAGACACTTCTAAGGAGTATCCGACATGTATCCGAATATTAAAAAATTGTCTGAGTGTTGGATTCGACAACACTCTTATATAAAATATCGGTACTTTCTAGCCACGTGCTAGGCTTACTCTCATTAGTTGGACGATCTCCTGGAGCTTCCTTTATTTTAAGGATTTTACTCAACTAATTTCGTAAGTGAAGATATCCTTACAGTGATATGTGGCTGCTGGTTCAACTTTGAGAAAGTCAACTTGATTCATCACCATTACCAGCACATGGCAATGTGAAGTGTCTTGATTCCCTTATATTCTAGCCACTTAGTATTTCTCTTTGCTAGACAACCCTCCACCAAATCCCTCTCAAATTAGGTTGATACTTTTGCCATGTGTCTGCTTTTGATTGATCGATGGCTTGTGCTTCTATCTTCTAACTAGGTCTTTGATATAAAGAACCTACTTAATTTTGGACGGTCAAGTATCACTTCTCCGGTGACTGCTAACATTAGAATTAGTTGTAGTTAGTTCTGTTGGAATTCGTCATGTGTGGACTTTCTCTTGATCCATGACAACTAAGAATGATGATTTAAATTTTAAATGGATTTTACGCATACAAAATTTATACATATCCGCGTACCAAACTAACCCTCAGTTGATATGTGACTCCTGGTTCATCTTTGAGAAAGTCGACCTTGATTCATCACCATTTCTGTTGGTTGGCACGTGGCAATGAAGTGTCTTGATTCCCTTGTATTCTAGCCACTTGTATTTCTTTTTGCTAGACAACCCTCCACCAAATCCCTCTCAAATTAGGTTGATACTTTTGCCATGTGTCTGCTTTTGATTGGTCCATGGCTTGAGGTTCTATCTTCTGACTATGTCTTTGACATAAAGAACCTACTTAATTTTGGACGGTCAAGTGTCAATTCTCCGGTGATTGCTAACATTAGAATTAGTTGCAGCAAGTTCTGTTATGTGTCGACTTTCTTTTGATCCATGACAACTAAGAATGAAGATGTAAATTTTAAGTGGATTTTACGCATACAAAATTTATACATTTCAATAGCCATTATTATAGAATGCAACATTATTTACACAAATTTAACTTCTTTGATACGTAGGTCCTCTTAGACAACTATTTTTTATTTGTGTTTTGTATTGCGGGTAGCGTACTTTAGCGAAACAAAACACCTCTATACATTTTGAGAAATGCTAAACGTCATGAAATTATTTCATGAATTTTATCATGAATGATGTGACAGGTAACATGGAGAGTTAGTATTGGTGGGATTCGGTGATAATATCATGGGACTTTGTGTATGGAGGAATCCCACCAATACTAACTCTCCACGTTACCTGCCACATCATTCATGATACAAATTCATGAAATAATTTCATGACGTGTAGCATTGCTCATACATTTTTGGTAACTTCTGTTTTCATTTGTATAATATTGCATTTGTTGTCCAGAAGAGACCAAAACACCATTTTTGGTAACTAACCAACCCAATGGTGTTTGATTGGTTTTAACAGTGATGCTTATCCTTTCATATGCCCACCATCTGCTTGAACTATAGAAATTCTTCTCCTTTATTAGGATCAAAATAGCACCGACATTGACCCCTCCCAAGTCCCAACATCTTTAAAAACAAGACCCCAATTTGGCAGCATATGCAACACTCCGAAAACCATAACGTATTTGGCAGAGCATGTGACGATGATTACTCAACTGCCACCACAAACGTAATAGGAAGAATCATGCTATTTGGGCCAAAGTGGCCGGCCAAAATGAGTGGCCAGACTTTATTGCAAGTACACTTCACACTTGAAAAAAATACAAAGATGACACTGCAGATATACAATGACTAATATATACCATACACAAATGAGAGATGACTCTTGCGGTTTCCCTACATTTCCATGCCAAAAATCACAAATGTCTAATCCAATTACAAATGTGCCAAAAATACCAATGCATTGGCATCAATTATAGGTAATACATGTCTGTTCGAATGATTAAATTATATATGTATAACTAAGGAATTAAGACAACACATCACAATAAGATTGCACTGAAATATAACATTAATTAGTTTTAGACGCACATAGAAGCAGAGATGGCCAATGCACATTCATTAAACTTGACCTAGTCCTTACTTTGAAAACTTTGCAAACCAAATTAAAGAGAAACAAGAGAAAGAAATTACTAAATTTGATCTTCCATTGACTCTTAATCTAAACTCGCTCACTCTTCTACCGTCAACTTAATTTCTTGCTTGGCTGATGTGCTCTTACAAGGATGGTCTGGAGAAGGAACTTGCAACTGTTGAACCGAGCCCGTCATCACAAAGGCTACCATACTCATGGGTCTTCTTGTCAGCTCTTGGACTGCTTCCTGAACTGCTATTTGAAAGTGAAACGAAAGTAGTCTTCTGCAGGACACCGGTGGGGGAATATCCCAATTGAGTATTGCCATCCCACGCTTCAGTCATGAGTTTCAGAGCTGATGAATTCTTGCAGGCTCCCCCAGTGCCAGAGGTGCTGTTCAAGACCTCTCCTAATGGACCCCCCATTGAACTTCCCCAAGAGACTGGTACACAATTTGTTTGCTTTCGGAATGTTTCGCTAAGGTCACTACACAACCCCAAACCCATTTCGGTTGGGTCCAATTCACGAGATAGCCTAAGCGGTGAAGGAGCTAGTTTCTCTTGTGGGGTTGACGACGATGATGAGAAGTCAGAGTTCATAGGAATTGACATTGAGAGCTGGGTCCAGTCTGACTTCAGTTCTTCAGGCCAAGCAGTGGTGATACGATTGGATCGGTCCTTGGGCCAGTCATCAATAAATTGGCGAAGTAAATGTTGGTCATGGGTTTTTTGGTCACCAAATTCCACGAAAGGGTTATAGTCCCTAGGATTAAAGTAGGAACTTCTCTGTGAAGGATTGAGGAAGGCATCATAAGAAACAAGTCCAAACTCTGGTTGAGCGAACTCTTGTAATGGGACATGTTTTGGAATGGAGAATAGGGAGTCTTTATACACCAGGTTGACGGTAGGGGATATCATGGACAAGTTTTGGGGATCTCGTCTTCTGTCACACACATTTTATTAGTCAGAAACAAGCATAACAAAGAGTCTAAGGACATAGAGGAAATAAAAACACAAAGCAAAGAAAGTCAAAACTCACAAGCCTCAGTGACAAATATGAAAAAGCTCAAAATTATCTACAATAAAGAACTTAATCCAAAAAAGTTGAACATTAGAGACATGTACAAAGTCCGCTTAGAGAAGCCATCTCAAGTCTCAATTACTAAGAGAAGCCATCTCAAGTCTCAATTACTAAGACGCATTCCTCCAAAGCATAACGAAATAGTAGGGTCTACTTTAAAGTATAGAATAAAGAGGAAAGAGGAGGAAGTATGAATGTTGTTTATATCAATGATCCAATATTAATATATAAAACCCAATATGGATAATGAGAAAGTATACAGGAAAAGGAACCTCAAATCTATGAAGAGTTTTTTTTACCTATTGATGAGAGGATCTGTAGAAGAATTGGTAGCACCAGGCTGCAAGGAGTTGAACTGGTGCTGTGTGACATTGAGGGTGTTGGATGCACAGCTGCTGGACACTACTGATGCTGAAGTGGAAGAAGCAATCGGTGGCACCTTTGAAGTAGTGGATCCAGAGACAGCATGGCCAGTCTGGCCTTCCACATGCTTTCTTGAACGGTGGCGGCCCCTGTTTATGTGCCTTTCACAGTACTTCTGGTCAGGAACTGCATCTCTTGAGCACCGCCATTTCTTCCCATCCGTACGACGACATCTCCCAGGCTCAGGATCATTGTTGCCAGAGAAACCTAGATGGAAAGAACCCCATCCGACTGCATGTACCCCAGAAGGCGGGGAAAGAAGCAAAAACAGAACACAAAGTCAGTAGACAAAAATCAACAGAAAGGAATGAGAAAGAAGATGAGTTTTACATCAAACATAGCATCTCTTATAGCTACAAGTACTTTTATCGTGCATATAGGAATGAGGATAACACTTCTTACAAAAGATATAATATATATTTTAAAATACAAAAACCATACGAGTTGTTGCAGATATCTCTTTTAACTGCTTAAAATAGGAAATGGTATTGAATTATAGGAAAGTAAGTACACGAGTTGGTTACTAAAATTTGAACAGCAAATTAAAGATACCAGTTACCCTAATATAATAGGAGAATAAGATTGTAAGAATGCAAGGATTGGGTTCTAATAGTAAAAAGGACAAATAAAAGATACTTGTTGCCTTAACCTAATATATATACAGAAGTTCATATTCCAACACAACAATTAATGCATATATATACCAAAAATAAAGAAAAGAAACACCAGCAATTAAGCATAAATGAAAAGGAAAAATCATCTTAATTATTTCTGGTGGTGTATTCCAAGGAAGAGAGCAAAACAAGCTTACATGAATTGGGGGCATAGAAAGAAGATGACCCAGATAATCCAAATGGGTTGATGGATTTCTTGAGGGCGTTGAGCAAATTGGATGGAACAGGCACATTTGCCATGATGTATTTATAGATCAGGGCCTGGTGTTCCAGCTCAATCCACTGAGATGGAGTAAATGGCCCTCTAATCCCAGGAAAAGATCCATGCATGCCTCCGGCATTGGAGCTTCCGGAACCATATCCTAAAACAGGGAAAAAGAAGAAGAAGAAGGAAATCAATTGAAATTTATAGAACAAACAAGAGACAATAACTAAAAGTGACAAATAAGGTACAGTGAAACCAGAAGAAACAAAACCCAGTAACTGTTTAGAGTTTGGACAGCTAAAAAGGAAGTAATATCTGAACATGAGAAACAACAAGCCAAGTCAAGTATGAATTGGCACTTCAGCAGCAACCTTTAAGGAAGCTACACATATCATAAAATTTTCAACTTTGATAGAAAGAAAAAATTAAAAATTAAAAATCAAAAATAAAACAGGAGACAGAGGGAAAGGATCGAGTGAAACCCAACCGAAAATCTCTAGCCTTAGCTAGTCCTTTTGCTTCTCCAAACCTCTGACGCCCATTTTGCCCCTTTTGATCAGATAAATCTACCCGAACCATTGCAGAAAGACCAGGGCATCTCAAAGAGGAATGACAAAAAAAAAATAGAACCAACAACTTCTTTTTCACTTGACAAGACTCGAAACCAAAATTTCTATTAGATGTCTATGAAAAGACCCAATACCCAGTACACATGTAAAAATATTAAAAATCCCATTTTTTTTTCCAAGGAAAAGTAAAGAAATTTTTTCCAGCATAGGCCATTCTTACAAAATCACCATCCAAGCAAAACCCACATATCGATTTGACAAAAAGTGAAAAAATAAGTTTTAACAAAACATTTATATATACCTGTATTTCTAGAGTAAGCATAAGGTGAATGTTGATAGTAAGGAATGGCTGAGTTTTGAGCACTCCCGCAGACTAATCCACCATTTTTATTGAGAAAAGGGATTTCTGATTTGGGTAAAGAGAAGCTGAGCATGTTCTGGTGTTGGTGTTGGCCACCATCACCAGAGAGCATAGAGTTAGATCTCAGCTGCTGATGCAACATTGTCTTGGGGTCATCAAAGCCTTCAGTTCTGGCCATTTTGGAGCTCCTCCATTCATCTTCACCAGACCCAGATCTCTCCTGCTTGAGAAATCCAGATCCATTGCTCTTTGGCTTTATGGCCTCAGGGTCTGAAACTACCTGAGAAGATACTCCACTTTCTGGACCCACCAAACCCTCCAAACTCACCACCCCAAAATCCATACTACAACGGCCACAAATCTACGATACCTCCACAAGGCATGAGTTCGTGAGAAGCAATCGAAAAAG
This sequence comes from Cornus controversa, assembly GCA_026545225.1. Classification (NCBI taxonomy): domain Eukaryota; kingdom Viridiplantae; phylum Streptophyta; class Magnoliopsida; order Cornales; family Cornaceae; genus Cornus; species Cornus controversa. The sequence continues at coordinate 113,401,780 of CM048845.1, read as the reverse complement.
AGTCACCCCCGTGGAGAGAGAGAGAGAGAGAGAGAGAGAGAGAGAGGTGCAGTGTAAGGTGACGGGGGGATTTAAAAGTAGTGAACTTTGAGAAAAAAATAATTGGAGAGAGAGAGAGAGTTGAAACTTGAAACTGAGCAGCAGACAAACTTGTACCAAAGACTATCTCCATATTTTGGACATGCTAGTTAATGTGTACCCCCAAAGGAGAAATTGAAGTTATTTAACGAGAACTCATGTTAATAAAATATCTCTGATCCCTGTACTAATAGATTTTCGATTTAGTTAATTTTGCTCATTTTTATAAATTGAAGTTATTTCGCGATCTTTTATCATTTTCTTTACTGTAATCTCCCTAGCCTAACGGAAGGGAAATGATATATATCATGAAAAATATTCATGATTTGTATCATGAATGTTACCATAATATTAGAGTAATTATATAAAAGTAACAATACACAACATGAAATTATTTCATAATTTTGTATTATGAATAATGTGGCAGTTAACAGTTTTATATTTATAATAATTTCACTAAAAATAAATCTTTATTTTTTATTATTATTCTAGGAGATAAAATTAAATAGTGAGTTAGCATTGGTGAGATTTTTTCTATATACGGAGTTTTAATGGTATTATCACCTGTCACATAGATTCGAGTTAAAATTTATGAAATAAAATCGTGAAGTTTAACATTTCCTCTTATATAATAGATAAAGTAGTTACGTGTGAAAAATATGATTCCTTGTATAATAGATAAAGTAGTTACGTGTGAAAAATATAATTTGGAAAGATGAATTTAAATTGAATAATAATATTAAAATCGTTCGTGCTATTTTATTTTTTAAAATAATTTTATGACGTGTATCGTTACTCCTGATGAACATTATAAAGAATAATGGATTTTCTATTTAATTGTGTTCTCATTTTCAGTGTTATTGTCAGTTTACCTTCACTAAAATCTACCAAATCATAATGATACATAGAAAATAATCAAGGGTTTTGACACTTTAATTTTGTAAGCTATTTTAGTGGATTGCCTCCACAATGACATCCCATCCCTGTTGTCTTGAATTATAGCTAATATTACTATAAGATTTCATTTTGATTATTTTGTTTTAAAGTGTAAATTATAAAATAAATTTAAAAAATAAATTCAAATATTGATATTTTGTTTGATAATCTAATTCAGCAGTTAATTTTGAATAGATTAAGTGTTTGTCTAATTAAGCTTGTTTGATAACGCATTTTGATTCTCACTTAATAAAATAAATATCACTTAAAATGAGATAAAATTTTAAATGACAGTAACTTTATTTATTAATAAATGCAAAACATTTAAAAATTTTAAAAAATTATATATATATATAAAAAGTATTCTGCGCTTAAAATTCATATGTATCGAATAGTACCTTTGTGATTTAAACACCCTTAAATTTTACGTCGTCTAACATCTAATACATGTTTCAACAATTATTTCAAAGTTGATAGGAAATGTTTGAGCCAAAAGGAGTTCCAAATAGCTACTTGCCGTTCAATCCATTCAACAAGTGATGCACAATCTAAAGAAAAAAATTAGCAACCATAAATGATTTTGGGTAACCAAAATTTGCATAGCAAATTAAAATTTAAAAGGTATAATCATTAATAAATGGTTATTTTAAGAAATTTAATTTGTCCATCAGCTAAAGCGCTGATGCAGGTATGATCGATAACATGTACCAATATTTATTAAGAAAATTGATAGAATCTGTTCATGATATTTCATAAATTAGGTCCTATCAATTAGAGTTAATTAGCAAATTAATTTTAGTACAATGCTTAGGTGCTAATGGGTGAGACGATCAGTCACAATTAGACACATCATTTTTAAATTGTATAAAGAAAAATTAAATAGATATTTTAAAAAGAGAGTAACCATAACAATAAATGTGAAAGACAAAAAGGTCCAAAACCCCTTGTAATTTTAAAAAGGTGCAATAAACACCCCTATACTATATTTCATATCATATCACACATTCACACCTTCACATTTGCAAAAGTAAGCAAACTACCATCTTTTGTACATATTCTCATTTTCTATGACCATTTTATCCTTTCTATTATTATAAAAAATAAAGAAAAATAAAGAGAATAGAGGTTTTATTATATTAAGTTTTTTTTTTCACCTTAATAAAAAAAAAAAAGATGAGTTTTTTTCCCAAAAAAACTAAAAATTCACAATTACATAATATTTTTTTTTGTTTTCCGGAAATTGTTTTCGAAATTCTTTTTGGAAATAATTTTCGGGGAAAAAAACTAAATATTAAATTTTTTTGTTTTTTTAAAAATTGTTTTATTTTCATAAATTATCTCTATTTCTAATGGAAAAAGTTCCAGAACACAATTTTCAGAAAATAAAAAAAACAATGAAGTGCTTCCACGCACCGGTGTGGTACCAGCCTACAAAGCTCCAACGCTTAAGTAATGATGACAACGGGGTGGGTTTGCCTAAACCCATCCCCGCCCTATTGTCTTTAATAGCATTACCAAACCCGTTGTAGGTTTGGAAGGGGAGGGGGCGAGGTGGGGGTGGGGGTGGGTTTTCACAAATTTGTTCCACATCAAATATTTTTTAAAACTCAAAATATTACAATCCTGGTGCTTTGATCTAACGATTAAATTCTCATTACAGAGATTAGAAGCCTAATAACAAATTTGATTTATGTTTTTAAATTCAAAATATTACAAGCTTGTTAGTATGATCCAACAATTAAATTCATAATAAATAGCCCATTACAGTGACTAGATGTCTACATTCCACAATCAAAAAGTCCTAGTAACAAGTTTGATCTAACAGTTAAAGAAGATTTAATACAATCAAATTAAACACAACAAAATTTCACCATATGAAGTTTAATAAAAGCTTACATTCAGAATTCTCAAAAACAAAATCAAAATTACTCAAGAATCACACTTTGATTTTCAATCACTATTTTCTTACTCGAGATTCCAATTCAAAAGCCAATCAAAACCTGAAAGTGAAAAATATTAAAAACTTACATACTTATATTTAAAGGTTGAGAAAGTAGGGATATATAATATAAATTATAATTATATAACAAGTGGATTGGCGGGGCGGGGTGGGTGCGAAGCGAGTTTCTATCACAGACCGAACCTGCAGCAAGTTCACATTTTCATTCTCATACCAACCCCGACGGCATAAAAATAGTTCCCATACCTGCCCCAAATGGGGTGGGATGGGGCAAAAATCTAGTGGAGCGGGCAAAATTGCCATCCCTACGCTTAAGTCAAAAATAAATTCTTTGGAAAAAGTTCTCTTGATCGAGTATTTATTAAGGTTTTTATTACGTACCACTTGCTTAGACTGATAGTTGCATTTATATTCATCATTTTTGTATCGCATTGGGAGACTACTCACTCCTCATTGGAATAGGAGAGAGAAACTCTATTTCTATCACTTTACATCGGTTGATCTTCTGCTTGGCGTCTAAGCTAATTATTCTATATTTCTCGTTTCTTGGAGCAGTCAACTAAAATTGTCTTATCAACTATAAATAACTTTTTTTACTTTATTGTACAAGTCATTCAGTCACTCTCCATATCAGTCTATTTTTACGCAGCTTTGTCAATGAACACTTACACAAGTTACAAATAAACATCTATTTTATTTGTATATTATGTTTCATGCTTAAAGTTTTTCATCCCACATAAGTTAAGTCATCAAATTATTATGACTGCAGCCTAGCTCCCAATTTAAATTTACACAAATTTGTTCTTAAGATCTAATAAGAACTTTCTGCAAATTAACATGTCCAATAGATTTTTTTGACATGTCCAAATGGAAAGGCTTCCTTAAATAGCTTTTACCACATTTAGAGCATCTGATTCAAACATTACATGACCCAAGTTCCATTTGATAGCAAACTGAATATCTAGCTTGTCAAAACCCAAAGGCTCAAAGAGAGGATGTTAAGAAAAATCGACAGAGTAGAAATGTTAAAGATTGGAGAGAGAGAAGACAAAAAGAACGTTCCATATCTTAAAGGGTAGTTTTGGTATTTGAGAAAAAATAATCATTTACTTATAAGTTAAAGTTAGAATTGACATTTTCTTTAAAATTGGAGTGAACTTATAGAAAAAAGGGAGTCCCAATATCGCTTCCCTATATTGAATGACATTAATTGAAACAACTTGCCTCAAAATTCATCTATTTAAGTCCATCGTATGTAGTAAACTTACCTCAAATCCCTTCGCGTTGAATCCATAAGTGGTTGCAGAGTGGTGTTATTATGAAGATTAAGATGAGCTATTTAATGCATGTGAGATTTTCAATTCATTTCGTAGAGAAAAGTCTAAAATTCAAGTCCCATTAAAAGAACATGATTTATGAGAGGTTTATGGGTAACGACAGTGTTGCTCATTATGTAGCTCATACCATTGTACTAGAAAAGGAAGCAAAGGCGACGTATCGATGATCTAATTGGCTTTGCCCTAATGCGTTCTCCCTCCAATTTTGAAGGAAGTTCAACAATTTCTTGCCCTGATGTAGAAGTTATTTATAGTTTTTATTATTTCAACTTTTTTTTTTCAAATCTTCCTCCTCCTCAACGATTTTTTCTCACATTTTATTCGTTGTAGCATGTTCATTAAAAGTCAATGCTCTTTTATAGTTAATTTTTCTTGCTTTTGGACAATAATGGTTGTCATCCCCCTTAAAATATATGACGAATTAACTTGACATCATTGAAATAAGAATTTCAATTTTAACGTTGTTGGGAAGTTTATTGTTAGGAGTTTCTCGAGGCATATTACGATTTTTCACCAAGGGGTGGATTGAAGCGAATGCAGCAAAGAATTGATCTGAAATGAAGACTTCATCTTTAGGCATTGTAGAAAAGATAGCATATGACCCTAATCGTTCTTCTCAAATCGTTTTAGTACGATGAAGAGTTCACTCTATCGTGTAAGATCCTCGAACCTAATACGACTACCATTCGTGGTCCATTTTCATTCAGCCAAAACCACAAGTGTAAGTTTTTCTGCATGTGGCTCGTCCGTGATAAGCAAACCGATCACTAAGTGGGATGTCCCCTCTAGCATGAGTGAACCTTTTGGGAGCTAGTTAGGAATGGGCGCCACCATCCTAACCTAGATCGAGCGAGGTCCTATTGATCATCTCCCCTTCAATCCGAATAGTTGTACCTTATCTTTGGGCATCTTTGACTTTAAAAGAGAGCTTGTCAGAGAAAAATATATTTATCTTCCCGTCGTAAAATAGTTGTATTTGAATATTTTGATACCATTATTTCATGATATCTCGGCACGATTTAGTAACATTTAAAATAATTGGAAAATGAATTAAATAGTGTAAAATCTTATGACCTTTTAAAAATTAATGATACAATTCGTATATCAAAATAAGTTGTGGATGAAGATACTCCTCTCTCTTATTTTAAGAAGAGAGTTTATAATTTTTTAATTTGTAAAATAAAAATGTTTAAGGGAATCTACAACTAACCTTTTTTTTATTAAACCCACATACAGTGCTAGAAACAATGAGAAGACATTGAGATGTTTATACATGATATATGCCAATGTGATAAACAATTAAAGAAATTCAAAATTTACTAAAATTTGTGGATTAAAAACATGACCATATGAAAAAAAAAAATGATATTTGGGGAATGATGTACTAAAATGTAAAAAAAGAAAAATCAAATATATTCATATCGTGAGGTGTGAAATTAGAAAACAACCTCTCGTGACAAATTGGGAGCGAAAACTTTGAAGAGTAATACCATTTAGTCATTTCACTTACTAGGGCTATTCATGTCATTCCACGGTCATCTACTTAATTAAGATATTATCTAGACTTTGAATAGGGTTTTTGTCTTCTTGTTAACAACCGCCTGCCTTACTCAAATACTCCGCTAGTCTTCCTATTCTCTCTCATCCCTGAAGTTATTAGCGCAGGGACAGTGCTAAACGGCGTGCGAGTAGTATAGGACTAAAGAGTGCATCCCACGTGAAGCCACACCATCCTATTTAAGCTAATTTGGCTTTTTTCTCAGGTACATTGTGCCTCTTCATAACATGGATTAGGTTTACAACCTCTTCATAACATGGATGAGGTTTACCACTCCAAACTAATCACATATATTTGTTCAATTTGAAACTAATTTGGATTCCGGGAAGCGATTGGAGGAGCAAATAACTATTGAATTCTAACACGTTGAACAGCGATTAGTTAAGATCAGAAATGTTATCATTGATTATAAGTGGGATGGGGTAGGTGACTCCTCAAACACTTTAAATCACGGTTAATTCTAAAAATTGCTTAGAAATCTTTTGGTGATGAAAAAATAGGCGTCTTTAAGAAAAAGAGATTTAATTCAAAATGCAATTTATGATGAAACTAAAAATGGTAGCTTTTGAAATTGTGTTTAAGTTCGATGTACGATATTTCACGTAACTTACATCTGTTGTGCAATCTAATCCTCTTTATTTTTTATAAATATAATATTACTGTAAATGCAAACAAATACACTCGGTCTATATTTAGGCATCCTCCTCTCTAATATAGGTCCATTAGGCTAATATTTTCTACATATCTCCCTCCAAATATCCCCCTCCAAATATCCACATATTTATAAATTTTCTACTATTCTAACATCTTCTCCTTAGTCCACTAATTTTCACAAACACTTCAATATTCTAGACTCCTCCATATCTCTGCAACACTAATTTATAATATATAATATATTTAGAAAAAAATATAAAAAATAAAACTAAAATTTGGGTTTGGATTGAACTTGTGGGGTTGAAAATTTTCAACCCAAATCCAACCCTAATTATAAAAAAAATTGCCCAAAATCTTGAAAAATCAGAAGTTGGATTTGAGTTGGTTGTCCAAGTTACACTTTAGACTAATTAACATAATTATTAGTGTATAGGTAATATAGTAAAATTAGTAATAAAAGTGCTTTAACCAACATTCTTACCAAACAAATTTAAAAGTTCTTTAGGTATAAAAAGTGTTTTATAAAATATCCCAACACTTAACATGCTTTTTACTGACCACAGTTTTATGACAGCTCTATTAATAAAAACACTTTCACCATTACAAGAGCAGCACCAAATAAACACTAGGATAGTTTGTAATTTTGTATTAAATGAATATTGTGAATCAGATAACTTGAGTTGGTGGTATCTCATTTCTTTTTAAATAAAGGTCTTTTCAAGAATATTGTACGATTTATTTTGTAAAAAGAAAATAGAAACAATTGTCACAAATTTTCTATTAACAACTATCAAAATAATGAGATTCACCTAGAAACACTTCATTCAAGGGAGAAATTATTTCATGGTCCTGGGACCATGTGATTCCGGTCAATTACAAGCTAACATGCAAGCAAATGTATGAATTTTTTACTTACGTGTCAATTATAATTGGATGAGACCAATGATTCCGAGACGATTTAATAATTTCTCCAGTAAATAAAATGTTGTGAATCTCATTCTTTCTATTAGTTGTTTATAATATATATTGAGTTTGGAAATGATACTTATCATAAAAATATTTTTATGATAAATATCACAAATATTTTTAACGATTCCATCCTATCAGATGGACTATATATGAAGTGAAAGAAGACTCATCGGTCAAACTCTAATCTATTTAGTATTATAAATCCATATGATGAAATGAAGTGATATGAAAAAATAATTCAAAATGGTTAGCATTATTGATTACTTTAGATCTAAAATCATTCACATCCTACAATATGATCAAGGAAGGTTTAGCAAATTATTGTTACCTTTATAGTCGAAATCTGTTTGCATTATATTCTTTCTAATTCAAGTTACTGACCACGTAGAGATGATCGAAGTTAATTTTTTTTTTCATTCAAATTTGTGATTAAGTGATATTTTGTTTTCTTTTAAAGTGAAAGATAAAAGAGTTTTGCTTTGATCACATTTACTAAGTCTCAAACTACCTGAATAACCTCTATTTAACTGTAATCTATTGGAAATATTGACAGATGTGGTCAAGTCACTCTAAATACATTATTTTCTTACTTTCCAAATAGAAATTTAACAAAATGAAAAAAAAAAGAAGAGTAGAATTCCCAATTAATATCATCTCCCGAATAAAAAAAAATGAAAATTGATTGTTTTTTTACAATGAGTACATTCTCTTTATTTTTACAATTCACATCTTTAATCAATAATTTCGAAGGTATATTGGAGCTCGGAGTTATATTTTTTTCAAAAACTGATGGATGTCTACTCATTTTTCAATTTTGAGTAAATAACTAGTACTCTGTCTGTACATTTATCAAATTCCTTTGATGGTAAATGAAAAGGCAATGATGGCTAGAAAACTAAAATGTAGGCTTGAATTTATTGCGCAAGACAGAGATATGTCTCTTTCTTAAGTTAGCTGGTATTGTCTCCTTATATAGGTGCTCCATGAAAAGTAGAACGGGTTGGAAAACATTACCCAAAGCATAGGTACTAGGAAATGTTACATTGCTGTCAGTCTTATTCAAATAAATGTGCATTTATATTTCATAATAAATTAATGTGTGCAGTATTTGGAAGTGTTGAGAAACAAATTTGGATTGTTAGAGGCTATTTAAAGTTCTGTAGAAGTGATTCAGGTTGAGTCTCACTTTATTTTATAATTTGATTGTGGCGAAAAAAAAAAAAAAATCTGTTGACTAAAAAAAATGAGTTTATGAGGGATTATACCAAGGTAGAAAGAAATAGTTCACCACCTGCTTCTTAGGTTTGCAAACTAAAGTGAGAAAAGAAAAGAAAACAAAATATTATAAGGTTTTACAAGATCTAGATATCTTCTTAGGTTATATTGTTTAGTTTGCTTTTATAGTGATAAAAAAAAACACAGAGAGATTAAAATAAAAGTGTGGAACCTGTTAAGTTGCCCTGGACAATAATCTTATTGTTGATCCATCTTTAAAAGTGATTTTTTCTTATTTTCTTAAAATCTTATTTAGGCATCCTCCTCTCTAATACACTTCCAATAATCTTAGGGTTACGCCTTTTTTTCTTTCCTTCAATCGCTTTCAGTTAAGTAAGTGAAAGCTGAAAACTTGAAATAGAATGAATTTTAGACAATCCATGCCAAACGGCAATGTATTGGTGATGTGTATACTGTATACAACGGAGCTTGAGTAGTCCAGTTTCTTGTGTTATGAATGTACAAGCATGTAAAGAGTACTTGAGCTAGCAAAGAAGTAACAATCAACTAAGTTCAAGGCCTAATTGAAAATGAATCGGATTATAAAGACTCTTGTGTCCATGTCTCAATCCTTCCCCGAAGGAATATGTCCATCTAAAAGATCTTTCATACTGTGCCCAATCCCAAAGTGAGTTCTATACATATGATCAATAACAAAAAAAAGAAATGCAATAGTTAAATGATGATGCACAATATCAATCAGCTATAAACTTTGCGTTTGTGGATGAAATTCCTGAGAAGGGTTAGAATTTATATATGGCAGTTCCCGCTCATTGAGAGGTACCAAATAAATGACTACTTGAATTGGTCCATCACAATGTATTAAGTTTAAAGTACTTAATTGAGTTGTCAAAAGAACTCCTCAGTGTTGTTATCACTTTTTTCAGATACAATCCATGAGTATGAGTGTACATGGTGCGATTGCTTACGGTGTTCGGTGGAATCGAAACCATTCCCAATGGTTCCTTAATTTTGGAATCGGATCCGGAACCGTTGAGTTCGATTCGGTTCGGTTTAGTTCCGGTTCCGGTTCGTCAACGGTTCTTTGTCATTTTTTTTTTTTTTCCAAACATTAGCAAGATACACACTCATACTTGTGTACCCATAGTTATAACAATAGATTAGAAGTTATTAGTATTTATTTATATATCTTATATTATATAAATATATAGAACATTAGAATTTAGAAGCTAAATGTATTTACCTATATATTATATATTTTATACTTTATATATAAATAAACACTAGAATTTAAAATGTATTAGTATTTATTTATATATTATATATTTTATACTTTGTATATTATATATTTATATAGAACACTAGAACTTAGAAGCTATTATTATTCATATATATATATATATTCTAACGGTTTCTGTTCTAGTTCCAGTTCATTGACTTAGAACTAGAACTGAAACCGGAATCGTAGTGAACAATTTTTAAAATTTGGACTCAGAATCAAAATTGTACTTGAACCGTAATTATAGTGAATGGTTCGATTCAGTTCAAATACAGTTCCGATTTCAATTTCGCCTATTCTTTATGCATCCCTGTCCATGAGTAGCATCCAATATCAAACTAAAAATTAGTATAAGAAGGTAAACATTTAATGACAATCCAGCTAGTGATTCCTTTTGAATTACCATTTTTTGTTGCATATAAATATAAAATATAACGGTACTAACTAGTTAAGAGCTCAAAGTGAAGATCAAGAACTTTACAGAAGACACACATTAAAACAACATGGTCATGATATATATATATATATATATATATCTGGTGTACGTTCATGCTTCTATACCTCTGCTATAGAACTGGGGACATGGTATCAAAAGGACCACCCTATATTTAATATAACTCTGTTTTCTGGTAGGAATTTAATGACCTATGGGGACATGATCTCGAATAGTAATATGTTTTTTTGAAAGGTATCTAGAATAGTAATATGCATATATACTTATGCCAATTTTAATACATGAACCTACATATTTATATGGGAAATTGAAATGAATTTGAATGGGAATGTAGAATGTTCTGTTCCTTCAAATCTAAATGAATTAAACTTCCTCAATTATAGCAATTTTTTTCCTTATATATATATATATATATAAAGATATATGGAGTAATGATCTCTTGCTCACCGATGAGCAAAAAATTCATCCACACCAAACACAATAACCGTTTGATATGATTGCTAAGTTTATTTTAGTAATTACTTTTTTTATATCAATCACATTTAAGTGTTTGGTGTGGATAAATTTCTTGCTCACCGGTAAACAAGAGATCATTACTCTATATATATATATATATATATATATATATATATTGGCTATATATAGGTCCAAATGGGATAACATTTGATGCTTGAACCTAGAAATTAAATGTCATTTTAGATGTTCACTTGTTCGATCTCCACTTTGAAGTTAATTACATGGAAGCATATAAATTTAACTTCTAATTATGACATTTAATTTCTAGGTTCAAGCATCAAATGTTATCCCATTTGGACCTATATATAGCCAACCTTGATATTAGAATTCTACATTCCTAGAATAGTCATCAAGACACTCCATGGTATAGTACTAAGACATGAAGCGTCCCTTAAACTTTATGGCTTTTTGAAGATTTGAAGTGAAGAGTTTTAAGATCTTTTCTCAAATAGTTCATAGCAACTTATAACACTGATGTGAATATCTCAGTGATAAAATTGATTGTATCAGCCTCGTGTAGACAACTTAATTTAGGGACCACAGTCATGTAGGTACTCAGGGTAGGGGTCGAATTGTACCCCTTAGAAGAAGCTTATTAAATGCCATATATGTATATATAAATATCTACACACACATATATGCATGAAATGTTGATGTTATGTATCAATACCAAATGAAGCATCATAAAGCCATCACGTGAGAGTAAAGGAACTAAATGAAGACCTGTGAATTCAATTGAATATACTGTCATTACTATTACTAATGCAATGGTTGTGACTAGGGAGGAGAGAACATAAAAACTGAATTTGAACTTATGAAAGGCGTCTCAAGAAGACACTAGGGACGGATGATGTGCTTAATAAAACCCTAATTATTAGTCCCCAGCAATCCCAGCATGTTATACATATATGTATATCTACACGCCCACACATTAATTAAGAGATGTCAATTGTCACACATTAATTAAGCATGTTTCTAGGTCCTAGCTAGGGCTCAAGCTCACTTGCTTCATTAAGATATGTCAGTTGTCAAACTACTCAGGGAGGTTATTAATATGGGTAGGAACTAGGGCTTGGAAAATGGATTCTCTTATGTAAAGAAGAGGTCCGAGTATTAGTGAGATGATTATCATGGTGTCATATTACCAATTAAATGATCAAATTGTACTTGTAATTAAGCACATAACATGATAATATGCACTTATAGGTAAAGAAGTGAATTAATGTCATGCCAGGTATAAGTGTTGGCATCGTAGGGCGTACTGCTTTTCAATGTCACTGTTAAGCAACGAGCGACCCTTAGATCACACTCACTTTCTAAGCCATATCCAATCTATATACAGGCATTTGGACTGCCAGACTAACCTGCCACTACAAAAAATTGGAATGCAGCACACTGTAGCTAGGCATATGCATTTTAAACTCCATACTACATCATATATCTATATAATATTTCACCTTTGAGTTTGAATTCCCCCCCCCCCCCAAAAAATTTTTTTTTGTCATCTAACAGTTAGAAATACTTAAAAAATCAATCTGACGGTTCAAAATATCTATGAACGGTCATGATTAACCCACCCCACTACATTTTATATTTTTATTTATTTTCTCTCTCCACTTTTATATCCTATCTCTCTCTCTCTCTCTGAATTTGGCATCTTAACTCTTCTTTTCTCTTCAACCTCCCAATTTCGAATTGTATCTCTCAAAATCTGACTTCCAGCTTTTTCTTTGAGAGTAATTTGCAGGAGAGATCCGTGGGGTGGGCCGCTGGATCATCCTTGCTGCTGGAGGGGTGGGCCACTAGATCATCCTTGCCGCCGGAGGGGTGGGCTACGTTGGAGAGATCTGTGGGGGTGGGCCAACGCAGTGGACTTCGCCACGGACGACGACGACGGCGCTATCGCGACCGTTGGATGGTTGGGATCATCCTTGCCGCCGGATTATTAGTTGGGTTCATCACGCTTCTTCGCCACCACTCCGGCCATTGCTCGATCTGGAAGAAGAAATCGTCCGACATGGCTCTCGACGCACCTCCAACGGCTGCCGAAGCTGGCGTTGTTTTTAAAGCTCTGGAGTTGTCACGTCGATCTAGATCTCCTGTTGTAAAAACGAGTCTCAGTCGTTGTTATAACGTCATCGATCTATTTGATTTGTTGTTGAGCTTGACTTATTTGATTTGTTGTTGAAATTGATCTAGAATGTGAGGGTCATTGTAGGGGTTCGTCCCTTTCTTCCCCACGAAATCGCTTCCAAGTCACTTGCGTCTCTGATTTTGGGTTGTGTTCTTTGTGGGTGTATATATATATACACACACAGAGAGAAGAATACATTATATATGTTGCAGCATCAAAAGTAGAGAGAAACGGGCAGAGTAAAAAGGGTGTTGGGGAAGAAAGAAAATAAAGAGAAGAGGGTGTAATGTGTTCAGAAATTTCGTATTTTTTGGGTTAGTATTACTGGTAGGAGTAAGTGGTGCCTCTGTTTCGTCAGCAAAAGTGATGTCGTTTCATTCTCACCGCACCAAGTAAGACTTGGAACTACTCATCATGCGAAATCTGCTGGCCAATGGTCTCGCCAACACTCCTCCTATAGGGTAATTATACATATATGTGTGTATGTGTATATGCTTCTCTGTATACTCTATAGTCTATACATACATATATGTATGTGTACATATATCGTCGCCTAGGTCTGGCACTAAATTTTTTTTTTGTTTGTTTATAGTAACAACTAAATGTTATTCTAAATAGAAGTGACTGCCACTGAACAGTTTGTTAGTGATGGTCACAATCAGACTATTGGTGATTACCGATCACATAATAATAACAATTATCAGCATTCCAAGTTCCTTAATTTTCATGTATATTCAAATATTGAAAATTTATTTCCTTTTCCATTTTCGCCGATTGCTTAGCTTTATTGTCCAGTATTAACATTTGGTTACTTGGTTGTGGTTAATCTGGTTACTTGGTTGTGTATAGAGTTAATCTTGCTACTTGGTTGTGTATAGAGTTTATACATATAATATATGGGTTAGTGTTGGCCGGTAAGCATAAGTAAGAAAAGGGAGGGAAAAAATATGTATAATATAATAGTTACAATTCTTAATTAATTTTATGATTATTTTTTGTTAAGATGTGATTGAAATTTGTTTAATTTTTAGAAATGAGATATTCGAAATAATTTCTGAGAGTTTTTTCAAGCATCTTCTGTTCTAGTAAATATCATTTTTTTCGGCTATTCTAAATTGGATTTACACTGTTCTGGTTGGATTAAAGCAGCAGAGAATTGACTCTTTTAATGTAGGTGAAATAGAGAAGTTTACAACTTTAAATCAAGTTGGGTCTCATGATTTTTGAATATGAAGAAAAAGAAGAACCAACCAAGGAAGAATTGTCCGAAGCTTTTAAGAAGTTGTTTATAGAAACTGTTAAAGTCAAGAGAGCCTACAAAAAACAAACAAAACAGTTAGAGATGGTGGACAGTGAAGAGGAATCTCTAATAAAAGAAAGTGAGAAGATCTAAAATTAGATTGAAGAAAATAAATCAAAAATTTTGAATGAGGTAAGTTAAGCTATATCTGTCAAAAATGATCTTGTTGTTAGAATTAATGTTCTTGAGTCTGAATTGAAAAAGTCACAAGAGAAATTGATTGCTTTTACTTATGGACAGATTAAGTTTGATAGCATGATTAGTGCTGGTAAGCCTATAGAAGATAAGATTGGATTAAGTTTTGGTGGGTCATTTTCTAAGGGTAAAACTGTCTTTGTTAAACCTCAGAACTTGAATTTTTTTGCATCCAAATCTAAACTTCAAGTTGAGTCTTTGTATGCTAATGTTTTGTCCAATGTGTTTCATTGTACTTTTTGTGGTAAGAATGGACATAGTTAACATTATTGCTATAAGAAGAAAAAAGATTCTAATTTTGATTTTCATGTGCATAATTCTTTGCTAAGAATAGGATTAATGCTAAAAAGCCACATTATTGGAAACAACTCAAAAATTATCAAGCTAAAAAGAATTCAAATAAGAAAAAGAATGTTTCTATTTCTCCATAATATTTTCTTGATAAGTTGCATGTTAAAACAATTTGGATGAAAAATGAAGATTTGGAGAAGTTTGTACCTATTAATACTATGGAATATATTCCTAATAGGTCTTTGGGTGCAAAACCCCCTAACTAGGTCATTAGAGCTTTTATATTCATGGACTAAACTTATGTTCATTATCTGTTTAGGTTATATTTATTTTTGGTGATAATCATATGAGATTATAAGAATCATTTTTTTCTTTTTGAGAAATAATGTAAATTATTTATATTTATTTTTAATTTTACTTTGATTTGTGAATGCATGATTGAGACTTTTAATTTATTAATGGATGAAATACTTGAATTTATGATCTAAGCATTGATGACTAATGTATTGTATTTTTATCTTTTTAGTGGTGAATCTTTTGAATCCAAACAATTTGTGCACTAGTCCAACTTTGAGAGAATTGATTGAAAACTAATGTGAAGTTGACTAGAGTATATTATATGAGTAGCATTGAAGGGTCAAATGATCAATGAAAAAAAATGAAATAAAAAAATTCTATTTTTATTCAGCAGAGAAAGAAAAGAAAAGAAAAAACTGCTAAAAATCTGAGATAAAACGAAAAGGATATGTTCGGGATTTGTTCGAAACTATTACTACGACATAAATCTCCAATGAGATATCTTTTAAAAAGAAGATATTTTGAGGAAATAGTTGGCTGCCCCTAAACCCTAAACCCTTAGAAACAAATAAAAAATAATGAAATTAAATGAAAAAAATAGTTGATCTTGTGTAGTTTTATTTGCTTATCATCTAATGTGTTTTAGAAGATAAATCAAAGGAATTTGATTAATTTTTGATGATATTGGATTGCACACACACATATGGATTTGTTAGATAAATTTTTAAATTTTTATAAATATTTGTGTATTAGAAGTTGTGCCGTGATCATGAAATTGATGGTGAATTTTATTGAAAAATTTTAGGTTTTAAAATTCTGCATTTATAAATGTTTTGAAATTTTTCAGAAATTTTAGGACTCATTTTTATTCTTTGAAAAATCTAGTTTCATTATCCTCATTTATTTATATTTTTTTTGTGTTTTCATAAAAACAAAAATCAAAATTTTTTTATTTGTGTTGTTTTGTTTATGTTTAAAATTTCAGTGTTTTTAGTTGAGATAGGTTAAGGTGCATTTTTGGTGAATTAAGGTCCAAAATTGTAAAATTTTCATAAATTTACAAAGTTGGACCGATTCCCAAATATTAGGACCGATGGCACCTTTGTAGGGTTTGAGATACCGAGAGAAGTCAGACTAGTCCTCATATTCGAGCAACGATCGCATTTAGTGGATGTCCAATACTAAGCACATCCGCACTCTGTTTTGGTTTTAAACACTCAACACACATTCTCGCTCACTCACACACTCTTCCTCATCCCTCAAAATCTCAAATTTTCACTCATTCTCTGCTTTATCTCATCTCTTGAGTTTGTTGATTGTTGGAGGTTAAGAATGAATTATTTGGAGGTTTTAGTTAATTAATTAGTGCTTCATTACAAATGCTTAAATCAATATCTACAATTTGATGGATACTTTGTGGTTTTTAGCTTTGCACTCTATGTGTTCTACAAAATTACCCAATGGAGCTTTTGACACTATTTTTTGTTTCTTTCATTGTCATGTTGATGGCACACAAATAGGGGCGCATCGATGCCTCAACAAGTGTAAAAAATTGCATTGTGTTCTCCCAAAACATGTTTGAAGATGACTTTAATTTTAACAACCTTCTCAATGTAGTTGGTTGTCGAGCAATAAGAATTGAAAGGAAGGTCAATCTATTGGCAATCAAGGGAGAATGACAGTTAGAATTTGTGAAATACTTTGAAGACAATGGTTGGGAGTCATTGTGTGACTTGCGTGTAATAGTCAAGTCAAACATGGTTAGGTATTTCTATGACAATGTGATCACGTCGAACTTGGATGACTTAACAATTGTGACTAAATATTATGATTTTCGGATTGAGTTTACAAATGATACCATTGCTCATATATTGGGTGTAAAGGGAGTTGATGGTAGCATTGTTTTGCCCTAATTTCTGGGAAAAATTAGGAATTTTCAAAATAGAACTGGTCCCCAATTTTGAGGACCGGTCCAACTTTGCTTGGCAGTTTGGTTTCTGCAGGAATTTTTAAAAGTCCCACTAGTCCTACATTTTGAGCACCAATCTCACTTATCCTGTTCTAAATAGAAAATTATTTTTGACAAAAATTCTAATTCCTATTGGGTTTGAAACTTTTAGAAGAGTTATATATTGGTTTTTAACTTATTTTTCAAGTAGGATTAGAAATTCCTTGCCTATATATATTTATCTAGGTTTTCTCCACAAGTATCCCTTGAGAATTATTATTTTTAGAGAGAGAGAGTTTTTAACAGTATTTTTTAGGATAAAATATTTTTCTATATTTTGGGAGCACATATCTATAATTCACGAATGACATTTAGGATGGTGTTCTTTTATTGATTAGCTGTTTAGATACTGCATCAAATTTATTCACTAATTAGAGCATTGGATTTGTAGTTCTTCTATTACTTGCTGAATAAGAAAGGTGAACCATATCGCACTACGAAGGGAACAAAATACTTGTTAAGTATTTTTATTATTCCAGTTACTTTTTGTAAGGATCATGACGTTAGCCGGGAGTCTACAGCAGTTGGACCTGAAGTTGCAATTGTAAGTCTGAGGTGTTTCGCATCATATTTTGCTAGAATGAAGAGGGGTGTGAGTTTGAAACAGAATTTGCTGTACTTTGCTTCATCATAGTGGATTGGTTTCCCAAGGCTTTTGCCTCCTATGTGAATTTTTTTTTTCGATCTGAATTTTTCACATATATCTGGTATCTTCTTTACTTTACCTGCACTTTATTTTACTTGTTTAATGTGTTTGATTAATTTTTAATTGGACTTATAATTGAATTAATATGAAAATTAAGCAAACGAGCAAGTGAACCTATTCTCCCCCCCACTCTAGGTTTTAAATTAACTTTCACAATCACTTCCGTATCGCATAACTCACAAAAAATCTTTAAAAGTGATAAACATTATTCTATTCCTAGTCATATGCCTAAAGCAACTACTATCATAGTACTAACCTGTATGACCAAGTGTTCTAAGTGCAGTATGCATGACTAGACATTTTAAACTATCTTTTTTTCACTCAAACAATTTCAAATTTATGATCAAATGATTTTCTAACTGCTTATAATCAGAATTATTAGTCTCTAAGGGTTTTATTTTCTTGATCTTCTCTATACCTTTATGAAAATCTATAACAGAATGAAAAAAATCCAACTTATCAAAATTTTTGTTCAATTTCTGTTACTTCTTTTCAAGTTCTTTCATCTCACTTAGCAAAACTCTTGAACTGTCTAAGATTTTTTTCTTTTTCAATTCAAATTTTCTCTTCTGACACTTATATTTAATATGACATTTTTCTCCACAAAAATGACATGTTAAAAAAGTTTTGGAGCATGAGTAACAACAAAAGACTTAGTCTCAACTTTCACAAAAATATCTTTTGATTTTTGAAATGAAATATCCTTGTAGTTGAAACCAATTTTTCTTAATTTATTACTCAAGTTTTTAGAAAAATCCAACTTATCAAATTTTCAAGTGTGAGATTTAAATTTCTGAAAAAATCGATTAGATTAACAAGTTCACTATTCAAATTATCAATCTTATGCTCAAGTTAATTATTAAACCCTTTAATTTGTTTAACTTCCTATTCCGAAAATTCAACTTTTCCACGAAGGTTCATCTTGTCACGTCTAAGTTCCAATTTATAAATATCTCTATCAAGTTTAGCAAGTTTCAATTTTTTCAATAAATTTTCGTAATTTCATTTCAGCTTAGACCACTCAAGATGCATACTAGTGACAGTCTCAGAAAAGTGAGGTAAAACAATATCATCATTAGAAAACATAGTATGAGGCATTCTTGAATTCACAACTAAATTAGCCAAACAAAATCTAACTCAAGACTGAGCAACCCACTCTGATACCAAATGTGAGTTACGCGGTGTGAAAATAGTTCAGTAATTTAGAGTGAGATGTTAATCATTAGACTTAGAGGGAAGTGAATATGTCTTCTTGCCCAATTTTTATGATTGATTAATTACTCACAACAATTAATAGTTATGCATCCAAACCAATCACAAAATAAATAAAGTAAGGAAAGTCAGAGTTGACACCAAGAATTTTACGTGAAAACCCTGGGAAGGGAAAAATCACGAGGGTGAGGCAAACGCTTCGAGAGAACCAATCCACTATCTTAAAGTAAAGTACAACAGATTCTATTCCAGACTCACACTCACTCCACTTTGACAAGAACTTGATGTGAAACGTCTTAAGCTTATTCTTGCGACTCTTTGTCCAATTGTTGCAAACTCACGGCTAACATCGCAATTCTTTCAAAAGGGTAGCTGAAAGAACACAAATACTCCTCAAGTATTTTGTCCACTTCGTAGTGATCGTTTTTTCATTCTCTTTAGATAGAATCAAGTAGTGTCAAGGAACCACATTTTCTGCTCTGATCAAAATGTATATCTTGATGTAGACTTTGAAGATCTTGTTGATCAGATTGAGAAGAACATCACAACTTAAACACTGTGTGTGTGCTCTCAAAAATATAAAGAGAAGATTAAAAATTCTCTGTTGAAAAATATATCCTCTACTTTCTTAGTTTAAAAAGATTTTTTGATATGTTATGAAAGTTTCTTGAAAGTATTAATTTCTGCCTCTATTAGAAAGAAAACGTATGAGGGTTTTTATAGATAATAAATTCCTAATTTTTCTTGAAAAATAAGTTAAAAATTAATAGAAAAAGAATTTCAATTTTTAAGGAAAGTTCAGAGTCAAATCTGGGTTAAAATAGAACAAAGGAGGCCAAAATAGGCAGACTAAAAGACTTGGACCGATCCAACTATGTTGGCGACCAATTTTGAGGTCCTAAGAGCTCTTGGACTAGTCCGGGTAAGACTTGAACCGATCTAACTTGAATTCTTCATTTAACCAAAGTCCTTGTTGAGACACTCTTCAAGTAATACATTGATTAAGAACACTTTCAAAGCTCTCTGTCTTCAACTCCATGACCAATTACAAAAATATGAATGATATATTACAACTCGATCAATGTAATTTTAACATTGAATATTGCCAATTACAAATATATATGTCACATAAGGTTCATGTTACATGAAATCTAGACAATAATAAATTAATGGTGTCCTAGATGCAGTTTATATTCAGTTAGCAATTGGACTTCCTAGCTACAATAAATAAATAAATAAAAGAGTAATTAAAAGGGCAAAATGATAGTAGTCCCTTTGCTCAAATTATATTTGTCAACCGTAGTTTGTTCAGTTAATAAATTTTACTTGCTCCTACCATGCCCATTTTGTGGTATATATACATATATATGATGAGGTATTCGACTTCAATTATAAGTCGGATGATGTGAGCGATTATGATTCGTATGATGTGGATAAGAGGTAAACTTTGACCAGGATTCTTCCATCTTTAGATAAAATTGGAGAATTAAAGGGTTAGTCTCCTACTCGGACACATTCTCATATGATAGTTATAAATACATGAGTAATACATAGGTACACAATTAATACTCTTTGAGTGTCTCTACAGTTTCTAAAGTCTTTCCGATATTTGACTTAAGCGTTGGAGTCAGCACTGCGCTAGTGTCTTTTCGCTTACCCCTTGTTCTTCTTTTTAAGGTTAGCATTGATTCGAATAGCAAGTGGATTTGTGCTTCATCAATAGATATATTTTGATATCTGAATATATAGCTAACAAAATTAAGTGTCCACCGTTGAGGAAGGGTATCATTGCATTATGTAGTCTCAATCTTGGAAATTTCATTTGTGAAGAAATTAATGAACATGTTTAAACAGAAGTATACACTGTACAAAGAAGAAATTGGAAGATGTATTTTTTAGCTACTGAATGCTGCAGATCGATATAAAATAGATAATTTATCTCCTAAAATTGAGCCTTTCTAAGATACAATTTCATACTTCTTGAAAGCGCATAATAGTATCTCGGATCTCGCATGTTTAAACTCTGTTCAGGGATCGAGGCTGAGTCTGATTCAGCCAGGCCCAATCTTCAGACCATGTTTACGGACACTTTCCCCCATACACAAATACGTACAAAGGACACCAATTGATTAAACTATCAAAAACTGTTACTTCAGATGGTCAATAAAAGCAGATGAGGAGTGAGGACAATATTGTGGTTCAAGGGCAATAGAACCAGATGAGGAGTGAGGACAATGTTGTGGTACGAGGGCAATTTAGTATGCAAGTTCATGTGTCTATCTGACATTGCATGTAAATCTAAAGTATATCATTGGTGCTGTTTCGTGAAATTACAAATAAGTTCTAAAATTTTAGAGCTGAATTTCATATTACATCTGGTACGTACCATCCATAACTTACTAAAACTGTTAAATAAATACCAAAATGGGTCAAGTGCAGAAAACAATATCCTATGTTATAGATATTGCGCATATTGCCCCTCTCTTATTCTAAAAATACCTCTAAACTATGGTTTATGTTTGAATAGATATTATTTGTCAATCTCCTCTTAACAAAGATATAAAATTACTTAAATTTTCTCACAATCTATTTATATATATTTTAAATCTTTGAAAAAAACGTTTCAAGTGAAATGACTAAAAACAACATGACTTATACCACGTTTGTCTTAATCTATTTAAGATCTCCTAGACACGTGATCCACATGATGGATCGGATTGATAAGATGAGTGATCACAAGCTTTCTAATCTGGATTTTCACTGATCCTCTTTTATATATATATATATACACATGTAAATCTACATATTTAGCCATGATTATCCTATGACGAGAGTTTGATTTGATTTGATTATATCTATATTCAGTCAGGGATCATAGTTTGAAGACAAGAGTAGCAAAATCCTATATAGAGTTGTTAGGGAAATTTCTAATATAATTTAATATCACTTAATAATTTAAACAACAAATAATTCACACAATAATGCAATATATGATTTATACAATACCAAAGATAGAAACACATCTTTAATACATAAACACACGAGAGATGAAGATATAATTAAAATAATAATAGATAAAATAAAGTTAAAAAATTGTTTGTCCGATAGGGAGGCATGTGTAAACACTTTAAGTGAAAGCTGATAGTTCTCCTTTTCGTGCAACTAAACAGTATTTGTCAGTTCCAAGATACAACTCAATTAGCTCACTACGACATCTTCTCTATGTGCACGATCACAGAAAGACTAGATCCAAGTTTATATGTGTCTCATTATCCATAAACTCGTAAACTCATCTGGTATAAATACTTACACATGTATAAAAAGAATAGAGAGAAGTATAGTATAGAAAGAGAGATGAAAACTTTTTTTAGATTCTTAACTTCTCTTCCTGTAATGAAATGATAGAGATGTTGCCTTCTTATAGTATATAAGTTTGTACCCGTTGTATCAATATAAATAGATTTAAGTGTAATAAAATATTCACACTAAATATAATTTATTTACTATAATAATATTCACCTTAAAACATTATTAATATAACTTAATAATATTGTTGGCGTTAGGGAAAGAAGTGGTGTTGCAGAGATCATCAATTGTGTGGAAGTAGAGAGGAGGAAGTTGGGAGAGGAAGAGCAAGCCGCTCGATCTTTTGCAGAGGAGAGAGAGAGACCTTGTTGCTGTTATAGAGAGAGAAAGCTTCTTCTCAAAGATGCACACTTTTAGAAACAAAATTTAGAGAGAGAATGCGGGTGAGAGATTGGGGCCAGACTTGATCTAGACATGTGTATGTGTCTTTATATGCTCAGGACTATTTTGGGAATTCAAAAGGCTACGTTGGGATTTCAAATTAAACCTACATGGTCTGCACATTATCATTTTAATGACTGAAAAGTTAATGGAAGGTTGACAGAAAGGGGTAAGTGGCACATTTTTCTCAAATGTGTAGAAGTTATATACACTTGTGGAACATGGTGCAACAGGCACAATATTTATTAGGGCAAAATATATTTACATCTTCTATAATTTGACAAAACTTTCATTCACATCCTTGATGTTTGATGTATGATTACATTCAACCTCAATACTATATGTATTGTCTGGTTTATCATTTCATTGACTAAAAAGACATTTTTGACCTTATCTTTTACTTTTAAAAGACTACATTGCCCCAACTTTCTTTCCATTACTTCCCCTTTAACTTTACACATACACACACATATATTTTTGTAGCCCTAGAAATATATTTTTAATATATGTTATATTACATATTTTAGTATAAAATAAATTTAAATTTAAAATTACAAATTATATATACTTGTAATTCTTTCAAACTTTATGAATCTTAATATGATTATGATAAATCTTCATACACATACACATATATACATAATTATAATTACATTAAGATTCATAAAGCTTGAAAAAATTACAAGTTTGTATAATTTTTAAATTATATTTAAATTTATTTTTTTAGTAAAATACATAATATAACATATATGAAAATATATATTTAATAAAATTTGTAATATATTTCTAGTGCTACAATATATATATATGTGTGTGTGTGTGTGTGTGTGTGGCTTAAGGTTAAAAGAGAAGTAATGAAAAGAAAGTTAGAGCAATGTAGTATTTTAAACGTGAAAAATGATTTCAAAAATGTATTTGTAGTCAATGGAAGGGTAAAACAAACAATATAGATTGAGTGTAATCATGTATCAAATGTCAGGAGGTGTGAGTATAAGTTTTGTCAAATTATAAATATGAGTGTAGTTAAGACAAATCTCACGATGTATAAGTATATTTTATGCTATTTATAATACATGGGTGTTTTTTTGCCCTTCACCCAATTTTAAATATTATTTAGTTTGGCCTTATAAAAGTTAACATATATGCCATCAAAAGCTAATATTTGTTCATTTTATTAGTTTACTCAATTATGAAACAGTTTATTTTTATGTTAGCTGGAATCCTGGATACTTGTTTCAATTTTACGAGTGTTGCATTAATGATGCCGTAAGGTTAAATTCCAAAAAGCTTAGTTATGATTGGAGAATCATGAAGATAAGACAGTTTCTCCGTCTCTCCTGAAGAGATAGGCACTTCGCTTGAAAACTAATATATATCACACAGATACATTTATGTAATGGCGTGTCTTAACCATTGGAATAGTAAATTTCTAAACATATATGTGGCTACATATAAGGAGGTATATGTATTAACCCGAGTTTCGAAAAGTTTTCTAATTAACCACTTTCAAGAAAAATAAAGAAATACTTATAAATTAGTCCTTGAACATGATAACACATGACCTCTATGATGTCACGTTGAACTTTGACATTGCCAACCAAAGATGCTCAATTGAAAACCATATTCGGACATGATTAGATTACTTAATTATTATATAAGGTCTCTTCCACATGAAATCCACACTTCTTTGATTCGTATTGATTCGATAAAAATTATGTTATTAAGATCCATATATTAATTAAAAATTATTTTCGAAAGATGGAAAATATTAATAAAACGAGGTTAGAAAATCTTGAATGGCCTGCTATTCTCGGAATTCAATACCAACCACAAAATGCTTTTAAAGAAGATACATACATAGACACAACTTGCATTAGAAAGAGAATGTTAAGGAATTGTTGATCCTAATTAATGCATAACGAATTCAAACTACCAATGGTGTGAATAGTCCCCTTCAAGATAGGCTCAGTGACCAATGTGGATATCAATTGTCACATAAACCAACTTCTGCAATTATCTTCGTGACGTTAAACAGATTTTTTTCTCCTTCAAAAATGTGTTGACGCGTCAATGATAGATAGACATATTAATTTAGTTTTTAATTATCCATTCTTTGAGGGTTTTAAGTATTGGGAACGTTAAAAGTTCATATAATCATAGAGGTATAATAGGCTTGTGTTTTTTTAGATCCCTCTTTAAAGTCTTGCATATGTGTACTTGAATTTTTTTGCATGGGAGGTTGGGCTTTTGTTTTAAGGAAGCATGATATGATACTCCTAGCCTTGTCCTAGCCCAAATACTTGACCATGCATCTATTTGGATTCAAAAATTTCCCACTTCGAATATGTGTAATTTATTATGCGTAACTGTTTTTTTCAAACTCTACTCACTTGCGCCGAATAAAGACTTTTACTTAATAAGTGATGAATAAAAATAATGTCTTTCTTTCAAAATGTTTAAATGAATAATTGAGAACATCAATCGATAGTAATATCGATTGAGATGTTTCATTATTTTTCATTTATTATACGTAATTATTATATACTGTAGATTTTTCCTTTCCGTTTTTTTTTTATAATTTTTAAACATCTAATTACAAAAAAAATAAATTCATCAAATTATACTTGTGCATAGCACGAGAAAATACCCAACCCATAGATATAATTAGTGCTGAAAATTTTAATTCTAAGTACTTTCTCCAGTATCAAATCAAATTGGGGCATACTTTCGAAACAATGTTAGTTACCTTGCATTATATTATACAGAGGACGCTCACCATCATAACATAATAAGATGGGAGTGGTGGAATATTTTGTGTGAGTCCCGATTCTCCTAGTCCCGAGCATAAATTAGAGCAGATTTTTTCTCATTCCATAAAACAATTGATATTTAAGTTCCTAATTCTACAAAAAACGAAAAAATAAAAAAACATTTCCAATAAATTGAAGTTATATGAGGTGTGGCATGTTACCCCAGTTGTAAGGGGCGACTTAAGTTCACTTTCACCGTCGACGGTTTATGAAAGGAAACATAAGTGCATTTTTGTTGACTATAGTCTATAGTGGCTCAAATGAGACATTGAATGCTATCAAAAGTCACCGAATGCCTCAGTGCCACGTGAAGGAAAAGTCAAGCCGTGGGCTAATTTTTTCACCTGATTTTTCGCAGCTTGTCTCTCCTATTCTGCTTATATATTCTCCTTTTATAATTGTGCGGTAGTTCAGGTAAAACACAGAGTAGCAAATCCAGTGCATAAGTGTATGCAAGTGCTTCTGTGTATAGCAAATATGTGAGATAGAGATAGAGAGTAAGAATAGAGAGAAAATCTGAGAATTGTAACTATTTTCTTCGATATTAAAATTCGTTGCCTCCTATAGACGTAGACAATTGCCGAACCACGTAAATATTTGTGTATTTGTTTGTGGTGTTTTGATTTGAGTTTCTGGGCTCTCGCCACAACAAATTGGTATAAGAGCCTTGATTTAGAGCATTTTGCTCACTGCCCAGAAATTCAAAGTACTCAAAATTTAGTTTTGAGTATACTGGAGGGTAGATCTCACTGATACAAGTCCAACAGAACAAATTAGAGGCAAATGGAGTTCGGAAGAACCTTCACGCGTCAACAGAAGAAAACACGTGAGTTACACGCTCCACATGCGCTCTCATGCGCCGACTGCCTTACCGGAACGTCCTGATCATGAGCTCCACGCGCTTCACGAGCACCCAAGGAAGACGACGAATGGCAACCACGCGCCCACTCGCCCTCACACGTTAAACGTGTCTGTTTCCACAACTGATCTGACTCAACGAATTTGGACCGAGTTGACCCGCCAACCAAGCGTTGACTGAGCCACCACATCAACACCAACTCAGCCGCCACGTGTCCGCCACATGGCTGAACTTTCTGAAAATTAGAGTTTAGTCCTGGTTCTAGCATTTTATAAACTGTAATTTTGTCCCTGAGTTTTTTAAAAATTGCAATTCTATTCCTATTTGTTTGAAAATTGTAATTTAATTTGTGGAGTTGTCGAAAATTGCAGTTCTAACCCTGATTTTTCAGGAAATTGTAATTTAGTCCCAAATTTTCTTAAAACTACAATTCAACCCCAAAGTTTTAGGAAATTATAATTCAGCCCCCGGAAGTTTTTTAAGAATTACAATTATGTCCCTAAACTTTTTGGTAATTGATATTTAGCCCCTAAAGTTCTTGAAAATTGCAATTCTACCCCTAAGCTTTCTGAAAATTGTAATTCTGTCCCTAAACTTTTTGATAATTGCAATTCAACCCCTGAAGTTCCTGTTAATTTTAATTCATTCCCTTAGTATTCTAAAAATTTTAATTTTTCCCTAAACTTTCTAGTAATTATAATTCTACCCCTAAAGTTCCTGTTAATTACAATTTAAGCCTTAAAGTTCCTAAAAATTACAATTTTGCCTCTGAATTTTTTGTAAATTGTAATTGAATTTTCTGTTTATCGCATCTGAGTCCCTCCTATGGCTGAAATAAGGGATTCTAAGTCCAAAGGCATCAGCGAAACTTCCATAAGTTATTGTGTTCGGAGAATCATGTTGTCAAATGCAAGGTTTGAGGTGGAGAAATTTGACGGTACCAATAACTTCGGCATGTGACAATGCGAAGTTCTGGATTTATTGTTTCGAGAAATGTCTCATATTGCATTGGATACCAAGCCCAAGGATTTTTCTGATGAACACTGAAATTTTGTGAACCGCCAAGCTTGTGGCTCAATACGATTGTGTTTAGCTAAGGACCATAAGTACTTTGTCATGAAGGAGACTACGGCAATAAGTCTTTGGAAGAAATTGGAGGACAAGTACATGACAAAAAGCGTAGAGAATTAGCTTTACCTGAAGAAGAAGCTCTTTTGGTTCTAATTCAAAAGAGGTACTTCTATGATTGAGCATTTGGATAATTTAAATAAATTTTCGCAGATTTACAGAATTTAGATGTTGATATTGTCAATAAAGATAAGGCTCTGTTGTTATTAAATTCCTTGCCTAAAGACTATGATCATTTAACCACCACTCTGTTATATGGAAAGGATGATGTTAAATTCATAGATGTTTCTAACGCTTTGGATAATTTCAACAAAATTCTCGCTAATTTACAGAATTTAGATGTTGATATTGTCGATGAAGATAAGGCTCTGTTGTTATTAAATTCCTTACCTGAAGACTATGATCATTTAACCCCACTCTATTATATGGAAATGATGAGGTTAAATTCATAGATGTTTCTAATGCTTTGGTGAATAATGAGTATCGAAAAAAAAATCAGCATGATCACAGGGACTCAACATTAGAAGCGTTGACTTTAGACAGAGGCAGGACGAATAACAAAAAATCTGATGGATCCAGCGGGTGGGGAAGATCTCACTCAAAGTCAAAAGAAAAATCATCATTAAGAAGACGACTTACAAATGACGAGTGTGCCTATTGTCACCAGAAAGGGCACTGGAAGAAAGATTGTTTGAACAAAGACAAGTCAGATGTGAACTTTGCAGGAAAAACAGATGACAAAAAAAAATTAGCCTTTTCAGTTTCATCATCAGACAGCCAGTCTGAGAGATGAATTTTGGATTCTGGATGTTCCTACCATATGTGTCCCAACAGGCAGTGGTTCTCAAGCTTTCAAGAACTTGATGAAAGAGTTATGCTTATAGGCAACGATAATGCCTGCCAAAGGGATTTGAACAGTTCATTTGAAGATGCACGATGGTACAATCAGACGATTGGCGGATGTCCGATATGTTCCAGATCTAAAGAAGAACCTTATCTCTTAAACTCCAGCGGTTAAAAATCTAATTTTTCACTTGATTTGTAACAGCCTACTCCACCACATGGTATGATATTGTCCGCTTTGGGCCTAGCCCGCATGGTTTTGCTCTTGGGTTTTACCACAAAAGGCCTCATACCATTTTGGAGAGAGCACACCACATATATAGCACATCCTCTTTCCACACCCAGGTGATGTGGGATTGAGCACCCTTGGGGACAAGAAGGGACAAACACACCTCTTCCACACAACTAAGGTCTTTACAATCTACCCCCCTTGGAGGCCCGACGTCCTCGTCGACATACTTCCGGCTGGGTCAGGCTCTCATACCATCTATAACAGCCCGCTCCACCACATGGTATGATATTGTCCGCTTTGGGGCCAGCCCGCACGATTTTGCTCTTGAATTTTACCCCAAAAGGTCTCATACCATTTTGGAGAGAGCACACCATATATATAGCACATCCTCTTTCCACACCCAGGCGATGTGGGATTGAGCACCCTTAGGGACAAGAGGGGACAAACACACCTCTTCCACACAACCAAGGTTTTTACATGATTTCCTGTAATTTGTTGTAATTGCACCAACCTCCCCTGAAAAAAATCTAATTTTTAAAATGACATTTTTGTCCATATTATACTTTCTCTCTTTGTTCAATCTTCTTTTGTACATCTGCTATATCACCACCATCACCACCCATGACCATTATTGATCTTCGATCTTACTCCTAACATATCTGATTAATCACCAAAACTCTATCACACAATTTTTTTTCAAATATCTTCGATCATAGTGATATATATACAAACACATACATAGGATCGGATATGTGGAATGAGTTATTGAGTTTTTCATGAGTCACAAGTACAGGTTGATGAGAAAGACCGAGCTGGTGGTGTTGTGCGTGTGGAAGAGTGCATATCATTTAGAAATCAAAATATTTTATTTTTTTTATTAAATTATTTGGGTATATAATGATAAAAATCATCCAAAAATATTATTTCAAATCATCATAGGGGAGGTCAGTATAATTATGACAAATCTTAGGAAAGGTTAGTTTCATTATGACAAACCTCATGGGATGTCATTATATTTTATCCTATTTAAAAATATAATGCGATATGATAATGCAACGACGAAATTGTTTTTTCACTCTTAAAATTTATTACGGCCACTGAAAAAATTGATTTAGAGAAGGTGAAAGAAATAAAGGTCAAACAGTCTTTCTAAGTATAATTTGACCAAATCTCAAGAAAAGTTAGTGAATTTAACCATATTTTTATTAATAGTATATTCAACTAGTGAGCAAAGAAGCAATAAAATGTTTTACATAATTTATTTATTGTCAATTAATGAAAATTTTATTTAGGTAAGCCTATATATTTTCACTAATAACATATTTAACTAATGAGTAAAGGACCAATGACACACAGGTCCATGACGGACCACACAACAATATTATAGATTTGAAGAACCTGAGTCATGATTAGAGGTGACAAAATTAACATAACCCGCCAACACGACTCGAAATCGACATGAAGTTAATGCATAATTCCATCAACCAATTTCTAAACTATAATTGTCCAAAAAATTACTAACACAATTTTGTTATTAAACAAACTTTTAATAATAATCTCATAACGTAGTATAATTGTCCATGCATTTGGATGAAAATCTTCCAATTAGTAATTAATTTTAATGGTGAGTGTGACTTTTAGTTAATAGATTACACTTTTACTGAATGACAATAAAACCAGTTGCAAAACATAATGCAGAATTACATCAATCAGTTAGAATTGCAAGCTGAAAAATTCAGAAACCTACAATATGAATATGGAACTATTTTAAAAAAAATCATGCATAATTCCACCAACCAATTCCTGAATTTTACAAGCCAAAAAAACTACTGACATAATTTTGTTATTAAGAAATTTTACAATTTTAAATTTCGGTTCATTTGGTTGCCTTCCTTCTAAAGGTGAGAGTTTTGATGGAGGGCATAAATTTTGGTACATTTGAGTGGTTCGTTTCTAAATTATTATTAAATAAATTGATTTGGCATACTTTTTTTAAAAAAAGTATTGTTAGTTACCTTGCATTATCTTATATAGAGGACAATTCTCAAATAATAAGATAGGAGTGGTGGGATATTTTCTAAGAGTCCCGATTCTCCTAACCTCGAGCATAAATTAGAGCAGTTTTTTCTCTTTCCAAAATCAGTGCAATTTTTTTTTCTTCCCATATATATATAAGTAAATGAGTGTTATATAATAGATGAATAGAGTATGAGAGTAAGATGTTTTAAATAAAGATACCATATGATTTGAAATATATATAGAAGGTGGCTGTTATTATTTTTTTTTTGCAGATACACCATGCCATCTATAACATCATATATGTCACGTCTCGATTTTCAACACCTGGAAAGGCATGGGAAATGGGGGTGATTAAGTTAAACACCATTATCTTTCACTGATAATTATGCTCTGATACCAAGTTGTCATGCCCCGATTTTCAACACCCAGAAAGGGCATGGGAAATGTGGGTGATTAAATGAGATATCAACATCCTTCAATTATAAACCTGTTGTGAACAGAAAGTTCAATTAATCGAACTTAGACATTCGATTAATCGTTGGTTTATTGAACTTACAATCAAAATATGTTGGTTTTTATGTCCAAATTCTTCAATATCAACGATGATCGAATAGGGGTCTTCGATCAATTGAAGCTTTTCGATTAATCGTAGGCCATCGACTAAAAATCCTGATATTTTATACTTAGTCAATTTTCATAATCAATTCTCATCCCTTAGCATGCATACATTCTTTTTGGAACACAATATACCTAGAATGATCCATAACATACATAATATCATAAAATCATAAAATTCACATTCAAGAGAATTAAGTCCATTTTACATATACATTGAGAACCAAAATCTTTCTTACATTCATTCCTCGAAAGTGTCAATATGCCTAACATGGCTTGCACATATGAAATCCGAGTACACAAAAATTATTCTACTATGAGAACAACAATTTCAAAAGAGTCCACATGCTATAACCTAGTATGAACATTCATATATACATATCCAAAATAACACCAAAATTTTTCACTCAAGCATTTGTAAGCCTCGCCCTCCATCGGTGTTTTATTGGAAAAAGGTATGGGGGAAGAGGTTGAGCATATAACTAGCCCAATAGAGATGATCCACCCAACTCAACAATAACTTAAAGCAGCCATGCATGAATGCAAAATAGGATCTCTATGCAACCAGATGGGTTGCTTCAAGACTCATACACTCAAGACTTATTCACAAATTGGAAAAAGAATGATATCATGCATCTCAAATACATATAATTAGTTTAATATGAATCACATTCACAAATAAACTTAACACTACGTATACTCTGAAATCACACCACGAGAGGACTTCTGATTGTCACATCTATTGTAAGTGTCCTAAAGAGACCATATATTCTGTGTACACTTTACGTTTGCTAACCCAATAGTAACGACATCCCCTTGGCCAAGTTTTAAGCCTTTGACACTAGGGCTCCAGGTTCTTCTTGTTTCTCACAAACTTATCCAAAAATCAACAATCACCACATAAGTGCACATCTATCACAAGTACACAAAAAACTAAGATTTTCACAAAACTCACTTCTAATATATTACATTCATAAAGCTAATCCATATCAAACTCGACTCAAGCATATTACAATGCAATTCCAATCAACTCATGAAAACCAACTACAATGCATTTTTAAGAAAACCTTTTTTATGGATTTCATTCAACCCATGGAGCCAAATGTCATGTTTACTTTCAAATGAACACAATGACTCACAATAAACATATAAACATCTTTCAACAAGTATATGGCACATAACTTCCACCAAGCACATGCTAGAGAGATTAAATACAAAAGAAAAGCCAAATCTCACATATACAACTCATGCAAGGTTCGATGTCACAATTAAAAGACCTATAGAATTAAGGTTAAGAAAGAATTCACACCCTTACATCAAATTCCAACCCATTCTAGTCAAGCCCTAGAAATCTCAATTTTTTTTAACTTTACCAAAATGGACTTTGTTCGGTTCAAACCATAGTCTTTGTCGAGTAAAATAAACCCTTGGTCTTCGGCATCTTCCAAATCCTACCTCAAGGCTTCTAAATCAAAGGAGAAAGAAGAAGATATGAAGAGGAGGGAGAGAACTTCAATGGCCACCTATTTTGGCAAGAGAGAATGAGAAAATATATGTAATTCAAATATTTATATCCTTTATGCCGTAAAATGACCAAATTCCCTTACGTCTTTTAACGTAGCCTCCCGACCTCCACTTTTGATTTCGGAAGCGGTTATATCTCCAAAATTAATTCCATTCTTCTTCTAATATTCCATTTGGTCTAAAACAAAAAATAAACTTTTTACAGAAAAATATCTGGTCTCCCAGGTCCACCTGACCCACGTCCCGGTCCCTGCCGACCCAAAAAATCAAAATGGGTCAAATAACTTGAAAACTTTTTTGAACTTCTAAAAAAGTTTTTAAACATATTTTTCATATTCAAAACACACATAACATCATTTAAAATCCATTTATGACAAAAATGATGAATGAAAGAAAATCGGTCAAAATTGAACCCGGTCTCTGCAATATATTTATACACTGAAGGGCCTTGAAATACATGATTTCAAACGTGTGACTACAATACAACCCCACCAATTATTTTCCTACATATAATTAGATTAATCAAACAAAACTACTTGTTTGTGTTTGGCTTTACATTCATATAAGCTGGGTTGGTAACAAATATATTGGAACAATTAATGAAATGGACCTAAAACTTATCACATCCTATAGCGCTCCTTCTTTGGAGTCCACGACACAATACTAAGAATATGCCTCGTTAAAATATTTCTAAGAAAAACCTAATCGGATAAAAACATAGCGAAGGAAAAAGAGTACAATGTTATTGTGTCTTTGAAAATGGTATTGCATCGGTTAGAATTGTCTCAACTAAACATTGCTTTGAAAATCCAGTGGGATAAAACCTAGGCTTAAGAAAAAAGAGTACAGTACGTCAATACCTTTTTAATCAATTTATCCCCCTTATTGCTTCAGTATGAAAGATCCTTCAGTTGATGCATTTCAATATTATGCACCAATTTCTTGAATGTTATAGTTAGTAGTGCTTTAGTGAATAAATCTACTAAATTATCACTCGAGCGTATTAGTTGAACATCAATGTCACAAATCTTCTAGAGCTTGTGTGTATAGAAGAACTTTGGTAAAATGTGTTTTGTTATGTCACCCTTGATGTAGCCTCTTCTTATTTATACAATACACATAACATTATCTTCATATAATATTGTAGGATTACCTCTTATTGGCAAAATATTTCACATATTTTTTGAATGGATTGTATCATAGATCATAACCAAAACATTCTCGGCTTGCTTCATAAATTGTAAGTATCTCAGCACGATTGGAAGATGTTGCAGTTATTGTCTGCTTCACAGATAGCCAGAATATAGTGGTGTTGTCACGAGTAAACAAATATTTTATTTGTGATCGAGCTTTGTACGGGTCAGAAAGATAGCATGCATCTGCGTATCCAATCAACTAAAACTTTAATTTTCTTAAATAAAATAATCCCATATCAGTTATACCGTGAAAATAATGCAGAATGTGTTTGACCCTATTCCAATGTCTGCAAGTTGATGCAGAACTGTATCTTGCTAGCAAGTTGACTAAAAATATTATATTAGGTCTGGTGCAATTAGCAAGATACATTAAAGCACCGATTACACTGAGATATGGTACTTCAGGACTAAAAAGTTCTTCATCATCATATTTAGGACGAAAATGATCTTTTTAAATATCAAGCGATTGAACAACCATTGGAAAAATTAATGGATGAGTTTTATCCATATAAAAGCACTCCAAGGATTTTTCTGTGAATGTTGACTCGTGGATAAGAATTTCATTTGGCAAATGCTCGATTTGCAAGCCAAGACAAAATTTTGTGTTTCTAAGATCTTTCATTTTGAATTCTTCCTTTAAATACTTAGCAGTTAAATTCTCAACATAGACTGCTACAATGACAAATTCATATTCTGATTTCTTGATAAAAATACATAGACAAATTGGGTTATTCATATATCCCTCTTTCAATAAGTATTCACTCAGATGATTGTACTATATGCGTCTAGAGTGTTTCAATTCATACAAGGATTATTGTAATTTGACTGAGTACATGCTACGTGATTTTGAGTTAGTTGATTCAGGCAACTTAAATCCTTCAAGAATTTTCATGTAAATATTATAATCTTGTGATCTATATAAATATGTTGTAACCATGTCTATTAGGCGTATATCCAATCATTCTAAGACTGTTAAACTGATCAAATAATGAAACGTGATTGCATCCATTACAGAAAAATATGTTTCCTCATAATCAATGTCAAGCCTTTGTGAGAAACCTTGTGCCATAACTCGATCTTTGTATCTCACAATCTCATTTTTCTTATTTTGTTTACATACAAATACCCATTTATACTTGCACAGGCTTAACAATTTCAGGTGTCTGGACTAAGGTCCACATTCTATTTGTTTGGCCAATGAATCTAATTCAGCCTGTTTTGTTTCTTTTCATTTTGGCTAAACATTTCAACATCGACATTCTTCAACTTTTTAAGGTTTAAAATCCTTATTATCGCTTGAAATGTAAAAGGCAATTGTAAAGAAGAAAATATTGTCGATAATAGCTTTATCTCTATCTCATCTTTCTCCATAATTTATTCAGATCTCATTATTTTTTGTATTGGTGCCTTTGCTGGGGTTTGTGTCACTTCTGGGGCTTGTGCTTCTTCTAGGGTTAATTATTTGAACAATTTAGACTGATCAATCATTTTAGTTACTTCCTCTGTTAATGTGGCATCTTCAGGAGTGCCAATTTATTTATATACATTCTTTCGTGTTTTTCTCTTCTTGGGAATAGTATCTTTTGCACCGACGAGTCTACCACGCTTCAAGCATGTCTTAAATACATTTGCTGCAATACTGATGAGTTATCATTCAGGGATGTTAATTCAGGCTGGAACATTTGTAGCTAGTATATGTGATTTTGTTACTCTTTTAGTGTCAATAAATACATCTAGAAATTGATTTGCAATGCTCTACAAATAAATGATCCTCTGAACTTCTAGTTCATATTGACTTGTGCAATAATTGAAATGAGATATTTCTAAGGCATTCCAAGTGATATCATATTGCTCATTGGGCTATTTTTTTCTCCCCTAATGGTTGGAAGTCAATCTCATCAATATAACAATCAGCAAATCGCACCTTAATGACATCACTTGTCATAGGTTCAATATCTAATAATAGAAAGGAAATCAAAACCTACATAAATTTCAAGTCAACATTGTGGACCCATCTTGGTCCATTGAAGTGGTGCGTTGGAAACGTAGATTACACAACCAAAATCTCGTAAGTGAGAAATATTTGGTTGTGACCAAGTACGAGTTGCAACAGTGAGAAATTATGGTAAGCAATTGGTCTAATATAAACCAAAGATGTTACATGTAATATGGCATGTTCCCAAGCAAAAATAGGGAGTTTTGTTCTTATAAGTAATGGTCTAGTAATTAACTAAAGACATTTAATAAAAGATTCTGTTAGACCATTTTGGGTATGAGTATGTGAAACAGGATACTCAACATCAATACCAATTGACATACAATAGTTATTAAATGCTTGG
This sequence comes from Cornus controversa, assembly GCA_026545225.1. Classification (NCBI taxonomy): domain Eukaryota; kingdom Viridiplantae; phylum Streptophyta; class Magnoliopsida; order Cornales; family Cornaceae; genus Cornus; species Cornus controversa. The sequence goes on along the minus strand of CM048845.1, from coordinate 113,365,348 downwards.
GACGTTAATTCTACAACATTATCAAGACGGATCATCTTGATTGGAAAATCCAAAAATTGTTCTCGTAATAGAAAATTTTGAGCAATAAGTCTAACAAATGCAACATTACGAGTAGAAAGAAAATTTACATATGACCAATCTGTTGATGCATTTATTAAACCATAAAATACCTAAATGGTTCACATGGTGGATGAATTGACCCATATATATATCCCGTTGAATTCGTTATAAAAGGTTGGGGATTGAACAATGACCTTTGAAGGAAACTACCTTATAATCAATTTACCTTTTGAGCAGGTGTTACATAGATAATCATTTGCCAAAAGAATCTTTGGGTTCTTTAATGAATGCCTATGATAATTTTTAATTATTTGGCACATCATTGTTGATTCTGGATGGCCAAGATAATCATGCCAAAGTATAAAAATTGTTGGATCAAAACACTTTTGGTGCATTACTGCATATGAATCAACTATTCTTATTGTTGTATAATACAATCAAGAAGAGAAAGGAGTTTTTCTAATACATACTTTTAGCATGTAATGCAAAGATATTCAATATTACTATCATTTATAGTCTCAATATGATAAATATTGCAATATATATATTTAAAATTCAACAGATTTCTTCTGGATCTAGTAAAGTATAAGGCATCCTTAATGCATAATTTTTGTCCCACTTGGTAACAAACTCTTTTGGAACCCATAATCAGGTCTGTATTGTATTGACACTAATTTTTGCTTGGGCTATATAAGAAAAATATTATCTCCAAAGATAGAATATGTTATGACACTAATAGATATCTTCATAATTTATTTTTAGCTTGAGCAATGCATTAGGTAAATCCATACCCTTCTAATATGACAGAGAATATAAGTTTTTTTCTTCTCAATTACGCAGAGAATCATGCTAATAACGTGTTATATAATAGATTAACAGAGTAGAGTAAGAAGCTTTAGAAAGAGATACTAAATGATTGGAAATATATATAGAAGGAAGATTGTTATTATTTTCGTTTTTCAGATGCACGATATCTATCTATACAATCATAAAGTGCCTTGTAAAACAAGATTACAAACGTGTGACTACCGTACAACCCCACCAATTATATTCTTACAATCTTACATACAATCAATTTACTGTAGTAACAAAGATTACTTGTTTGACTTTACATTCATATATATATAATAATTGATATCCAAGTCCTAATTCTAGAAGAAAAAAAACATGTCCAGTAAATTGAAGTTATATTTACTAATGTATCGTTACGAAAGAAATCAGCCCTATGGATTTATCTATCTACATAGTAACAACATTAAGGTAGGATATAATTTATTGTGCAACTATATTATGAAAAAAACATATATTTGTTTGGTCCCATCTCCACGTTATCTGACGTGGTGTGCACTCTGCCCCTCGATCAAGTCATCGCTTGACCTCACTAATGTAGAGGAGCCGTTCCCTCAAAACAAATCTACAAAATTGTTTTGTTATGATTCTTTTGAGGAGAGAAGATGAGGCAGCCCTTGGCCCCTAAACTTTTAAAACTTGTTTTTGTTCTCATAGTCATCATTCTCTTTTTTATTTATGCTGCCGCCGGAGCTGGAGGTGGCGGTGGCAGAGGTGGTGGTGGAGGTGGAGGTGGCGGGGGAGGCAAAAGTGGAGGCGGAGGTGGAGGCAGAAGTGGTGGCGGAGGCAGCAGAGGCGGAGGCACGGGTACTGGTACAACGCCTAATACTCATCATACTTGCATAACACTCTTCGGTCTATGTGCATATTTGCTTCTCTTTAGATTCTGAATATTCCACCATCTTGGAGATTTTACTTCTTTCCTTTCCTATGTGGTGTGTGTTTTCTCTTAGCTAGGGTGTGTTTTTTTTTTTTTTTTTTTTTTAAACGCTTTTCTTTGATATATTGACACTTTGGATTATTGGGTTGTTGTTTATATACCTCTTTGAGGTCACTTAATTAATTAATTGCTACATATTTGTAGCAAAGGCTTCGTTATTGCACTCTCTCTCTCAAGAATATGTATTGTGGATGTGTTGGGCTTGGTTTGAATATTGTATATTATTTTCTCCCCAAAATTATATAGTTTCAAGACTCAGGAGTCTCGTCTCGTAGATTATTGTTTTAGCAAACTTCTAACGATTTTACACACACTCGCGCTCTATAATACTCTCTTTCTAGGCAGATCGTAGGCTTAGGTTGTCAAAAAGCCCTTTTTATTATGCATATATATATCCTTGTGTTTTCAAACGAAAGTAAGTTGGTGCCAGAGGAGGATGACGCGGTAATGGATGAGAGGGACCGCCAGGTGAGGAGGGCACGACTAAGCAAGCTGCTTTGACGGTGTGCATATATATATATATATATATAATTCATTATTGGAAAACTAAGAAATACGTAGACGGATAAGGAATACGGGTACAACACGATACGAATACGGCGATACGAAAATTTTCAAAAAAATAGAATACAGACACAACGTCAAATAAATAAATAAATAAAAATATAATATTATACATAAAATATTAAGTGTTATTCTTCAACCATAAAATAAATATACTTAAAACTATTTTTGACTTATTATAAAATAATTCTTATTTTCTAATCTATAAAGTTTTTAATATTACATCTCAATCTCATTTTATATAACAAAAAATTACAAATTTGTCCGAAAAAATATCTTAAACGTATCATTCTCGTATCCCAGCCGTATTCTTTCCGTATCTTGGAATATTCCGCGTATCTTAGTCGTATTCAATATTCAAAAAATAATTTAAAAAAAATAAATATTTCTTAGTCGTATCGAACACGTATCTGATCGTATCCGGACCATATTCGTATCGAATACGACCACGGCTCTAATACGGCCGTATAGTGCTACTCAGTAGGAAAATGATATATTTGCCCAGACAAGCAACCGAAAATAATCCGTATTGAGCATGTAGGGATTGTTGCTGATTGCCACGTAAGCGCACTAACGCGATCCACTCTCCTACCTCTCTTATTGCAATTATTCTATAGCAGACTAATGAAGTGGGTATAGAATTACGAACTTGTTTGACTCACCTCCCAAGCCACCCACCTCCGTCTACTACCATACAATCCTCAGTGACCACTAGCACCGGTGATCTAAACGACTATACAAAATATATATACACAAATAACTGTGAGTTTTTGTTGATTGATAAAGGTGATCATGTTTGGGTCTTGATTGGAAGTGTTGGTTTATTTGGTGGTGGATTTGAATTTCAATTTTATTGAAGATGATAGCTGTGAGATAGTGTTTTACCTTTGTCATCGAAGAGGCAGCGATGGGAGTGAAAGAGAACATTTGTAGGTTAATTAGATTCAAGGAATGTTTGGGAATAACAATTGGCAGTACTGGTTATGAGTAGTGGCGGAGCACCGGTGGTTGGATGAATGAGACGATGGTGTTGGCTGGTGGCTACGTACCCACAAACTCACTGGGTCATCTGTTGTTTGAGGAGCGCGTGAACTTGCAGAGTAGGAATTTGTTGATTACAGAGAAGCGCGTGACCTTTGTTGATGTAGCGTGTACGTAGCGAGAAATTATTGAACTCCATGAATATTACTTTCTGGTAGATAGCACGTTTACGGAGAAGTGTGAGAGAATGATATTATCAAATAAAATAAAAAAAACAGAACACTGGTAACGGAAGAGGCTTTGGTTTTGTCTTTTATCCCACGTATAAAAAATGGGGCCCATGTATGGTCAGGGTTGGTCCGGGAGGATCCCACTTACATATAACAATTACTCTGATGTATTTTAATTGACTTGATATACAAAGAATATGATATATTCGACTCACCAATATCTGAGACACTCATGAATGTGAATAATGGGGATATCCGTTTACGGAGAGTGATGAAGACGGGAGATAAAATTTCTGTTTTGACAATATTTGAATTCTGAATGGGTGAGAGACTTCCATTTTTTCTCTCTCTCTCCTCTCCAACTCTCAATTCTCAACCCATGACGTGGTCAAATCCTTTGACCTTAGAGTATAAGAAACATTATGTAACCTTACGTACGGTAGTTAAATTCCTTTTGTAAAGTTTGACGTTAATACAAGATCTGTTCAAATAATTAACAAAGTATGAAATGAGAGAAGTGTGTATATAATTCTTTATCAATAATATTATAAAATATATATATAAAAAGTAAAAAAAGTTATTGAAATTTATATATTATATATGAATAATAAAATTATATAAAAAGAAAATATATATATAAAATAAAATAAATCGACTTGGACACATCGAAAAAGTTATTTATAAATGAAATAGGCTATACATGGAAAACCTTATTACACTTTATAAAATATAATATAAAACACAAGTTTTATGGAATAAGGTAACTTCTTATATATGATAACTCACATATATAATCCTTAATCTTCCAAGGATGCATACATCATCAATACTAATCTGAATTTTTTTAAGACAAACAAATACTTATTTAAATTAATTAAGAGGAATTAATCACCTCTAAACTATATATCACTCTTTACAGTCACCTGATTCAGGAACAAAGCTGCGATTTTGAACCAAGCTTCCTTGTAATTAATAACATGCAATTAATTGATTAAAACCACAGAGCAGAATAGATTTCACTAAGTAAGTTCACACTTGATTTTACAATATATATAATGTATACAATGTATCAATTAACAATCTGTTTTTTCTAACGAGAGAGCATTTTTGAGTAATTGAGCTCACCGTTGCTTGTTTGCCAATAGAAGTACTACTGGAGTTTGCATTAGAAATCAAGGTGTGAAAAGGGCCACTTGGAATGTCTAGTCCATTTCCTCCAAATACTATTTACTGGTGAATAAGAATAAATGCCATATATATATATATATATATATATATATATATATATATATAGATATAGTTGTATTATTGAGATTGAACCATGCACCTAACCAATTAACTCTATCTCAAGCCATGGAAAATTCTTATATATATTGCATTTGGAGATTCATATGTGATCCATCAATTTCATGAGTATTGAGTGAGTGATCTATGTTCCAATATGTATTTTATGTAACAACTGTGAAGTGGATAGTTGTTTACATAGATGAAGTATATAATAATATAGCATAGTTGGGGTGTTTTGGTCTATTATATAAGGTTAAATGAATAATTTTAGTGTTCAAAAAGGATTAAGTCAGAAGTCAAAGGATAGTATGGTCACTAAACTCTTCTGAGATTTAGTCAAATTACACTCAGAGAGATCATTTAACCTTTATTTCTTTCACCTCCCCTAAATTCATTTTTTCAGTGGTTGGAGTAAATTTTGAATGTGAAAAGACAATTTTTGTAACGCCCCACCCTATCCCGACACAATATTGTTCGCTTTTGGTTCTCCCGGACTATAGACTTCTTAGGGGGGCACCCATCCTAATACTACTCCTAGCTAAGCAGACGATGGAAGCACTTTATCTCTGTATTTTGCCCTTACATTATAATATCACATTATATTTCAAATAGGATAAAATACATTGACCACTCCTAAGGTTTGTGATAGTAAGTGTGGAGCCTGATTATATTGTACACATTGGCCCAACTTTGCGGAACCAACTTGTTATGCCGTAGGAGGTGCCTATATATATACAATCTAAACTCTCAAATTATATTTCATTTTTCTCATCATAGTGAAAACCTTGCAACACCAAAGACGTAATCCTAGATTTTGGGTGAATCTTGTAAACCTGTGTCTTTGCTTGCGTGTTTGATTTTTTTTCTGTTAATTTTCACAATAGTTTGTTGTAATTGCACCGACCTCTCCTGAAAAAAAATTTGATTTTTAAAATGACATTTTTGTCCACACTATACTTTCTCTCTCAGTTCAATGTTCTTTTGTACATCAGCTACATCACCACCGTCACCACCCATGACCATCATTGATCTTCGATCTTACTCCTGAAGTATCTGATCAATCGCCAAAAATTCTATCATAAATTTTTTCAAATATCTTCGATCATGGTGATATATATACAAAAACATACATAGGATCGGATATGTGACGAGTTGTTGAGTTTTGTCATGAGTCATGGGTACGAGTTGATAAAAACGATCGGACTAGTGGTGTTGTGCCGCTTGTGCGTGTGGAAGTGTACATATCATTTTAGAAATCAAATTTTTTTTTATTAAATTATTTGGGTATATAATGATAAAATCATCCAAAAGTATTATTTCAAATCATCATAGGGGAGATCAGCGTAATTACGGCAAACCTTAGGAGAGGTTAGTGCAATTACGGCAAATCTCATGGGATGTCATTGTATTTTACCCCATTTGAAAATATAATGTGATATTATAATGCAATGGCAAAATTATTTTTTCACTCTTAAAATTTATTCCGGCCACTGAAAAAATTGATTAGGGAAGGTGAAAGAAATAAAGGTCAAATAGTCTCTCTAAGTATAATTTGACCAAATCTCAAGAAAAGTGAGTGAATTCAACCTTATTTTTATTAATAGCATATTCAACTAGTGAGCAAAGAAGCAATAAAATGTTTTACGTAATTTATTTATTATCAATTAATGAAAATTTTATTTAGGTAAGCCTATATATTTTCACTAATAACATATTTAACAGTTGAGCAAAGGACCAATGACACACAGATCCATGATGGACCACACAAAAATTGTGAACACACAACAATATTATAGATTTGAATAACCTAAGTCATGATTGGGTTAAACAGGTTTGGGTCATAAACGGGTCGACACGATTACAACATGAAAAAAAAATGTCGGGTTCGAGTTCAACCCGCATAACCGATTTAATTTGACGGGTCGTATCATGTCGGGTCAACGCGGGTTGAATCAACCCGCTTAACCTGGGTAACCCATTTAGCGTTAATATTTATTAATTTATTTTATAATATAAAGCTTAATATTGTAAATTTGTTTTAGAATGTTAAAAATATGTAAACATATATTTTCACACTATTTGTTCTGACGTGTATTATATATATATATTTTTTATCTTTTAATATGTTATAGATAGTATAAATGTTCATTTATTTCATTCTTAAATCTATTAGTATTAATTGACTTAGTAAAAAAATAACTACTAACTTTTTTAATAAAGATATGGACATGCAATTTATAAATGAATAATTACTTATGTTAAATGGTCTCCAAGAAGTCAATAAAATTCACTAAAACTCATCTCTATCAAATTGATGTGATAATCAATTCTTTTATGTTACACCGATGTGGGTTTGATTGTGTCATACTTGACCATGAGAGTGATGTTTATTGAAGAGAATAATGTATTTTCTTTTCTTTACTTCCTTATTATTTAATTTCTGGAAAGAGATGTATTATATCAGATTATTGGGGTGCAGGTAATATATAGTGGATATATATATATAATTATATATATGGAGGATATATATATATATATATATATGAATGATGGTCATAATTGTTCTTGAGTGTTCCGAGATATATAGTATAAAATATAACAGTTATAAATAATATAAGTTAAACCATTTTCTTATATTTCCTCAAATTTCGATTATTAGTTAAGTGTCTAAAAAGATCAATTAGAATAATTGATGAGTTTAAACCAATTAATTTGAATATCTAGTTCTATGAAAATAAATTTTTCTTTATTATCCCGAGATATATAGTATAACATATAATAGTTAAAGTAATATAAGTTATACCACTCTTTTATTTTTTGTCAATAATACTTTAACATTAATATATATTAAAAAAATATGTTAATTCAATTAGATATATACTTAATGTTTGTTTTAAAGGCTATATTATTTGAGTGATATTAATGTTTTTATTTGATTTCAAGATAGTGAAAATCATGTTATTGATTTAATTACTTAGTTAATATAATTAATAAAGTTTGTTTGTCATATTCAAAATGAGGGAAAATATTATTGTAATTTAATTAATGTTTCAAACTTTATTAAGTTCAAACTTTCATTATTGTAGATTAAATATTATTGTTGTGTCATATATAAACAAAATTTATTAGTGAATTAGTGGCAAGAACGTTTAACTAATTTAGAAGTTGTACATGACTTAAGTTTGATTTTTTGCAACAACATTCTTTTTAATAAATGACCATCTAAACGAGTTACACGAGTCGTGTCGTGTCGTGTAACCTGTTTAATAATTGTACCCAAACAAGAGGGTGGCCACCTAAACGGGTTACACGTGTAACCTGTTTAATAAGTGTACCTAAACAAGAGTGTGGCCACCTAAACGGGTTACACGAGTCGTGTGGTGTCACCTCACTACAAGAAATTTGGTTTTTTCCCACGGAATATTTCGTAGTAAAAAGTCAAAATTTCGTAGCAAAAATTCTTTTGCCACGAAATATTTTCGTAGCACCAACCGTTGCAATATGTGGCGTCTCTAATTGTAAATTTCGACGAAATCATGTTTCGTGGCAAATTATGGGATAATAGCGACGAAAATATTTCGTCGCAATACCCATTATTTCCTACGGTAAAATTTTGTAGGTAATATAACTATTTGCTACGATAATATTTCGTCGCTAATTCTTATTATTTCCCACGAAATAGTATTCCGTTGGAAATAAATGTATTTGCTACGATAATATTTCGTCGCTAATTCTTATTATTTCCCACGAAATAGTATTCCGTTGAAAATAAATGTATTTCCTACGAAATTTATTTCGTCGCAAATTAGTAATTACTACGAATTAAAGCGTCGAAAATTAGTAATTACTACGAAAAAAAACCGTGGCAAATTAAAATTATTTTTTTTAAAAAAAATATAAAACAGTGATTATACAAATTTATATAATCACTGTTTTATATTTTTTTCCTTTTGTTTTTCAAGTACCACTAATATCAAGAAAACTCATTATAATATTATATATATATATATAACATTTCCTGCTATTTAATTTTCAAATATAAGGTATAAGTGTGTACAAGTTCTTGCTAATAAGAATACACTAGTGAAGAAACACATTAACATTCTTTATTGAACTAAATATAGCAAAGCTTATATATATATATATATATATATATATATATATATGTGTGCAGACAACATAGTCTAAGAAAATAAATAATCAAGGTCACAAGCAACAGATAACCACACGAGTAAAAATTAACCATAACAAGAGTAAAAATTAACAAAAAAAAATAATGCTGATGCCATATTCCTAACAAGCATGCTACAAGTTCTGTTACCCAAAACATGTTAATTACATACATATACATACATTCCATAACAAAAGAAAGACTGTTAATTACAACCAAAACAACTTCATTACAAATACCCATGGCATATGTATATTACTAACATGCTTGATTAGAGCAACATAAGATGGTGATGAAGCAATTGGCGGCATTTGTGCGTGATCAAAAATTCCTTGTGTATATGGCATTTCAAAAAGTAACTTCATTCTGGTCCAACCTGCATAAAGTACTAAAAAATCAACAAACTGAATAAATTAGTGATCGTATAAGTTACTGAGCTTGCAAAATCTCCAATACCGTTAAAAATAGAAATAAAAAATCCTGTTTCTTTTTCTCATTAATCAAAAGAAGATAAGTTTAGAAGTCGTCTTGTAATCATAAATGACTTATTATAGAATTGTTGGCTACTCGTGGTGATTTATGCAAGGATGATATTTGTAAGAAAGGAACTGAAATATAAAATTTTAGAACTGGAATTTGCTGTCAGCCCTGCAACTAAGGAAAATAGGAGAGATTTTTCTGTTCTATAGGTTATAAAAAGTTGTAATATTAAATTAACTAAGTTCATAGTATTTGCTAGTTGCCATGCATCATATTTTAGTATGATAAACCAAACTGCTTCCAATTAACAGTACTCCCTGATTTTCTCTCCATTGACTCATTTCTTGATAAAAATCTTTTGGAGCTATTATTGATATTGGACACAATGAGCACTTTATGTTGCTGCCGAGATTGTTGGCACATTTCATCACCCAATTTCCTCTCTCACAACCCACTGTGACAGCTTAGACAACTTCAAATTATATATAATCTCAACCATATATTGTCAACACTTGTATAATAAATTAATTAATTGCTCCAACAACTATTTTCAAATTTTAAAAAATTTTGCTTAACCCGGCAACCATGGAACAATTTGACAGCTACCAACTTGAAATTCCACTCACCCTTTTAAACCTTGATTCAGCCTATATATATATATATATATATATATATATATATATACACACACACACACACACCCAGACATAATAGAACCAACGAAAAAGGTTAGGCAGATGGAATGCATTGTCAACTTTTGACTAACAAAGCAAGGCATGTGCACTGTGTAACCAACTGCGAGTTTTCCTTGTTTTGGTCTTTTTTTCCTTGGTGAGCAAACATCATTAATTCATATACCTCCTAAATTAATACAGTATACAAGTATACATTCATTGAACAGTTCCAGTTTCTATCAAATGTTCACTATAATGGAAATCATTTTCAAGTCTTGCAATAATATAGCACAGGGACCAAGACCTACCCTCAATTATTTGAAAATTGGATATATATATATATATATATATATATATATAACAACTAATTTGTATTCAAAATTCTGAAATTTGTTTCCCAGTAACTAAAAACACAACGAAACAACAACTTATAACAAATCATAAATATTTTTTTCTTCACATTAACCAACCATAAATTGTTGTCTCAATACATAATCCTCAATAACAGTTTTTAAGTAGGGTTCAGATATAGATATTACACACACATCCATAGATCTATCATATAGATATTACACACACAAAACACACACATGCACAGCTCTATCATACACATATTACACACGCGCATATGCAGAATGCACATATCTGTCTAAAACTAAATTTCTATCAAAATAAATTTCATACAAAATTATAAAAAGTAGAAATACCTGGAAAATCACCGATCTCGTCAAAGCCACTGCTCCGATCTCGCCAAAGCCATCGTCATCGTCTTTCCATGCCACGAGAGAGAGAGAGAGAGAGAGAGAGAGAGAGAGAGAGAGAGAGAGAGAGAGCAAACACAAAATACAGATCGGCAGACGTGAGTTGGGACTTAGGATGCAGAGAGAGGAGTGCGGGCCGTGTGGCTAGGGTTAAGAGTAATTGATCGGTTAAAGAATATATATAGATGGGCTTTCAGAACATGGGCTTAGGTTTAAGCTATGTTAATTCTCTTGGACTAGGTCCATTTATATTTAAAAAGTTTGGTAATGATTTGCTACGAATTTTTTTTCGTGGTAAATATGAAGGGTATTTTCCACGGATTTTATTTTTCGTAGTAAATACCCTACTATTTACTACGAAATTAGTTCCGTAGTAAATAACATATTATTTGCTACGACATAAATTTCGTCGAAAAAGGGTATTTACTACGAAATTAAGTTTTCGTAGTAAATAATTTAGTATTTCCTACGCATTTGGTTTTCCGTAGTAAATAATATATTATTTGCTACGAAATAAATTTTGTTGAAAAAGGGTATTTACTACGAAATCAAGTTTCCGTGGAAAATACCCTAGTATTTACTACGAAATTTTTTCCGTGGTAAATACGAAGAGTATTTTCCACAGATTTTATTTTTCGTAGCAAATACCTTACTATTTACTACGAAATTGAAACCGTGGTAAATGGTCCGTGGGAAAAAATCTGTTTTCTTGTAGTGCCTGTTTAATAAGTGTACCCAAACAAGAGGGTGTGCTGTAAATAATCTCTGTAAATAATTTTTATATATGATGTGTCAAAATGATTTTGGCCATGTTTGGAGGAGCTTTTTGATTCTAAAATTCTTTTCATTTAAAAAGGCTTTGAAAAATACCTTCAATAAAAGGAATTTTAAAAAAAAGTTTTTTGGTGAATAATTTTTTAAAATTTCTTCCACAATTAACGCATTTTTACTTGACAATTTTATCCTTAATAATAACTCTTAATATGACAAGTTTCACGAAATAAAAAGGAGCAAAATTATCTATAAAATTTGTTACTTAAAATAATTCCAGCTTCCTTCCAAAAGCAAGTTTCTCAGCTTCTTTTGAATGAAATGTTTAGAAGTTCAACTTTCATTAATATAAGTCCATTTTCTTTATTTTACCAAACACTAACCCGTTTGTGAGAGCTTCCTAATATCAAAAGGACTTCTTTGATAATGCCTTTGTAAAAGGAATTTTGTTAGACGAAATTTAGGAGAAAAAAGACATTTGGCTAGTGCATTTTTTAAATATACTTTAATTTTTAAATTATTTTTTTCTTGACAATATTATCTTTTATCCTTAGAAAGTGCGAAGTCGACAATAAAATGAAGCTGTGGTGGCGACAGTGGAGGTGGCGGTGCTGGTGGAGGTAGTGGTGGTGACAGTGGCGGTGGTGGATGTGAAAGTGGATGTAGCTATGACGGCGGTGGTGGCGACTGTGGCAGTGGTGGTAGTGGAAGGCGGTGGCAGTAGTGGTGGTGGAGACAACAACGATGGCGGTGGTGGTGGTGGAAAGTAGCGATGGCAATGATGATGGGGGAGGTGGTGGCGGTGGGAGTGGAGGTAATGTGGCGATGGTGGCAACGGTGGCAATGGAGGTGATGGTGGCGGCGATGGTGGTGGATGTAATACCCCGCTCTAACACATGATATGATATTGTTCGCTTTGGGACTGAGCCCGCACAGTTTTGCTCTTTGATTTTACCCCAAAATGCCTCATACCATTTGAAGAGAACATACTACATATAAGCACATCCCCTTTTCTACACCTAGGAGATGTGGGATTTAGCAACCTGTACCCTGTCAGTGTGGTAGCTTAGCCCAATGTCTGTCTTCGCACCAGCCCACTCACACCCGTCTACAAGGGTTACTACAATCCACCCCCCTACGAGGCCCGACGCCCTCATTGGCACACTTTCGGCTGGGTTCAGGCTCTGATACCAACTGTAATACCCCGCTCCAACACATGGTATGATATTGTCCGCTTTGGGCCAGAGCCCGCACGATTTTGCTCTTGGGTTTATCCCAAAAGGCCTCATATCATTTGAAGAGAACATACTACATATAAGCACATTCCCTTTTTCACACCCAAGCGATGTGGGATTTAGCAACCTATACCCTGTCAGTGTGGTAGCTCAGCTCAGTGTCTGTCTTCGCACCCGCCCACTCACACCCGTCCACAAGGGTTACTATAGTGGAGGTGGCGGTACTAGTGGTGGTGGTGGAAGGTAACGGTAGCGGTGGCGGTGAAGGAATGAGGGATCAAAAGAGAATATAGCACAATCTTGTTAATATATAAGAAATATATGGACAAATTAGTAAAATAACAAATTTATTTCAAAAGAAAATTTGACTTCCTAAAAGGAGGTTCTAAAAGTAACATTTTTTTACTTCTCTGAAATCGGCTTTCTGACTATAGGCTTCTTCCGAAAAGCCTTTACATATGTGTAACTCATAGTTACATTTTTTAAAATAAAAAGATTTTTGATATCTGGAAGGACTTTTTGAATTGTCTGCACTAACATTGTTTTGAAAATGACTTCTTTGATTTAGAAGTCCGTTTCAATCGCGAGAAAGCTTTCCAAACAGGCACTTTATCTTTTTGATGCAGCCAGATACCATACTTAGTTTATCCACTACGATAAAACATTCATCTTGAAAAATAAATCCGAATACAGTAGCGTAGGAACATGCCTCTCAGTAATTGTATTCAGAGGGCAATGCCCCTCTTATATCCTGGATATTATACTTCTGTTAATATATAGCTTATTTATTAAGAAAACAATGTGTTCAAAAATTCATGTTTTGCACTTTCCTTCGTTAACCCGACCCGACCTTCCTAAACTCCAATTTCTCTTCGGATAATAAAAAAACACTTCTATTCCTTATAGCCTAGGAGGAATATATATATATATAGAGAGAGAGAGAGAGAGTATATATCTAAAAAAAAATACTACTATATAAATCCCAATAAAAGAACAATCCTTCTACATATCACATCCTCATATATGTATATACTGTTGGGATATTTTAATAAAAATATAATTAAGTTAGTATTTATGGTGATTTTATTGTGAACATTATATTATCTTATTTAATATATTTATTTTATTGGAGTTTATTATATTTATTACCCATTATACTAGTGTGTTAATTCATATAATTATTTGACCATTTACAACTCAAATATTATATATATGATCATCCTTCATAAGATATAGGTGAGAAGAAAAAGATACACCAAAATCTATTAATTCTCTCATCTCTCTCTTTTCCTCTACCTATTTTCCTACTACTATTTGATGTGTTTATGGACAACGAGACATGAACATAGTTACCTCATCTGGGGACATTGCCTTTGAGCTCTTGAATTGTATCTTGGAGTGGACATGGTTACCCCGTCTTCCTTCGGCCGTGATTTGAGCTCTTCGATTGTATCTTGGAGTGGACATGGTTACCCCGTCTTCCTTCCGACATGACTGGAGGGGACACCACTTTTGAGCTATTGGGTTGGAGAAATTATTAAATATCACGAGAATTTTGTGTATTAGAGAATCTCACCATAATAAGACCATTGAGTTTTATTTTGGAGCCAATACTTACATTTCTCAAATATATATTTATTTATATGTTTATATGATATTTGTGTTATTCGTTTTACTTATTAATATTATGTTATTGTTCTTTCTATTATTGTATGTATAAGTTGTAATCCTTGTTAATTCATGTCTATGCAAAGTTACATGCCTATTCAATTTATTTTCTGATTATGTGTAGATGTCACATTTATGTTATTTGTATTATGTGAAATAAAATATGCAAATTTTCCGACATATACACACACATAGAAAGTGAAAGTAAAAGAGACAGGCATAACGAAGAGAGAGAGGCGGGATGGACGAGAGAGAGAGAGAGAGAGAGAGAGAGAGAGAGGTTGAGATAGTGTGGGTTTTGTTTTGTTTTTGTAACTTTATGTGTGAAAGGGCTCAACAAACTTATTAATTAATTAGTTTATACAACTCGTTTTTACACGGCGGGATAACGAGTTAGTGAATTTCCATCCAATTTGTCACCCTACTCCTTAGGTAACAATATCTTTCCGTATAAAGGACTCATTTTGGCCTCCAGAAGACATCTACAAAATTCTTTTGTTATGGTTCTTTTGAGTAGTTGAGAAGATGACGCAGCTTCCGGCATCAAAGCTTTTAAAACTTCTTCTTGTTCTCATATTCATCACCCTCTTTTTTACTTCTGTGCCGGCCGAAGGTGGAGGAAGCAGTGGAGGCGGGGGTGGAGGCCGAGGTGGAGGTGGAGGAAGCAGTGGAGGCAGCGGAAGAGGTGGAGGCGGGGGAAGAAGTGGAGGCCGCAAAGGCGGAGATGGGAGGAGTAGAATAATACCTTGTCATCCTTGTATTGCAACGCCTGATAATCATCGTAACAAATCATCTAGCATGGGCAACAAATCATCTCGCATGGCACTCTTCGGTCTATATGCCAGTTTGCTTCTCCTTGGTTTCTGAATATTCCACCATCTTGGAGATTTTACTTATGGTTCCTTTTTGTTTTAAACGTTTTTCTTAGACATAGTGACACTTTCGATTATTGGGTTCTTGTGTGTGTGTGTATATATACCTCTCACTTAATTAATTTGTATGTACTTCTTTATTGCAATATTTTTCTCTAACAATATATATTGTGGATGTGTTGGGCTTTATTTAAGTGCATCGAAGAGTTGGACCTAATTCTAAGCCGAGTGATTGATGTGGCATTAATGAACTTCTGATTTTGCAGCACTTTAGAAACATTAATTTTTTTAAAAAAATTTATCCTCAAAATTTCAACATTATCTCTCACTACAAACCATCACCCATCTTTAAATTCAAAGATCATTATCCTTTGTTATCATCTATCACTTACCAAACTATCCATCTCAACAATAACTACCAAACGATCCGTTTTTCTTGGTAACTTGTTCAGTTCAGAAAAATAGTGCAAAAGATCAGTTCAGAGAAAGTATGCAAAATATCCCATTTTTGCTAAGAAGTGGTTAATCATGAGAAACACTACATATATATATATATATATCCTAAACTCATCAATTAGTTATAAATATTTCGATAGGCGCTGATATATATATATATATTTCTATTACATTGCTACAATTTTGTTAAAATCTTAATAATGTCTCACTAAATTTTTAACAGAACTCCCTATAAATACTTGCTCCAAAAACCGCCACAGACATCCCCTCCATCTCTCTCTTTAAACTTTACTATATGCAGAACTTGTTGAATATAAGTTTACCACAAATTTTCTAAGATTGTATTTATTTATCATCTTGGATTCTATAAAAAAAAATCTAAAATTAATCAATTAAATTTGTGAGTTTCCAAATTCTATTTTTCTTTCTAATTATAAAGATAATAAATTGATGAAATTATACTAGTGCACACCCATCCCATAGATTTAATTAGTGATGAAAATTTTAATTCTAAGTACTTGCTCCTGTATCAAATCTAAATATAGGAGCCTACTTTAGAAAAATAAAAATAAAAAGCTGGTACTATTAGTTATCTTCCATTATATTATATAGAGGACACTTGTCATTACATAATAAGCTGAAAGTGGGGATACTTTCTGTGAGTCATTCTCCTATACTCATAAATCCGAGCAGTTTTTTTGTCTCTATCCATATAAATATACCAGTAGAACTTTTCTCTCTGACTCTCTACGTGCATTTGACTTTTGATAAACATGTTTGACTTATTTTATTATGAATACTCACAGTGAGTTACGTTAAATATGTTTAACATAAAAAAAAATTAAAATGTGAAAACTATTCTCATCAACGAAAATGCAGTTGTGACATTTATAAATAATATATATATATAATGTAATCTTATTCCATAATATTATTTTTCACATAAACATTACAATTTGAGTGTACTATATTATATGTAATTTTATTTCACGAATCCATAGTTTTACCGGATGTGGAATGATAGTTTGACAGGATGTCAAAGAATTTTACAGAGAATAATTAAGTTAAACTTTAATGAAAAGAATCATTTATTCAAAGAAAAAAAAATAAAAAATAAAAAAGAAACCCTTCTCTCTGTGCATTTGATTGTTGACAAAAAAAAATAATAAAAAAACGCTTCTCTCTCTGTGCATTTGATTGTTGGAAAAAAAAAAAAAAACGCTTCTCTCTCTCTCTGTCCGTCTCTAAACTCCCTCTCCGGCTCTCCTCTTTGTCTATCTATATATATGTCTGTTTGTTTGTCTTTCTCTCTGTACATTTGATCGCCTGAAATTTGACGTGATGACCAGTTCGGTGATGGGAAATCTGGCGGGTTTGTTAGGGTTACAGAGTGGTGATGAGGCTTCTCGCTCTCATGGAATTCGATGTCCAAATTCCGACTTCACGAGCAACAGAAATTCTGATTTCACGCGTGACCCAGTAAACCTCCTTGTCTGGTTCCATGGATAAAGATCTCCTCCTCTCTCTCTCTCTCTCTCTCTCTCTCTCTCTCTCTATATATATATATATATATATATATATACATCTAGTTCTCTGTGTTGTAAATTGTAATTACAAATTATTCTTCAAATATAGGACAATAGAAGTGATTGGATTGTGATGTAGGCATTCAGTTTGCATCTCTCTTTACACCTGTAATACCCTTAAAAATTAAATAGAATTTTTGTCCCATTTTTCTTTTAGAACTTAAAGGTAATATTCTAAAGACTTTGTAGGGTTAGGAGTATATTTGTGAGTGTGTGTATTATATATATATATATGTGTGTGTGTGTGTGAGAGAGAGAGAGATAGTTTTGTTAGTACTAGAATCAAGTGACAGATATATGAAATAAGAAGTGGAGGTAGTGGGGGACAAATTGTGCATGAGTGTCATATGTGAATCCCTTGACTTTGCTTTGATCAGCCCACTATGTATATCATTGCTATACACGCGCGTTTGTATTAGAAAGTAATGGCAGACAAGTTATTGCATGGTGAAAAATGGTGGGCATGAGGAGACCCTCTTGTGCATATGTTGACCGGCCAGTGAGTATAGTATAGATACATGTGATGAAAATAGAAAAAGAAAAAGTGAGCAATATAGGATTCTGCAGAACAGAGAAAGAGTGAGAGAAAGAAAGAAAGAGAGAATGAGAGGAAGAAGAAGAAGAAAGAGAAGAGGAGGAGAAGAGATCTTAGCCATAGAACAGGCAAGTTGATTCTTGCCCTTTTATATATATATATATAAATTTTGGATCTTGAGATTAAGAGTTGTATGATTAGTCTTTTCAGCTGTATATATATATACATTATACATATAGCTATTGATATGTATTAATCTGTCATTAATGTGATAATACTTGCATGAAACTTATGTGTTCTTTGGAGATCTTGGGTGTAAATATATTTATACATGTGTATATGCATATGGTTATATATCCATGTGAATAGGAACATACAAGTCGATTTTGTCCACAGCTGAAAATGGGTCTTCAGGGTGGTGTTCAGTTGGTTACTGGTGCTGCTGGAGGTGGATAGCTTGGTGTGGCAGAGAGTTGTGCTTGTTGTTGAAGCTTGTGGAGAGTCCTAGTTGGTGGTACGTTGATGGTAGGAGCTTCGGTGGAGACGGAGGTGGATGGCTGTGTATGGCGGTGTGGTGGTGGTTCGGCCAGCTTGGTCCCATGGGCTGATGGTTCACGGTGAGTTCATCTTGGCTCTGTGGTGGTCGGAAGTGGGCCGTTTGGGTTGGCTTCTCGATGGATTCGATTGGGTGACTCACGGATTTAGCTTGTGCATGGTGGTGGTCCTTGTGGTGTTTTCCGGCGAGGTGGTTTTGGGTTCATGAGGGAAACTTGAGGTTGAAGATTGGTGGGTTTATAGATGATGGTGGCAGCCTTGGTAGCCTCGGCAGGGGTTGGTTGTGACTGCCATGGTCTTAGGCTAGCCGTGGGTTCATGGGTTCCGTTCCATGGTGGGAGGTTGGTCGGTTTGGTTGGTGTCTTGGTGGTCTTGGGTTTTCAGCAACCTTGTGGTGAGGGTGTTGGCTGTGCATGATTTTGGTGGGTGTTTAGAGTTGGTTGTTTTGAAATAAAATTACTAACGGTTTAGTGAGGAAGATAATGCAACAGTGAATATGAAAGTGGGTTGTTTGGTGAGAGTTGTAAAGATGGTGTTGGGTTGTTTGGGTTCAAGTTGGGCTTTGTTTAGGCCATGGGAATTTAAATGGGTTTAGTTTTTGGGTTAGGTGATTTGGATTGGGCAGAAATTAAGAATAGGCCCAGTATTATTTAAGAGAAATAGATGGTGGGTTTGGCATTAGATTGGGCCAAAATTAATAATAAGCCTAATAACATTTAAAAAAAACAAATGGTTAGTTAGACATTGGAGTGAGCGGAAACAGTGGACTTGTATTGTGTAATTAAAAAGATTATGGATCAGTTTAACATTTCCGTTCAAACCTAGTGTTATGGATTTAAATTGTGGGAATTAAATTCTATGTGGTTGCTAAATGTTTTAAAATAAGAAATTGGTGAAGAATGTTTTTTTTTTAATGTGCCATAAATTACGTAAAAATTTCTGATATCGTACGTTTCGGTATAATAGAACTTTTTATGTAGAAATAATTGGTTCTAAGGATTAAAATTCAAATAACGACGTTTGAGTATGTTGAACATTCAACTCGATCATTTAATTTATTAAATGTGAAAGATATTTAATAAATTATAAAAGATTTTTTGTTGGGATAAATAACGTTTTGTTTTAATTTAGTTTAAATTGGAAAAAAATGTTCTTTAAATGCTCTAAAAATTGGGAAAATTCTTGAGAGGTACATTTCAGTATAATAAACTTAATTATGCTAAAGTAATTAAGTTTAGAAAAGATTTAAGTGGTGAATTCTAATTTGATAAATTAATGTGATTAGTGATCACATTAAAGAATGATTTGAGATATTAAATGTTAAAATCATTTGGTAAATTCTAAAAGCTTAAAATCGTGGAAATGAGTTACAATTCCTAAAGAATTTCTTAGGTATGGTCAAGGATCTACTTATTGGGAGTGTACTATTCTTTTGTTATAGCCATTGGGCGAAATGTGCCCTTATTGTGTGGACGTGGTCCGGAACCATCTGGAGGAGTACTAGACGTACAAGCCCAGCCACATGTGATACCTCATTATCACTAAGCTAGACATACCCTCTACTGTCTTCAGAGTTGTAATGTGATAACTTTCCATCATCTTCATCATTAAAAACCTCATTAAAAAACTGTACATTGCCATTAGAATCACTACCCAAATGGAAATTATCAGTTTTTGTCTTACACTGTTCATCATCACTAGTACCATAACCACTATAACACTCTTTATCACTCCAATCAGGATCATTACTATCATTTTCAAACTACATACCACCAGTTAGTGGTGGTGTTGATGTAACCTTACTAATAGTAGTTACATCACTAGCTCCACTAATTGTATTGATTGGACTTTCTAAGGTTTCAACCTCTAAGATAACCATAATGTCCCTAGTCCAACTATACAATTCAAACACCCTCATCATATCTCTATCATCATTCATTAGCATTCTATCCCCTGTCCTAGGGATAACACAATATATATTCATTGAGATATCAACAAGGACCTCATGGAATGACAATGAACATGCATCTTTTAATAAATTCAACAGACAATACATGTCAGGGTCTACATCTGTTATTATTCCCACTTTCTCATTAAAGTTCACAAGAAATGCATGCATCTTTAGACTTCCAATTGAAAACTGAAAAAAATATACATTTAACATATCAACATAAAGAAGAAAAAAAATGCATCATTAGGATTGAACAAACTCAAAACATACAAATTTCAATTGCATGATTCTAACTTTAATTTAACAGACAAAAATTCCCCTAATTTTTCACAATTCAAACAAACCCTAATTCCACCCATTTGAACAACCTCAAATACACATAAACAACTAAAACGCATAGAAGCATAAAACTTTAATTCAAAACTTCAATTGCATTATTCTAACTTCAATTTAACAAAAGTAACTCAAACAGACAAAAACTCCCAATTTTTCACAATTCAAACAAACCATAATTTCACCCATTTGAATAATTTCAAATACAAAAAAATAACTCAAATGCACAAAAGCATAAAACTTCAATTGCATGATTCTAACTTCAATTTAACAAAAGTAACTCCAACAGACAAAAAACCCCAATTTTTCAAAAATCAAACAAACCTAATTTCACCCATTTAAACAACCTCAAATGCGTGGAATCAACCTAAACACATAGAAGCAGAAATCTTCAATTTAAAACTTCAATTGCATGATTTTAACTTCAATTTAACAGAGGAACTCAAAACAACAAAAACCCCCAATATCAATCAAACCCTAAATTCATACATCGAAGGATAATTTTGTAATTTAAGTTTCAAATAAAATAATAGTGTCAGAAAATCAAGGTTTATGCATGAACACATTTTCTATATTGAAAATCATGGGACATGCAAGAAACAATTAACCAATAGAACATGCATAGGTTGAGATGATACTTATAGAAGCAGAGATGGAGAAGATAACAATACTCACAATCAAACCCAGAGATGGTGATGTTAGAGACGACCAACCTTAAACCTTGACAATATTATTGTACCTTAGAATCTTCACGGCCATAAAGGATTTTAGATGATGTTGTTAGGAAACGTCGAGATCACACTTTGAACCCAATGATTCAAAAACTTCACGATCATACGCAAGCTATTTAGACGATGACTGTTAGGGTTTCGAATGTAAGTGAAATGGAACGGCTTAGGATTATTAGAAACATAGGTGGTTTCAAACAAACGTGAAAACTATAGCTTAGGGTTATCAAAAACTTCAAAATCAGAAAAAATGGTTTATTGTTAGGGTTTCTAACGAAGGTGGTCTCAAAAGTTTTGTTGCATTAGGGTTTGCTGTAAGGGTTTCTGAGACTAATGGATGAAGAGACGAAAACAAAGAGTTTGGTGGTGTAAATTGTGGAATGGATCTAAATCGATAGAGTTTGGTGGTGTAAATTGTGACATTTCAGTTATAGATAGAGAAAGAGAAATAACATGTATATTAAGGTCTGTATTGAATTTGGTGAGGTGTTTGCAGAGATATCATATCAAAGGTATTTAGGACATTTCATATAAGAGGGTAAAATGGTAAAAGCATTTGAACCGTTAGTTTTTAATGGGTGTTAACTCTGATAAGAGGTGTCAGAGCCTATTTTGAGACAAGTATTATCCGTGAGCATTAAACGGAAACCTGGGGGGTGTTAGAGCATTTTACCCTTATTGTTTTCAGGAAGATCAAACTGTTACAAAAAATGATGTTCATTTTACTAACTGATCTAAGCTGATTTTCAGGATTTTGTGACTTTTAGTATACATGATTTACTATGAAATTTCACATTGTTATATGCATGGTTTACTATGAATGATCACAAAGATGTTTCTGATTCACAGGAATCTAATTCATTAAAAAAAAATTAACCTACTTTCTTAAGTCCAGAAGCTGGAAATATTTGGGACATAATCTCTGCTACTTCAATCCATCAAGGTTATGATGTTATTTCCTCGAAAAATGGTGCTCTCAGTTTTAAAATTTTCTGGAATCTGTGTTGGCTTCATTTTTTAAAAAAAGGTTTAGAATAAGTTAAATTGGAATAGGGCAAGGCCTGCTTCAAGCTGCACTGGTGTTTTGATCATGAAAAAGAAAATTTTCTTCTTTGGTTGATCTTTAAAAGAGAGGCATCTCTTTAACTTCTATTTTGTCACAAGTGCATGCAAGACAGAGACTCTACTGAGCATTTGTTCTTTAACTGTTCATTTGCTAAGAAATTATGGTTTTGGTTAGCTGACCTTTTTCCATTGGAAGTGGACTTCAATTGATTCCTTTGACTAATTAGTTCAATGGGTCAACTTAAAAGGAAAATTAAAGCAAAATAAATTTATTGAAGTGTTGTTCACTACTTGCATTTGGAAAATCTGGTGGAACATATATCAAATTCTTCACGATGGGTTAGGAAAAGATGTTGTGCAGTGTGCTTAAACAGTCATTTTTGACACCCTTGGTTTGTTGAAGCTCAAGTTATCTGATATTGACGAAACACATGGAGGAGAAAGTTTATTTTTTCTGTTAACCTGAAGTCTGTTTGGTCTATTCCCTTCAAAATTTCTGGTCAGTCGGGTATAGAGATTATATGGCCTGCTTGTTTTGTTCAGTCCCTCTTAATCTTGGAAATTGGTTGTTCTATCTGAGCTTGGAAATGGCTGATCTCTGTAATCTGGTGGAATGGAACTTCAATTGGTATTGTCAGTGCAAGTATGGGGGTCTGTAATGAATTTTGAGATTAGAGATAAGAAGAGAGATTGAGAAAGCGATGAGTTGAAGTATAATTCAATTCATTCTTATATATTTCAGCATGGTTCTTTACATTCGTATATATACAGCGAAAAGTAAGAAGGAAAGAAAATTTTAGAGTACATGAATAGAGACAATTTCCTAAGATTTCGTTTAGCAATTTTTTGAAAAAGGAAAACTATTTCTTACGACAGAACATATTGTCAAGTTTGTTTCTTACAGTTTGCCAAGATTTAAGGGATTTTTAGACCATTTGATTTGAAATGGTAACAAACGGTTGACTTCCTTCTTTTTGTGATTGGTCGTGATCTTTGTGGTTTATGGAAACAGAATCAAGGATTTGATCAGTCTGGTCGATGGAAGTCCCAAGCTGCTGCTTAATCTCCTTGCTGAGGTACTGGTGGTTCTTGCTTTTTAATTCTGTTTTTACTTTCTGATTTTTGGAAGTGGTTCTTTCTCTATTTGTATTTGAGTTGATTGGGTTGTTGTGTATTTTCTTGTTGGATTGTTGCCTTTGCGTGGTTGAATAGAATGTGATTTAGGCCCCCAAAAAACAAAAACAAAAAATCAATAAAAACGTTTTTTCTGGTTCTAACTGCAATTTCAGGCACGAGGAAGCTGGCGAGGCCTATGACAATGCGGCAATCAAATTCCGCAGGGAATGCAGTAAGTAACTTTGACATATCAAGGTATGACATGGAACGAATCATGGCAAGCGGTACCCTCATTGCGGTGGAAATGGCTAGGCGAAACAATGGCATAGAATCCAGTAATTAGGTCTCTAATCGCCACCCTTTAACTCAAAACCACCATAGGGAAACCAATCTCTTGAAAGGGAACAATAGAAGTGAATGAGATTGGAGAATGGTCCTCTATCAGTCCTCTCAACCTGATGAGATACAGAGTTAGTGTTGAAAATTACAAGAGCCCATCCTTGAGAGTGGCAGCACATGATTTGATAGGGATCAGCAAAACAATGAGCTCAGGTCAGCAAGAGGTGGATGACTCAGTCAAGACGGCGACACACCTGTCAAATGCCTCATCCTTATTGACAATCTTAAGCAGCTCAAGAAGGCAGCCCTGATAAGAACAGCTTGCCACTGCTTACTGCAACAACCCCATCAGCGTGCAAGTTCTTCACTAGTTCCACAAGTAGTGCCAACTCTTGGATCATATCAGCCCAGCTGAGTCCTTCAATGTCCATGCCTCGCTTGCCAGTTTTTACTGCTTGGACAGATGCATCATATTTTTTATATTTTCTTCTTGGTAAAATAGTTTAATGTGGAGAGAGATTTGTTTCCTATTTTTGTTAAGCATTTCTTGTTGATTACCTTTCTGACCTCTCCATAGTGAATAAATGATGCTAAGCAGAAAAGCAATCTCATGTCCTAATTTGCACTTTCAGTGGCCAATCAATGCTGCACCAGTTTGTTTGCACGAGTGGGTTGGTTTCCCCCTTTGCACATGTTTGGACTCTACCTGCGAAACATTTTAATAGAAGTACAATTAGCTATTCACTATAAAATGAATATAAAGGCTAAAATATATTTGATTTTAAATAATAAAATAAATGAAAAAAATTTCTACAGCTTCAATCTCAAGCACACCATGTCATATGGATATGTAATGTGATTTCATTAATTTATGAGTTTCAATCCATATATTGTTAGAGGAATGAAAAGACAAACGCAAGCTCATAAACTTGCCAGTTTGACTATTATTATATTATCCAAAATGAATTTATATATGCAACCAAATCATTACAATTGCAAGGTGGTATTGTGTAGGATAGAAATGCCAGAAGCAAATTAGCTAGCTACAAGCCTCCAAATTAAATAAATAGCCGGCAATCTAGAAATCATACAAGCATATACCCTAAAGCATATTCTTAATTTTAAGTAAAATTACAAACAGGAAAAATTGGGTGACGGATAAAACATAGATTATCGATCAGTGATCTCATCCCTTATAAGGATGGTGATCGAGAAGATATCATTCAACTGCAACACACAGAAATATGAGTGACCATAAGGTTGCACTACTTGGCCAAAAAAAGGTTGTACTAGTCACTGGCTGTGCCAAAGGTGGCATAGGTTATGAATACTGCAAGGCATTTGCCCAGCAAAATTGCCATGTCTTCGCCTCTGACATCTCTCAGCGTGTGCATGACATGTCAGAACTCTCATCACATGATGTTGAGACACTTGAGCTCGATGTCACATCAGATGAAAGCGTGGCATCGGCTGTGGATACTGTCATATCCAGATGTGGCCGAATTGATGTTCTGATCAACAATGCCGGGATAGGAAGCCCAGGACCCTTAGCAGAGCTCTCATTAGATGAAATTCGAAAGGCTTATGAAATTAACACACTGGGGCAGCTTAGGATGGTGCAACAGGTGGTGACTCACATGGCTTCCCAACGCAGTGGAATCATAGTGAACATAGGGAGTGTTGTGGGGAAAGTACCAACACCTTGGGCTGGTTCTTATTGTGCTAGCAAGGCTGCTGTGCATGCCATGTCGAACGCTTTGCGTGTTGAATTAAGGCCTTTTGGTATCAATGTAGTGCTGGTGATTCCGGGAGCTATAAGATCAAACATGGGTAGAAACAGCGTGGATAAATTAAAGAACTGTGAATGGAAACTTTATAAGGAATTCAAGGATGACATTGCAGAGCGAGCAGGGGCTTCACAAGGTGGTAAAGCAACGGATGGTAAGGTGTTTGCAAGACATGTAGCTAAGAACGTACTGAGAAGAGGCAGACCTCCAAAACAGATTGTTTTTGGCCACATGACTGGTTTGTTTGCCGTGCTTTCATGGTCACCCCTTTGGGTGAGAGATCTCTTTTTCGCCAATCGGTTCAACCTAAACAGAAAGGTCTAATTAAGAGCATGCTTAGAATATATGTAATCTTTGCATGAAAAACTTAAATCCACTGTTATGTTGAGCCTTAATTTATCGAAAGACATTTGGATACAAAAGTATAAATACATATATGTCTCTGTGTGCGCGCGCTCTTGTTACTGAGTCGCTACCCTTAATTAAGGTCAAATGTTCAAGGGTTGCTAATTAGGGAGAAAATGGAGGGTTTAATACACTATATATCAATTATTGAGTTGCAGCTATTTGATTCAATTTGTAATGTTCTGCTTTTTTTGGTAGAATTGGTTTAAGCTGCTTTGTTTCCGAGAGAAATGAATTCAAGAAAGTGCGTCCACTTGCAGTCAAACAAATTCCTTCTTCCATGCATCTACAAAATCAATTAAGTAAATCTGTGTATATAATATATATAGCTGTGAGGTTGTAGATTGTAACAGGTGCCACTTCAAATAACAGCATCTAATAACATACGCATGATGGTCCTGGTATGGTAAGAACATTTGAACTAAGCACATTACTTATAGAAAGGCCGGCCATTGAAAAAGCCAACTCAAAGCATCCAAAGAAAATGGGAAGAACCAGTGAGTAACTTTATGAAGGTGTTCTTCTCTTCATCTCTTGGAAAGTTCTATGCATATGGTGTGATTTCAGCGTTGTTCAACATTTGTGTTTGGAGAGACTACTCGGTGTTTTTTATTTTATTCCACTTTCATGTTGCTCCCATCCGCTCGTCGTTTTATTCTATTTTTATTGGTGTACCATTCTATTATGTCATGACTCTCTCACTCTTCATAGTCAAGACCGAATTTGAAAAGCAAGTGAGATATCGAAAAAATTTATGTCAAATTTTATTGATAAATTCTTATTTAATTAAAAAAAAATTATGTAATCGACCTCGTTCATATGAAATTAAAACAAGGATAGAATTAAAGCTAGGATGATGATTGATTAAATTACGTTCTTCTAAAAAAAATAATTACAAAACTAGATGTCGTGCCCGAAAAATATCTCACATGTGTTTTGGCCATGCCTAGCTACAAAAAAAAAAAAAAAAAAATTCATTACATTTGTAGCTGTGTTGGACACGTATTTAGATCATGTTTCATGCTTATCTAAGTATTCGACACCACCAATACACTCCTACAAAAAGTGTTCAAGTTTCCTAGATTGAGGTAGTTTAGGTACAACTTGACAGTCAAACTCGACCCGATCAAAACTAATTAGGTTAGAGATGACTTGGATTGAAAAATATCAAACCAAATTTAATTGGGTTAGATTTGGGTTGAAGTGCCACTAACCCGAGCCTACTTTTTATATTTATAATTTTAAATATATTATGAATACTTTTAAAATCATGATCAACATTTTCTTTTACTTTTTTTCTCCTTCACTTATTATTAGTATTATTATTTTTTTATACCATTTCCCTCCCATTGTTCCCTTCCTTTACCAAATGTTCATGCTACATGCAAACATATTGAGTTATCTGATTCTTAAGCTCCCTACAATGAAGGGGACACCCACCTCTGTACTAATGGTAATGGACTGCTCTCGTTGTCACGTCGGACGATTATTCTTTTCGGTGAGAGTTTTTTTTTTTTGAGAGTTTTTTTCTAATCTATATGGTGATGATATTTATTACAATCAATAGTGACACCCTGCTATACTAGGTGACATCAATCACTAAAAACTCGCGTAATTAAAATAGATAACATAATATACGATATTATTTAATGTCACCCATTTTAGTAATATGTACAACGTCGCAAGAAAAATTTTAATGGAGAGAATTTTTATTTGAGTTTACCACTGAGCCTCTGGAAACAGGTTTAGGGAAGGGGCAAAACTTAATAAAAGTTGATGACATGGTTTTATATACTTTCTTAATTTTTTTTGGAATATAAAGAATTGATTATAAAATGTAATTTACTATATAAAAAGTTTGAAATGTTTAAATGATAAACTTGGTTCTAGACCAGAGCCACTAGACTTTACTTGGGATGGAAAAAATGAGACATCTTTGCTGTCCCGAAATTCCCTAATGGGCCAAAAGCTCTTGCTGTATGAAATCTGGAAACAAGGGATGATGCCTTATCATCAAATTATGAAACATTTTCAAAAAATCATCACAAAATTTTATTGTGGATGCATTTCTACCTTATCATACCAATATAAATTAAGTTCTACCTTATCATACCAATATAAATTTTGTAGATGGAGAAACCACTCTCTAAAATAGATTAGTCCTCATTAGTTAATTTCTCTTGAAATTATTATTTATTGTTATTATTATTCCAAATCTGTTTGCATTGCACACAATTAGAACAATTGATTGAACCAAGCATACCCTTGTTTTAGATGAAATACAAGAATGTTCAAGCTGTCCATCATCACACCGAGTTAAACAATTTGAGTGTTTGTCGTTTTGAATACATCATGAGTCAAACATGTCTTAAAGTTAAAACCCATTGAAAATAAACCTAAATATCCACAAACAAACGTATATATTTCTAGGGGCAGTGTAATAGACATGAAAGGCACCTCTTTTGTATTGAAATGCAATCAGACCCATTACTATTTGTGGATTCATTCAATGCTTTGTTTAACAGGTTTTTCTCTGTTTCCAATTTCTTTCTAACAATAGGGGGTTCCAAGTCCAAGGAATGTGGGTGATTGCTTTTGGATGACTTAACAAGCTCCTCTATAGGTTGCTGTCTTGCTGTCTTGCCTGATTTCCTGCCATTTCTTAGAGCTAGGCTAGGCTTCTCTGCCAAAATTAACTCTAAGAGAGAGAGAGAATCTTGGGTGAATATGACAAGACAATGTTTGCTTTGGACTGCTTTATTTCACGGAGAGAGAAATTATTGTGGTTAAGAGTTGCAGAAAACTGGGCATGAAGAGTTTTAAATAAGGGGCAATAGCTTTAATGGTGATCGAGGTCTCTCTCTCTCTCTCTCCTCTTTCTCTTTCTCTTGCAATCGAGGAGAGAGAGAGAGAGAGAGAAGACTTCTTAGCTATCTGAAGAAAGAAAGGGTAAGGAGCTCGATCAAAGACCTTTTGCTCTGTCTCTCGTGAAAATAGCAGGACAAACAGCCCTCTGTGGTCGCTCTCACCTGGGTTGCTATCCATGATTTACTTTTTCTGTTCCTGTCATCTTATTTAGATTGTGTTTGGATTTTGTTTTCTATGTGAATTACCAAACTACCCATACTTCATCAGATTCACCTCATACTAATGCACGATAAATATATTGGCATTCCCACTTTGGAGAATACATAACCAGAATACATTGGAGATGGGTTACTTTACTCACGTAGTAGTTCTCCGTTTAATGATAAATAATTATTTTTATTATAAAAAAAGTAGTAAGTATTCATCGGTGAAAAGTAATACTACTTCCGTCCCAAATAATATGGGTACTTTAAAATTTTTGACTTTAAAAGTTTTGACTCAAATTTTAAAATACTCATATATTTTGAGACGGATGAAAATATAATCGATAGTATTATCTATTCAATGATTTGAGTATACTAAATTACACACAAAAAAAAAAATTCTTGTGGATCCAATGATTAATGATACTAACACATTATAAACTTATTATGTCTCCATTTTTTTCACCACCGGATTGGCACATGAGAAATCAACTTCCAACTTCATAATTCAAGAAACTACTCATGAAAAGAACTTGTCATATTTTAAACTTATGGTTCAATATTTTGATCACATGGTATCAGATGTTTTGGCACTTGGGTACAAATACAATCAGGTTTCTTAGTATTCTCTTAAGGTGAGGAGACGACTCAGGCACATATGTACAATTTCAGCTTGTGCCAAGCCCAGGTACCGACTACTCAGCTAGGACCAAACCCTACCTCTTTCTTCTATTGATCATATTGAGGTAAAATCTGCAGCTTAGTTCCTTTTTTAGTACTGTTAAAAGACTGGTCTAATAACAATCTAGTGTAGCATGGTTCAACTTATTAACAAGCGATAAAAAAAACTTGACATTGACTTAGTTTAAATACGGAGTATATATCTCGGTTTGCTTCATTTGGAGTCGTACAATATTGTTTCCAAGAAGTACTTATAAAATATATATAGAAATGATCCATCAACAACATGCTTCAATCAATCTAATGCAGGGGATAATAACTTACTCTCTTTGAATATAAATAATAAAGTTATACAATTTTTTAATAAATCAATCTCTTTGAATATATATATATATACACTTAAAGGGGCGGGTACTCGTCGAGATATGGTCTTACCCCGTCCCCGTCCCGTTTAAGTTTGGATTATTTTTTCTAACTCCATCCCTATCCCATTTCCTTAAACGGGTTTTAAACGGGACGGGATGGAGAAAATTATCATTCCTAATAACTATCCATATAATTATAATTGTGAAATAGAATGGGTTGTTGATCACCTTGGGTATCATTTTTGGACGGTCAGATTGCCTAACACAAAGGCTGACAAAATTTTTGAAACATTTTTGACAAACTTGTTTTGATCGACAGCTTTAATACTAACTAGCTTGTCCATCGTTTAGGCCTCTATTTTCACATTTCTCAGTATTATATATAAGAAGGCAATCGAAATTTTCAAAAATTTTGTCAAGATTATGTTGTTATTTTTTATTTTTTGTAATTTTTAAAGAGAGCCCCGTGTTTAGACTGTTTATAGATTTTTTCTATTTTTATAATTTCTCTACTAAGTATCTAATAGCCTAAATTAAAGGGTATATAATAAGCTCTACTTTGAAAACATATATCATATATGGTGTGGTGTCCCAATTGTAGAGGGCAAAATGGTCCTGGAAGGGTAAAGACACTTGAACTAACCACATTCCACATTAGTTATATGAGGCTCTCCCATTGAGAGGGCATATTTAAAGCAGACAAACGAGAGTGTAGTATACCCACCAACCATTCCCCATCTGTTTCCCACCAAAAGATGTGAAAATGAAAGAAAGCAATTTGTGATAAGGCAGCAAAGAAGCCCTTTTGCTAGGCCATGCACTCTATTATAGCCAAAATACAATTAGCCTTTAGTGGTTTGAGTGGATTTACTCATCATTACTTCAATCAAAAGAGGTTGTTCTCTCCATCCTTAGTACATCATCTCTTTCCATCCCCATTATTCCCTTCTCTTTTCAAACCAAATCATTCCCACCGGAAAATCTGTCTCCCAAGAAACTTTGTCATGCAACATTTGTATATATATGTAAACACATATAATGAGATTAATATAAATATGAAGCTCTATACTAATGGCGATGGATTGCTCTAATTGCCATGTCTGCGTTTAGCACAGAGCTTTTAGAGAAGGTCTGCAAAGTGAGTAAAAAATATGGTCTTTAGAATGCATGAAAATATTTCAAAAATGTTGTAAAACACTTGTGTCATATGCTAATTAAACTCATGTTTCTGGGATTGGAGCTACTTGAACTCATTCCGATCTGGACCGAGGAATTTAATTGAATTGGCTAAAATATAATCAAGACCACAAACCAAATGTAGAAATTCAATCTCCAAGAAATTGAGTTTTCCAAGTCTAATTTTATCATTTTATTTATCCAAAAGAAATAAAGTGTAATACTATTGTCATGTAATTTTTAAATTTCGTTAAACACAAATATTTAATTGAATAAATTACATTTTAACTCTTTGAGGTTTGTCTATTCGTCAATTCCACACATTTGTAAATCTTCATTTTCACCCGTAGTTTTTTGTTGATTTTGGTAAACATGCTGAAATGACTAAATTATCCTATTTATATACATAGAGTAAATTATATTTTGACCCCCCGAAGTTTGTCCATACGTCAATCTTGACCACTCCACATTTACAAATCTTCATTTTCACCATCGGTCAAAATACAGAAAAAACATATATAAAGATAAATACAAATACAATTCTTTTTAAGAAAAAAAAAAAAATAACAGCTTCAATAGCTTGTAACCTTGAATGTATGACTTTATTTTTTAATTTTAATTTATCAACTGATAAATTCTATTGGAAAAAAAAATTGACACAAATAAGCGTGAAAGTGTAAAAATATATTTTGGACATTTTTTCGTTTATAATGATATAAAAAATTAAAGTGATGTATAATTTCACTTGTTAAGTATAAAAGTCAAAACACAAACGTTACCGCATGGTAGTAAAATGAAGTTTGTGCTATTTAATTTTTGTTTTTGTTATTTTTTTTAAAAGACATGCCGATGCCGCTCTCTTGTCTTGTGCATTTCTTACTATATAGTACGGTAGAAAGGAGAAGATGCACTGAGACCGACATCAAACGGCGTCGCTTGGAACTGCATGTCCTCAGACTTTCCAACAGTAGTACGGTCAGAGATGATAGAAGTAGGTCCGGTAGAGAAGGCTATCTATCTATCTGCACTAGATTCGCAGTTAATCATCTGGCCCGTGATATCTATCTATCTGTATTTATTTAAACTCTGTTGAGACAGCCTACCTGAAA
The DNA here is from genome assembly GCA_026545225.1 of Cornus controversa. NCBI lineage: Eukaryota > Viridiplantae > Streptophyta > Magnoliopsida > Cornales > Cornaceae > Cornus > Cornus controversa. Next base: position 113,332,547 of record CM048845.1, on the reverse strand, counting down.
ACTGTAAAAAGCAAATCCTATTAATTCATGGAGTAATATAGCCACCTTCCTTCCACTAACCCAACATTAGTCCATCAGTTTCTAGATATATATATATAATATATATATATATATATATATAGAGAGAGAGAGAGAGAGAGAGAGAGGAGTTTGAAGTTTGTTTGGTAATTTAGTAACAGGATTTTATTTCTGGGTATTGAGCTGTCCAGTCCCTTCAAGAAAATCAGGTCTCTTGCTTTCTCTACCTTGCTTCAGATTCTTTTGTCTTTAATTAAGCTAGCCAATAGTAGAAGAACTAGCTACTAGAATATACCAGACACAGATACTCTACAAATTATATATATATATATATGTAGATGTGTATGTACACGTATATATACATTAATTTAAAAGGAAAAAAAAAAGAAAGAAAAGCAAGAAAGAAGAAAGACAGGGAGTAGAGGAGAAAAAGCAAAAGAGAAGTCTTTCTCAAACACGGATCCCTATGGAATGCAGGATGGATGCCCAGCATTGCTTGCTGGAACTCATTCTTTTTGTTTAAGTTCAAACGGAATTGCTACCACTTTATTCTCTCCTACACAAATCTTTTCATTTCAGAGAGAGAGAGAGAACTTTGTTTGTTTGTTTCAGCCATATATTCAGTGAGCTTGGACTTTGTTTAGCTAAATGGTTTTTTCTTCTATATATGTAACGATCGAGTTGTGCAGCTAAAAAACAAAAGACCCCAGTTTCAAAATGGAGGGAAGCCAAGAGATTTTGGGATATATATATATATCTATGATTAGTTCATTTGTTTCCCAATGATTGAGTTGAAACTTGTGAATCTCTCTCTCTTGACACGCATGAGTGGGAATTGAAAGGAGATTAATCTAGCTAGCTAGAGATAAGAAAATGAAGTCCATGAGTAGTAGTGATGACAATAACAATGACAACAATAGCAACTGGTTGGGCTTTTCTCTCTCGCCTCGCATCAACAACATGGAGGTTAATCCTTCACACACTCCTCCCTCTAATGGAACAAGCAGCTTTTTCCATTCATCCCCACCTCACCATTTTAACTATTCCTCCTCCGGCAATATTTATTATGGAGCTCATGATGGTGAACATGGTGGCTTTTACTCTCCCTTAAATGTGATGCCACTTAAGTCTGATGGTTCACTCTGCATAATGGAAGCTCTCTCCACTGCACAACTACAAGGTTAGATTCAATTTTACTCTTTTCCTTTCCTTATTGGGGGGTTTTAATTGTTTGTGTCTTGCTTAAACTTGCGTGGAGTTCTATTTTTTTGACTTTTTTACTGTGAATTAAGGGATGGTAACAACTGCTTCAACTCCAAAACTGGAGGACTTCTTTGGTGCAACAATGGGGACCCATCACTATGACAGTCGTGACAGAGAAGCTATGGCTCTAAGTTTAGATAGCATGTACTACAACCAAAACCCAAACAATGAAGCTAACAGTCAAAATCTCCTAAACCATCTTCAACAACACAACTCCACTACTCAGCAACAACAACAGCAGATGAATCAAGTCCAAGTCCAACAATACTCATACAATTACTCTGCTATGAAAGGCCATGACTTGTGCCAAACACCACTAGATCAGGGGGTGACTACTAAGGAGACACTACAGCTCCCAACAATTGCAGATCATGATGAAATCTCAGCTAGCATGAAGAACTGGGTTTCAAGGAACTACCCAGTTGGCCATGGCCATGCATTCGACCACCAGAAGATGATTGGTAATTGCATGGGGAACAATGGGGGAGAATCTGGGGGATCCAATATTGGTGCAATGGTGGGCTATGGGGATTTGCAGTCTCTGAGCTTGTCCATGAGCCCTGGTTCGCAATCAAGCTGTGTTACTGGTTCACACCAGATTTCACCTACTGTAACTGACTGTGTGCCAATCGAAACAAAGAAAAGAGGGTCTGAAAAGGTGGATCAGAAGCAAATTGTTCATAGGAAGTCAATAGACACATTTGGGCAGAGAACCTCACAGTATAGAGGTGTTACAAGGTTGGTTGGTGCTTAATTTACTCATTTCTATGTATAAAATCCCTTTTATGTATGTTCCTTTTTGTTTCGTCTATAGCATTTCTTATACAGTTATTATACTGATTTTGTCTTCCTTTATTAAAAACCTTTTATTTGTACAATGGCTATTTTCCTGCTCTCTCTGTCCTGCTTCCGGAGATTATATTGCTGTGCCTGTAAACTCTGTTTCTTGTACAATATTCTAATTTGTGGGTCTATGTCCATCAGGCATAGATGGACTGGTAGATATGAAGCCCATTTATGGGACAATAGTTGCAAGAAAGAAGGCCAAAGCAGGAAAGGAAGGCAAGGTTAGTGATGCAAACTTAGTCCGTCTCTATTATGTCTTGCACTTCACAAATTTTGGGTTTTTTTATTTTTTATTCCAGTAAGATTTACAAAATTTGGTTACTTACCCTGCATGTTACACACTTTCATGTTCTTGATTGCTCTGGGCTTGCCATTCAAATTCAAACATTGATTTTCAGTTTATCTGGGTAAGTCTTTTTTTTTCAATGTTCTGTATATGTTTGTATTAACAACGACTAAGCATTGATTATTTTCTGGCATTTAGTTTTCATCAAGTCATTCACATATATTAATTCTCAGGGGGTTATGATATGGAAGAAAAAGCTGCAAGAGCTTACGATTTAGCAGCACTCAAGTATTGGGGACCTTCGACCCATATCAATTTCCCGGTAATGACTCGATTGTTGTTGCACTTATTGATCTATTAGTGTAATTTTTAAACTGATGTGTAACTGATAATATTGAAGTTGGAAAATTATCAACAACAACTTGAAGAAATGAAGAACATGACCAGACAGGAATATGTTGCTCACTTAAGAAGGTAATATTTCTCAGGATTAATCTTAGCCTCTATTTATTCTATATAGTAACTGCATTTCCATGTCTTTGATACATTATTATTTGATTTTGCAGGAAAAGCAGTGGATTTTCAAGGGGAGCTTCAATATACCGAGGAGTAACAAGGTCTTAATGCTTTTCTTTTCACATAAACTACAGTTGCATTTAGATCTTTTCTCTTCAAGAAATAATCCCTGAAATCAATGTTTCTGTTTTTGTTTTTAGCAGACATCATCAACATGGTCGATGGCAAGCTAGGATCGGCCGAGTAGCAGGAAATAAGGACCTTTACCTAGGAACATTCAGTGAGTCCTTTGAATCTTCAAGGTTCTTTTTTTTTCTTTTTCAGTTCAATGTTTATCATGTTCATGTGTTCCAAGGGTTGTAGTCCAGTGATATCTCTTCAACCTTTCAAAGTGAGAGGTGAGGATTCAAGACTCAAATGGGTGTGTGAATTTCTTGCCAAGAAAAAAGAAAATCTAAACGGTGTGTTTCATGTTTTTTTAGGAAGGTGACTCTTTCAGTCCTTTGTACTCTTTTATCATCATTAGTGAAAGTAAGGCTGATAATGAACCATTACAAACAAGAATGTTCTATAGGAATATTCTGATTTTACTTCCTGATCTAAGGCTGATTTTTGGGATTTTGTTACTATGAAAGTTCACATTGTTATATGCATGGTTTACCATGAAAGATCACAAATATGTTTCTGATTCAGTCTTTAAAAAAGTATATTTCTGGTTCTCATTGAACTGCAATTTCAGGCACCCAAGAGGAAGCTGCGGAGGCCTATGACATAGCAGCAATCAAATTTCGCGGCGTGAGTGCAGTAACCAACTTTGACATATCGAGGTATAACGTGGAACGAATCATGGCAAGCAGTACCCTCATTGCCGGGGAAATGGCTAGGCGAAACAACGGAATAGAGTCCAGTAATGATGTCTCTAATCACCACCCTTCAACTCAAAACCAGCATGGGGAAGCCAATCTCTTGAAAGAGAACAATGGAAGTGAATCAGATTGGGGAATGGTCCTCTATCAGTCCTCTCAATCTGATGAGAAACATGGTGGTGTTGAAAATTACAAGAACCCATCCTTCACAGTTGCAGCACATAATTTGATAGGGATCAATACAATGAGCTCAGTTCAGCAAGAGGTGGATGGCTCAGCAGCCAAGACCGCAACCCACCTGTCGAATGCTTCTTCCTTGTTGACAAGCTTAAGCAGCTCAAGAGAAGGCAGCCCTGATAAGAACAGCTTGCCACTGCTTACTGCAACAACCCCATCAGCATCCAAGTTCTTCACTAATTCCACAAGTAGTGCCAATTCTTGGATCCCATCTGCCCAGCTGAGGCCTTCGATGTCCATGCCTCGTGTGCCAGTTTTTGCTGCTTGGACAGATGCATCATAATTTTTTTATCTTTTCTTCTTGGTAAGAAAGTTTAATGTGGAGAGACAGATTGGTTTTGTGTTCCCCACCTCGATCCCCCATGAATTAGTGGCTGAAATTGTGGGTTCATGAGGTCTGGGTGGGATCTGAAAGCTGTTTCTCAACAAGGTATTTCAAATTGTTAAAACTCTTATCGCTTTAGCTTATCTTATGTGCATCATGGAAGAATTGGAGGGAGGCTTTAAAGATGAATGATGTTTCAAGTTGATTAGATTATCCTTGACTTAAAATAAGGTGACACAATTCATAATCATATTTAGCTTTACTGGTTCCATTAAGTACACAAGCAGGTCAGTGTTTCCCAATAATGCAAATATGGCCTTTGCTTTGAGCATTTGACCACATCTTTGCTCACTACTTCATCATGTAGTTTTCTATCTCTACATCATCATTACCATATTTCTTCTTTATCAAATCTTTCTCCAGAGGAAATAGACATCCTATCCTCATTATTCAGAAAAGGTGGGCGTATAGTGTGAATTGGATTCGACTTTATCTGCTTTAATTTATTATTTAATTGAGTCCATTGTTGGTTGGAATTCATTTGCGATTTCTTTAAAGCATTTCTTTTTATTACCTTTTGGACCTTCTCATTGAATCCCCACTTATTGTGAATAAATGATGCCAAGCAGAAAAGCAATCGCATGTCCTAATATGGGCAATCAATATATGCTGCACCAGTGTGCTTGCACGTGTAGGTTGATTTGCCCTCGTGGGACATGTTTGGACCATAGTAAAATAAGGTTTATAAAAAAAAAAAAAAAAAAGGATATAATTCGCTTTTCTTGTTTAAAAATAATTTTTAGAGTGGGTGCAAATACAAATATTTTTTGATATAATACTTTTTTTTCTATTGGTTTAAAAGTCGTCATTGTAGAGAATTCTAAAACATTGAAGAGACTATAAAAAAAAATTTTAATTGAAAACGATTCTAGGAGGATAGGGAGTTTGTAAATATAGATATTTAATTGAAGAATTTTAGAAATTAAATCTTGTTTTTTGTAATGCATTGTAGTATTAAGGAGAAGTATGACTATATATAGGTATAGGGTGCAACTTGGGTTGGGCAATTTGAATTCAATCCGAGTTCAGTCCAATTTTTTATAAACTTAGACAATTTTTTTATATTAGAGTTGAGTTTGGGTTGAAAAACTTCAATCTGAACTTAATTAGGATTAGACTTGGGTTAAAGTGTCAACAACCTGAACCCAATTTAAACCCGAATTGTAATATTATTTTTATACATATTTTTTATTTTAAATATATTATATCTAATATTCAAATTGTGATAACTTTTTTCTTTTCAACTTCCTTTATTTAAATCTTAATTTATTGTATATTAATACTTTGGATAATTAATTTTCTAAAAATTTGTTTGTAATTTTTTAGAAATTTGCATTAAGTCCTTAATTTTTTGTGTGTTTAGGAAGTAATCTAATGTGAAACTTATTAAAAATCACTTTAAATTTTCAACATGGAGATTGGTGATATAGATAACCCGAATTATTTGAACTTTTTAACCCGAAATCTCAACCTGAGTTGCAAATCCGAATTTAAAGATTTAAGAATGGGTTGGGTTAGGGTTGAGTAGTTAGAGTTGGAAATAAGGGTAGGGTTGAACATTTCATATGTAGGGTTGAGTCCGAGTTATACCTTTAACCCATCCAAGTTGCAACCCTATATAGGTACGACTGTAGGGTGATAATACATGTTTATAGATGGGTAAAAACTTGATTTGATTTGTGAGAAGGTTGAATTCAATCTAATTCTTAAAATATCGAATTAGATCGAATCGGTTATACGGATTTGACTTGTTCTAAACAGTCTGTTATTAATATTTTTTTAACCATATCCCAATATCAGTATGGGCAAGGTTAAGGATCCACGTTGAGAGCATGGAACAAGATTGAGGGTGGAGTAGGATGGTTGGATGAAAGAATGTACATTACGTATCGTTTAAATTTTCTTATGATGTGTAACTTTGCACACCTTAAATGTCTATATGTGTAAGTTTTTATGTATTCAATTCAATGATATGTGTAAAATCTCATTTATTATATATATATATATATATATAATTAATTTTAAATACAAAATATACCTAATGAATCAGATTTGATTTATAAAATTTCAATCCGATCCCAATTGATTCCTATTTTTTGAATCTGCTGTTGGTTTGAAAATGAGATTCGATATGGACGGATCGAATTGGATCAAATAGAGAATTATTTGAATACCAGGTAAAAGTACAAGCTCCAAGGAAAGTGAATGAAACAAGCTTATGTACGTAGGAGAATAATTTGCCAATAATTGGCTCACGTTGATGAATTTAGGCGAAACATTATAATAGAATTGGAATTAGCTCTTCAATAAAACATGATTAGAAAGGCTAAAATATTTTATTTTGGAAAGAAAGAAAGAAAAAATAGCTCCTTATAGGATAGACCTGCAATGAAAATTGCAGAAAAAATGGCTCCTTAGAGGTTTGAAACAAACCCTTTAAGGGAATTATAAGTATTATAGTAAGTATTAAAAATTAAACTTTATTGAGCATGTTCGCCTTTTTAGGTCTCCAAAAATGAGAATTTTGCTCCCTTTTCGGTGACCTGAGTTGGTAACCACAGTTTTGGATCCAATGTATCATGTATCCCAAGCACAGTCCAAACGCCAAACCCATCTAACAGCAGAGTGTATATAAACATAACATGATGATGCAGTGCCAGTACGTACTAGCTAGTTCCAAAATCACATAATTATCAGTGGCCGGCCAAACAAAACTCAACAAGACATGCATGAGATGAGAGAATCAAACACCGAAAGGCCACGATGCAACTGGCCTGGGAATTAAAGAGGAATAAAAATGAAAGTGCATGGGTGGATTATATATTACAATATTGAGGTCAAAAAAGAAAAAGAAAAAACACATCGCAATTATAATGTCTCGCTTACATAGAGTATGAATATGCACGTAGGTTGGATCACTGAATGTGAAGTATGACAACTCGTGGGACAAGGATTTTGGTTCATTATGGTTGTACTCTAGCTGTAAAATCGAACAATTAAGAGGGCTAGCTTAACTTTAATTGAAATTTGAAGGCAATAATCATGATGGTGTCGGTAGAAAATATTTCTGGATTACTTCAACTTTGCCATTTTCTAAGAGAATATAACTTTTAATGCATGGCCAGCAATATTAATGTACGTTTGATGTAATTTTGCTTCGAGTTGACCATCTCTAAAATAGTTAAATATCACCACTACATATATAGCAAGCATTAGGATTTGGCAGTTGGAGTGATAAGAATTTAGATGCTGAAACAGCATATATATATATACATATTACAAGGTGATATTAGTGCACTCCATGGACATTAATTTTGCAAATTAAATAGTTCAGAATTCACATGCAAATAACTGTGCTTTCATGGTACGTAGGACAAGTGTGTGTCAATACACTTGGCGCTTTATCTTCAAAACAATCATCTTAATTTGGATGTCAATTAAAGCTTCTAGAGAAGTCCCCTTTGCGCGCATTAGTCCATGTTCAACAGTACTTCCCAGATTAATTGTGGCTTAACAACATTATTCTACGCTAACCTCCATTAATTATAAATTTGTAACTCTATCATCGATCAATATTAGCCACATTGTTTTGGTACGTACAAGGCAACTATGATTGGTTTTGGATCGACAGTACGAGGGAACCAACATGATAAGAATTGAGGTTAATCGTAGTCATTTCGTGACAGTGTTTTAACTGTTTGTGCATTGTTATTCTAGAATCTAATTATGATTTTGGCATTCATATGGAAATATCTTCAACTTTAATTTAGTCACTGACGTCACCGTCATATATATTATATATATATATATATATATATATAGCCTTATAAATCATCTACTATATATATATAATATTGTGATCTTAATTCTCAATTACTACTTCTCTTCTCAAACATTAGTACGTAGTATGATTTTGGTATATATACACTAGATGATTTGCTTAACCATCACAGATTGGATTGACATGAACAGTCTTACCCAGAAACATATATATATATATATATATATATATATATATATATATATATATATTAATTGTGTGATTAACATATCTTTTATGGGGACGACAAAGTTTAGTTGGAAGTGTCCACAGTGAATATTGAATTGGTTGAGAGCAAATCAATCAGCTATCAAATCCTGAGATTTTGCACTGTCCAGCGAGATCACAACAGGACAAGGATCGATTTCCCTCTAAGTGATCCATTGTACCAGAACAGGGAAATTTATACTACTTGATTAGATTCCATATACTCGTATATGTTATTGGTACCAAACAAAAAAGCTCTAATTGCTGATTATTCATCTTTAATAATCTGTTTCTGCATGTTAACATCTACAAAGTAATGACAAACTTAATGTTCATGCTCTAAATCCAATAATTTAACACTGGTTAATAGTCGGATTCTTATATTATTTTATTGGTTAAAGCTATATATATATTCAAACCTTAAATTCCTTCACACAACTTGAGGAGTTGTATATATATATTAGCATCTTAATGTTATGGATAGGATATGAGAAGCTAATGCATGGAAACGAGGTGAAAATGTAGCCACAGCTTCCTGGGCTTGGCTGTTTTTGATGAAATGAAGTGAAGTCATGCATTAATTGTTGTCTATGCACTTTATTTGGTGACCCATACTAATCAATGCTGGACAAATTTGAGCGACCATGACAGTAGAGAATCAAATATAAGGGACACATCAGGTGTTCACTCGAATGAATTGAGTGGCCAGTAAGGAATAACCTGATGTGAGTCAGCATTAAATAGGTAAACTTTAATTTGAAAAGCTTAAAGGCACGTAACAATTACGTTTTTTTAAAGTGAATTTTATTTTCTTGCAATATAAACTTGCGATAGTGCTTCAAAGTTTATCTTGGGCTTACAAGTGTTTAATTAAGTCAGACTATTTATATACACTGCATATATAGCCCATAGAAGAAATATCACGGTAAAGAATACTCGTTGCAACTTGCAAGAGAACAAACACCACTAGCAGACTGAACAAAAAGATATGAACGTCAATTGGGCTCAACGCTAAAGCGACCCAACTTGTTGGGCTAAACTGTGCTGCTAAGTTGTTGCCAAGCCCATTATAATTCAATGGCCAAATTTCAGTTGGCATGCCCACCATGCATTACCATGATATGATGATAAGAAGTTTCCTACTCATGGCTTTAGGCCTGATCAATAATTGGGCTGCCTTCCCTTCCACTAAAAGAGTTTTGTGTGTGTGTGTATGTATATATATATATATTATTTAAGTTTCGGATAATAAGACAAAAATAATAATTTTGTTAAAAAATCAATTATGTAAGTCAAAATATTTTTGTCTATCTACGGTTCAAAATAACTCTATCTAACGGTTATGATTAAGGGTGCATGGCAGTGCAGGCATACACTAGTCTATATTACAAATTATATTGGTATAATAAGACAAAAAGTCACTCCAACGATCAAAAGTGATTAAAAAATTAATCATGTGAGTCGAAATATATGTCTATCTACAATTTAATAACTCTATCTGATGGTCATGATTATATTTGCACACAAGTGCTTACTTGTGTATATATATATATATATATAAATAAACTTACAACAAGGGCATTGCTTGATGCAATGTAAAAGTTTGTACTAATAACTGTGAAATCAAGAGTCGAAGATTGTTCGCACTTTACATATTTTAGGTCCATATCTGATTGTGAAGTGTAGCCGAACAAGTTGAATTATTTTAGGTATAAAGCAAAGCTCATTAATTTCAATAAAATCTAAAGCTAGGTCTGTAAGGAATATATATATATGTGTGTGTGTGTGTGTGTGTGGGTCGATGAGTAGAGTAGTACCACCATCAAATGACAAATGCCTAAACAAAGAAACACTGGAGATTTGGTATGTAACAGTGAGTGGGGGACCTTGAATGTCTTCAATGAAAACAACTACCAATGAGTTTTAGAATGGATGTTAGCTAGGTCTTCTGGATATTTTTCTTTTCCTTTTATATCTTACAATTTTTATTCAGGAAAGTTGTTATGTGTGTCTCAATTTAGTTTATAAATCACCATCCAAACAGACCCTAGAAAAAAGGTTTGTCGAGCACAATCCAACCAAAGTCCAATTCCAGCATACCATTGATTTTGAAAGGCAACATCATGCTGGAGAATGAGTTTGTCCCACCATGCAATCTACAAAAGGTTGATATTGTTGTCTTTACAGGGCCCATATGATATAAAACATAAAAAGGTCACATACCTCTTATTTTGAAGGCACTACTAGATCATTACTCTCTCTCTCTCTCTCTCTCTCTCTCTCCCCTTTTATCTCTCTCTCTCCCCTTTTATTTGAAGGCATTATTAAGATCATTAAAGTCTCTCACTCTCTACACACACATTATATTTAATTTTAATTTATAAATTAAAATCATTGACTTCTTTTTTAATATATAAATAAAATTTTATAACCCTAAGTTATTGATGTTAACCGAAAAAGAAATTTTTCAATAGCATCATTTTGCAATCAAAATTTTAAAAAATTAATCGAAAAAAAAAATAAAAAAAAATTTGGTATGCGAGTCTTGTAAGTTTGATGCTATATCTACCTTACAAATTTGATGGGTTTTTTTTTTTTCTGTCAAAAATAAGGAAGATTATCAAGTGCAAGTTTTTCACCATCAATCTAAAACAAGACTTTTTTTTAGTAGGTAAGTAACTCTCATACTCTTTTTGCCTCAAATGTGACTTGAATCTTAGCCTTCTATTTGGGAAGGAGAGGATAATATACCACTATAGCCTTGGTTTTGGTGGTAAAGCAAGACTTGCCTCAATCATACTTAAAAATTTTCAAAATGCATTCAGTAAAATGTGTAAAGATAATGATAAAAATAGTATTTCTCCGATTTTTTTTAATAAATATATGGATTGGGAAAGATTATTGAAAAATTGATTACCATACTAAGATTTATGAATTACTCAACTCAGATAAACCACTCCAAGGATTATAGTTCAATGAGATCTCATTTATCTCTCAAAATGGATGATGGAAGGTTTAAGTCTTCGTAAGAATAAAGTGAATGTGCGAGTTTTATATATATATATATATATATAAATCGACGAACCTGAGCATGCATCTAAAGTGAATTTCCAACTATTATTGCACTCTAGATTTAAAAGTTGCCTAAAAACCTATAATGCCAATATTCAGATTTGAGTCATCTATGACTTTCTTATCTTCATGTTGTCCCCCAAAAACATTTCTTAATATTATTCTTGCTGTATTGCTAATATAATAAGGTGCTAGAGATCTTATTCCAGGTGAACATTATCCCCCCTCCCAAAACAAAAAAAGAAAGAAAGAAAAAAGAAAAAATCTAAATTATTAATTGCTTACCTAGCTAATAAATACAAAAATGTAAGGTGTAATTAATCTCTCACACAAAAGCACAAACATACAAAAACCTTGCCTAGTATATACCCACAAAGCTTGTATTGAAGTGACAAAGTTGGACCAAGATGGTATAGAACAAAAAAGAGATATTGGTTTGTCTGAGGGACCAGTGGTGGTGCTATTTGGTGGTGAGGTGGTTAAGCTTTAAGAATAGAAGGCCTCAGATTTCTAGCTGAAGTTCCCCTCCCCATTTGTCCTTCACCACACATGCAATGTATGTTATTGGAGACCCTTCTCTTTCAGGTGGTCTGTATGAAACCCTCTGATCTACAACATAAATATATCAGCCCCACAACATTATGTTGGTTTGTAGGCACTCATGTTCAATCCCTTGTTACATCACTTAAGGCAGCAAAGCAAACCCTTGGACATTTGGACCATTTAATTTCAGCTTCAACCCAACTCTTGATAGAAAATACTCCTTTCTTTTTCTTTCTTTCTTTTTGGTTCCAACAGCTTGAGTTTCACAATGCAAACCACCCCTAGTTCTATATTCATTTCTATAACTTAAATTTTGGGTTGGGTTACTAATGCTAATGCATACCAAATTCAAATTTGGGTTTAAGTCATGGTCAAAATAAGAAGGCTTAGAAATTTCAAAACCGAAATCATTAGGATTTGTGAAATTTATGTGAGCAATTTTACCCTACAGAAATCTAAAGGGGTTGATTCAAGCTGATAAAAAACTTAACCCTAGTGCGTAGCAAGCATAAAGCCTAAATATCAAATTCTCTTGAGTGCAAATAATTCTTTAAAAGTGGACAGGTATGTGTACCAACTAGGCAAAAATAATTACACAAAAAGAGAACTAGAAAGAGATAGAAGATTATAAATTAGTTTGGTTTGTTAGATTTTAGACAAACTTTTTTTTTTTTTTTTTGGGGAACAGAACACTGCAGAAGAGAAAATGTGAGTATTAGTTTTGTAGAGGGTTTTTTTTTTTTTAACTAACAAAACAACTATGAAGATAATGTCACTGGGCTTTTAGTGATTGGGAATAATAGAAACAATCACACAAGAACACACAATTTATGTGTTCGATAATATTTTTTGTTTGCATTTACGGAACGCACTAGAAATTTCACTATTAACAAATAATAGAAAATAGATATTTACAACGAAGAATTTTCTCTCAAAATACTCACAAGAGCGGTTGCCTCTCTCACAAGAATCACACAAATAACAAATTTTTAGATGTCTTTATATACAGGGTACAAAAGATTATGAAATTGGCTTCAAAAGCCTACTGAAAAATTACATTTTTATTTTCGACAATCGAAGTACCCGTACTCTGCGATCGATCGATCTTCGATCAAACCTTTCTGAAGTTTCTGCAATCGATGCTTGTTCGAGTCCTTAGATTAAAACTTAACAATGTTGCGATTGATCAACAGTTCAATAGCAACTTCATTAGGGTCACACAATTTCCAAAAAAAATTGGAACGCTACTCTTGAAATTTGCGAGTTAACGAAACAGTTCGACTCTTGATCGAAGTCCGTAAAGCGACAACATAAACCAAACTTGTAATTCAGATTACACGGCCTCAACAATTAATAACATTTAGCCATATTATTAAGTAAAAAAAATATGAAAAACATTTAAATAGCCACATAATCTAACACCATGACCATTACGAATAGACCCGACTCTTAATGAATGACAAAAAGACAAGGATATGTTCTCCACAGTGTGAAGAGATTTAAAGGAAAAGACTATACAAACATGATTAAAAAACTCCTTTTATTCTCTTCAAGAAAGAAGCCATGGTTTACAAAAGGTATTGTTTGAATTAATACATGATATACTATTTGCCTATGGCATGACTCTCAATCAATCAAACAAACAAGGAGTTTTTTTTTTTATTATTATTATTATTATTTTTATGTTTGACTATCCAACTTAAAAGAGAAAAAGGCAATCAGATTAATTAGGACAAACCCCACCAACAACACTGTTTTCTTTCTCACTCCCTTTGTCCACTTCCTTTTCAAAGGAGTATAAAAATTTCCATTTGTAATCTCACATGCGCCCAACTAAAATGAAAACAAAACCCCTCTCACACACTCAGTCACATGCGCATGCCCAACCCTATCATATCATTTGCAATTAAAGCTTCCCATTACTGTTTTAGATGCAATAAACATCTTAATAGATATATATATATATATAGCAAACAAGAATAATGATTTATGTTTGAAATTAAGAATTTTTTTAAAGTGATATATGCGAGGGAGTGCGGTGCGGTGCAGTGCGGTGCGGTGAGTTTCATCGTATAAGATCATCATGACGACGTCTTACGTTCACTTTCGAAATTAATTGAATTTGGTGTATTTATCATTGATGAACAAACAATGTCTTGATTATTATAAATCTTGATTTCAAGCATTTTGTTTTTTTCATTCTTGAAAATTAATTTGACCCCTTTTTACTATTAAAAAATTGTCCAAATAATGTATGTCTCAATAGGCCGAATGATTCTCTAGCTATTGCATTATTTAACGTAATTAGTAATTTATAAAGATTAGCGGAGTTCTAATGCAATAACAAGCATATGCAGTCAAGGATGGTTGGCCTTGACAATCTTTTCTTGCTTTATATTTTAGGACAATTGTATCATTTTTTTTTATTAATAAAATCAAATACAGTGCAATGCCAACACAAATCCCGAAAATAAAAAATAAAAAATTAGTCATCTATGACTTAGTAATGTAATGTCTTTAAAAAAAATAAAAAATAAAAAAAATCACTCTTTGATCTATTATCCCATTATTCATCACTTCACGTTAAAATAAAAAAATAATAATAATAATCTTGTAAATTACAAAAGTAGATCCAACCAGTTGATGAATTATTTGTATTGAAAAGAAATTAGCATAATTATAATTTGTAATTGCCATAAAAACAGTTTTACAGTTGCAACATAACCGATCCATCAGCTGTAAAATTGGATGGACTTTAATTAAATAAACTACATTATGATAGTCACGGAAAATGGTTGATGAGATAAGAAATTCTTGAACACATCAAATCCAATTCCAGGTCGACAACAATGCCTTTCCCTTTCAGAGAAAAACAAAAAATAATTCCAGATGAAATACCGAAACTGACCTTACGACCCTCCTTACGTGTTGTCGCTTTCTGACTCCCTCATATGTACAGGTGACCGCCCCCACACCAGAGCCTTCTCTCTCACTCGTGTCATATACAACTAGTAGAGTACTACTTTCGTTTTCACCAAACCCAAGTTAGTGCCCCCCACTCTCTCTCTCCTCTCTCTCTCTCTCTCTCTCTCTTCACCCCTTCCTCTCCTCCAACTCCTATCTCTGTCCTCCCAAATGGCCAAATATCAAAATATAAATAATTCAAGACCCATGAACAGATTCACCCCCTCCTCCCTCTTTTCCTTTGCTAACTTGCGCTTATTCCCTTAATTAAATACTACTATAGCAGAAGAAGAGAAACCCATTTCTCTCTTCCTCCCCTTGGTATCTTCCTTCTCCTGTGCAAAACAGTAACTAAAACGAGGGATTAAAGAGTTATAAACTGATTCACTAATCTCTCTCTCTCTCTCTCTCTCTCTGAAGAGGGGAAAAAATCTCTCTACCCTGCTAACCTGCGCCATCATAGCACAAGAAAAAGAGCAGCTCAAAATCCCTCTCTCTCTCTCTCTCTATTTATCCGAGCACAGTAGATGGGTGGGTGGAGACTGCTGTTACTGGGCATGCTAACGTGCGCTGGCCTCCTCCCACCATCCACCCCAGATCCAGACGACGAAGCCTGCTTGACCCACCTGAGCGAGTCCTTACAAGACCCGAACAAGAACCTCCGGAACTGGACCAGAGTCACCTTCGCCAACCCCTGCTCCGGCTTCACCTCCTACATCCAAGGCGCCACCTGCAACAACGGACGCATCTACAAGCTCTCTCTCACTAATCTCTCTCTAAAAGGCTCCATCTCCCCTTACCTCTCCAACTGCACCAATCTCCAGTCCCTCGACCTCTCCTCCAACGTCCTCACCGGACCCATCCCGCCTGAGCTACAGTACCTCGTCAACCTCGCCGTCCTCAATCTCTCCGCCAACCGCCTCTCCGGCGACATTCCCCAACAGCTCGCCTTCTGCGCCTACCTCAACGTCATCGATCTCCACGACAATTGGCTCACCGGTCAAATCCCCCAGCAGCTGGGGCTCCTCGTCCGCCTCTCCGTCTTCGACGTCTCCAACAATCGACTCTCTGGTCCGATTCCAGCTTCGTTGGGGAATAGGAGTGGGAATTTGCCGAGGTTCAATGCGAGCTCATACGAGGGGAATAAGGATCTCTACGGATACCCTCTGCCGCCGTTGAAGAACAAAGGGTTGTCGGTGTTGGCCATTGTTGGGATCGGATTGGGAAGTGGGTTCTTGAGCTTGGTCCTCAGTTTTACTGCTGTGTGTGTGTGGTTGAGAGTTACTGAGCAGAAGATGGCTGTTGAAGAGGGGAAAATTAGCCAGCTCATGCCTGATTACTGAAAGCGCATAATACTACTAATAATGCTTCCAAATCCATCTAAGGTATGTCCTGTTTGGATATATATATATATATATATATATATATATATATATATAATATTTATATGATGCTATGATCATGGGTTTTTCAATTGTTTCCTTTTACAGTTTTACTGATTTTGGATTTTTCTTTTTCTTTTTTCTTTTTTTTTTTTGGGATTTTTTTCTCCCTTAGTTGAGAACCCTTTTGTTTCATCTTTGTGTTTCGTTCACAATTTTTATTTTTCTTAACAATTAACAATGTATAAAAGCATTAAGCCATTCAAATACTATGATGAGTTGTTAGTGAAAATGCGTACTCTGGCTTCTTTTACTCTTCTCTGTCCCAATTATAGTGCAGTCCTTTTGATGTTGCCTCTCTCTCTCTCTCTCTCTCTCTCTCTCTGGTGTAGGTTAAAACTGTTGGGTGAAACACTTCACCCTGTATAATTTTATGTGGTGTGTACCAATTTATATACTTACAACTCATTATGGGTATAATTCACAAAGACTTTAGCATTAATTATATAGATATATGCATGTGCATACATGCGTGCACACATCACACTTGTCCATTGCTAGTGTGAGGTGGTAGGAGACCAATGGTCCAACCCCCACCACATGTGTTGCAGAATTTAATTTGTCCAGTTTCTGAAGCTTTGATTGATGATTAATTATGAAAACAAAATTTGGCCAAAACTCCCACATTTTACTTGGCTTTGTCTTATGACTATTATGACTATGACTATGACTCTGACTATGACAAATCCTAATAATTAATTTGAAAATGTACCAGTTTTGAAATTAATTCAACCATTTGAATAATCTATTTTATTGTTGCAATTGTCTAGTATGATTACTAAGGTTTAATTTTGATTTTTAATCGTATTAGAGGAATTAATTAACTCCATCATATCAAGTGTGCTCTTAGGTCATCATACTCATCACACTACCATTTTTCTTAATTTCTATTATAATTAATTTCATGTGTTGGTGACATTATTGTGGTCTGTTGGTGATATCATGATATTATTCTACGTCCTATCTTTTTAATAGTATTCTTTTAAGATTGATCACTTCATTTTATTTTTTTTTTGTTTCTTTAACATGATGTTTGTTATTTTTAATGCTGTAATAATGATGATGTTCATCTAAATTGGATATAAGTTGACTAGGGGTAAGAGTGGAAAATTCCCAAAGGTTTGACCCTAGGGTGAGAGTTGAGTCACCAACCACTCACTAGTTGTTCTACCCTTGATGAGTTGTACTCTTTGGAGTTTACTTTCTATTTTTTTTCTTACTTTATAATTAGTAGTGTGATAATATCGGCTCCCATACTTGTTTATCAAATTTAAGAGTCAGGGACACTTATGTCACTTCATTTTTAATTTTGAAAAAAATTTCTTACAGCTCTTACTTTTCAATTGTAAGGACCAGTAACTCCTAAAAAAAATTATGTTTGCTTTTAGCTAATATTTTTAATTAATTTCATAATTCTACTCACATTGATTTTCTTCCGATAGCGCCTCTACGATAGCGCCTCAAAAAAAATATTTATACCATTTTGATAAACTTTATATATATATATATATATATATATATATATATATATATATATATATATCGTAGTCTTAAATTTACATAAAATTAGAATTAAAGTTACATTTTTGTAAAACATTATAAATAGAAAAAATTGAAAAATTTTAAATAATTCATTAATTGTACACCTCATTGAAAAAAAATTGTGAAATTTTTTCGCTTGTTTTAATATTTATTTTTATTACAATTTATTGAATTTAAATAACTTGTTAAATATTTTAAAATTTTGTTAATTTTGGTGGCAATTAAAACTATGTGTTTTTTCATTATTATTGTAAATTGATACTAATTATAAAAATTAGAGTAAAGTTTATACTTAGTATGTTAATTAAAAAAAACATTTAAGACATTTATGAAAAAAGGTAATGTTGGAAAAAAATTATTGTTAATAGAATTGTGTCCTTAGAAATGGTTGTTAAAAGTAAGACTTAATTGTAGTGACAAATTTTTTAAGACTTATTCGTCTTTTATCATATCATTGAAATGTAGGACTTATAAGAAATTTTTCCTTTAATTAATTATCTTACTTTAATTAATAAGATAATAAATTAAGAATAGGTAATTAAATACGATCTCGTTAACAACAGAATAGGATAACTAATACCATTCAATGATATATATATATATATGTGTGTGTGTGTGTGTGTGTGTGTGTGTGATAAGGTCCAGGTGTTACAAGGCTAAGACCAAAAATGACAAAGCCATTCATAGAAGTGGTGACATAATAATATGGATAGATACATGTGGAGATTTATATATGGTTACAGCAGAAGCTAGGACAGACCAAACTCCATTGAAATTGTACACAAAATTTGGCTAGGGAAGACCAAATTACATGGATATTATTGTAGTCCACCTTATCAATTATTATATGTGTGTTGGAAAGAGGGAAATTTTTACCTGGTTTAGCTGCTAACACACGTTTATTGGTAATAAAGTCGTATGTTTGAATTCAATTCTCGACCCTTAAGAGTTTGGAAGGTTTTATGTTTGACTACAAAAGAAGAAACAAAACTTCTTGTCTTTTTCGTAATCATATTAGTATTTTACTAAACAAAAGAAGTGATTGAATGAATATTTTCATGTTGCTCACAAGCAACAATATGAAACAGTAGATCACGTAGATATGGATTTTGAACGAGAAAGAATAAAGGTATCAATATGTTCCAACTATCATTTGTTTTATGTATTCTATCATATAAAATAAAGAATTAATTAATTCTTTTGTGGGATATATAGGAAATCACATATTCACCTATCATATATATTATGTTTCTTTATTATCACTTGTAGGTGGTGTTACATCAAATTTCTTTCTAATATGTTAATTACATCTATCTATTTTTACTATTCTTATCATCCATCATTTGATCGATTCTCACCCATTTTCACTAATATATATATATATATATATATATATATATATATATATATATATAATTTGAGGTTATGTTTGGTAGAATGGAAAAGAAAAGAAAGGATAACATTACTAATGAAAGAGAAGAAAAGAAAGGAAATGATAGTGTTAAATTTTTATCGTATTTAGTTGATTAATAAATGAAACGAAAGGAAAATATAGTTAATATGTTTGGGAAAAGAGAAGAAAGGAAACAATTTAAAAATTTTACTATTATAGCCTTTTATATTTAAAAGAACAAATTTTAGCTTTTATCAAAATAAGGACAAAGTTGATATTAACAAAGTTTCATTAAAAAAAAATGTAGTATTTTCTCTCATTTTCTTTCATTTCTTTCCATTTTTGAATGGATAACAAAAGTTACTATTCATTCTTAATTAATCCTTCCATTTCCATTAAAAATTTCATAGCAAACACATAAAACTATATTCTTCCATCACCTTTCTTTTTCTTTTCCTTCTATTTCTTTCCTTCCAAAGAGCAATTGATCTTAATGTCTCCAAGCATGCCAACAGCCCAGACCACATTCTAATACAAAGGCTCTTGATTTGTCCAGTGACAGTCTCCAACTTGCTGATAATAGAATGTCCACAGCCCGACCACCTTCTTATCATCTTGTTAGTGGAGGGGAGAGAGAGAGAGAGAGAGAGAGAGAGAATTCTGCTTAAAACGTTGTTTCCATATATTATGGACGTGAGTGAAAATTATACAGTTTAAAATATGGTTAGCCCACCAAGACTGGCCCAATTGAGACACTAACAAATTAAGGGCATGATCAACAAAGTTATCAACCATACACCGAAAGCTAAAGGCTAAAGCTTAGGTCAAAAGCTTGCTTTCAATTCCTCTCTCTCCTTAGGGTTAATGGGTCCTCCGAGAATGGCATTGCATGCCAATGCCATCATGGGGATGGGTCCCATCCACGCATGTTATTTGCAATGTTGCATTCAAGAGGTATTCGAGGATGTTTTGAGTGATTTGATTGAATTCTGCAACATGGACATTTTTCATGATGTGTTTGCTACGCTAGTCACAAGATATGTGTTGTTGCTTTATTCCAACACCAGGAAATTTGTTTTTTTGTTGAACATGTATATCTATATGACTATATATATATATATATATATATATATATAGAAGAGAAAATTAAGTTACTTGAGACTTAGCTTTGAATGTGTCGTTGAAAAATACTCCATATTTTCAGCTTTCATTAGAACCAATGTTGAAGACATATACAACGCAGGAAATTTTATGAACAACCAGAGGAAATTTTTACATAATCTTTCTATGTGTAACGGACCTATTCCTGTTTTATGAGCAAATTAATAATATATGATCGCTACAACGATACTCTCCTTTTTTTCAGATTAGGCGTGATTACAAAGCATCCTCTTATTTGAAATATCTCTTGTTTTCGAAAATTTGTAGCATATTTCTCTTTTTTGTTAGTCAATCATTGATGAACTAAGTTGCTTTTTAATAGAATTAAAACTATCATCATTATTGAAATAGTATTACTTAATATTTTTCATAACTGAATTAATTTGTAGAGTTGAAAACCTAATGATAAATTTTTAGATGCAGATTAAAGTTTAAAACCAAAGTCAGATCTGTAATTCTACAATATTGAACAGAAACAGTCGAGGTACAAAACAATCCCTTTGAATCTCTCACAAGAAATCACTAGGAAAGGAAGATTCAATAAACTATCACAAATTAAAGAATATTTTTTTCACATGTGCTGCGAAACAGTGAACAGCTTTGTTGGCTTCTCTATTGATGTAGGATACTGAACAAATTGGCGACTGTAAGACCCTTAACATTCTTTCTGCCCCAGGACTTAGCCATGGCTAGACCTTTGACAGTCTTTGTGGAGCACAAAGGGATGCCAACATGCCAGAATGTCTAACAATGGCATTTTTGTAAATATCTCAAAAACCAGAATCCAAAGTGGTGCACAATTGTGGTGGCACTCGGTGGTGCAGCAGCTATCCCACGGGCAAGCACCACGTGCAGCACATGCACATGTGCACCCCAGCCGTGTGCTTGGCTGCTTGGCATGGCATGCCAATCGTGTATGAGCCTATGGCTCAAATAAAGGCATTTTGGGCATTCAGTTATGGCTTAGTGTCACGAGCCTAGATTTTTTTTAGCGCGGTACCCTACCTGTGCGGCAGTCTTGGGCGTTTGTTGCCTACGTCAAGACTCAGCCTTACACGTCCTGTCTTGTCATAGATCACATGCTAACTGGTTTCGGCCTGCTTTGGCCTCTTCAGAAGAACAGCTCCAGTTCTCAACCAGTATGTACAGGGATGGCTAATTCTCTTTATAGTCAAGTCCCTGACTAGTGACAAGCTTCCCATGCTGCAAACTTGGGTC
Source organism: Cornus controversa (assembly GCA_026545225.1). NCBI lineage: Eukaryota > Viridiplantae > Streptophyta > Magnoliopsida > Cornales > Cornaceae > Cornus > Cornus controversa. The sequence goes on along the minus strand of CM048845.1, from coordinate 113,310,768 downwards.
ACCTTATCTAACTCTGAAGTGATAGCCTCATATGCCCTCATATGCCCCTTCTCTGGAATCTCTCAGCCCTCTCAGTACCCCTGACATTCAACATGCGCATAGACTGCGTTGTCATGACAGGTCGAAGCAAACCCATCTAACACTTAGTGTTAGACCTTTAACAAACATTCAGTCTCGCACCAAGCCATGCCATGGACATGTTCATGGTTAGGCCCTTGACAGCATTTCGTGGGCCCGGAGGGTTGTCAGCATGCCACGGTGTGCAATAGTGGCATCCTTGTAAATATGGTGAAAATTAAAGTTAGGAATTTTGACTTAGAAAAAATACTAGAGTATCCTAAAGTCATTCGAAACTCATCCCTCAAGTTTGGTGAATTTTGGAAATACCCATATTTATTAATGGTCATTATGACTTATCAGACATAGGTGATGTTTATTGTTGTCAAAGTATTGAATATTCGTTTTGTATATATAGGGAGGTATGAATAGTCTCACTTCCACCTTCCAGCATCCAAACCCACATTGCTAAACCTTAGCAAGCCTAGCACAAGGCAAGCATTTGGAGCAAGCGAAATATGCATTTGGCATGATTGTGCACCACCCCAAAGGTGGTGGCACTTGATGGTGCGATGGTGGAAACCCCATGGGTGGACGGCACTTGCTGGTGCTCCCCAAGTCGTGCACTTGGCAGGCATGTCACGTACATATGGGCTCATGGGTGTGAAAACTTACCTTTGGACAAGGTGGTGGCTCAGATATATGCATGGTGTCTTTTGGTAGCAACTCAAGCCCTCGTAGACACAACATGGTCAGCACAAACATAAATTGGTGGGCATGGCTTGGACCATGCACCAACAGATCAAGGCATGGCAAACTTATAGGAAAAGTTGGCATTAAGATGTGCCTTGCCAAGCCCTCGTGAGCACAGATTGGCTTATGATGTAGGCTTGATACACCAATAAATCAAGGCTGTGGCAAATTCATTGGCATGGTTTAGATTTGGTCAAGGCGTGGACATTGGCATGGACCACGTCGCAAGGGCTTGGCTTGACATGGGTTGAGCCATAATCAGGTTGGCTAAATCAGATGTGGCTAGCATGGATCATGGCTTGGACTGGACATGGTCAAAGGCATTGGTTAACACTTAGCAAAAAGGTGGCATACAAAGATATGATCAGCAGTTGCTTCCTTTCATATAGGATTCGTTGGCACCACCTTCCATAACATATACATACATGGTGGGAATGTGGGGGTGTTCTACAACCACCCATGACATGTGACACATTCAAAAGGTTGACAACACATGGCAATTGCAAGCATTGAGGGATGTTCTTCCATATTGCAGATAATTGGGACATGATTTAGTGTGGGCAGTTACCATGACACTTGGCAAGGCATGGAAAACTCTAGCAAATCCAAGTGGGCTAAAGTATTACTAGCCATTTTCCCTATATATAGCTATATTGTTGGAAGATGGGGGAAGACTAGCAACCAACTTTGCAAAGTGGCGGTCTCTTGGCTTGCCAACACACAGTAGTTTTTGTACTTCTCCATATGATGTTAAAGATAAGGAAACATGGCATAGTGCTAGCAACCACCAAAACAATGTGGTATATGCTGATAGGTTCCAGCACAACCTTAGGTGAATAGGAATGTCATCCACATACTTAGTGGGTTGTATAGGCAGTTTTGTGAGTGCTTATAAATAGCTTTGATGGGCATTGTAGTGAGAGGACGAATTCTGGAGTGAAAACATAGTTGAGAGCTATATACTTTGGGAGGGTTAGGCATTGGTGTGCCTTTGTACGTTTACTGCAGGACTTGGCCAGATATCTTTGAATTGTTCTATTCGTATAATAATATAAAGTTGGGAGTCGTAAGACTTCTGTAAATACTATGTGCTTTGTTCTTTTCCTTCCTACATAACCTTCTTGTGTGTGGGGGATTGACTTCGTGTGTGTCCTAGGCACCAAGTGTGTTGGCTGAGACTGAGGCAGAAAAAGATGAGGGTTGTCCTAGTGCCATCACAATGACAAAAATTTGTGATTTAATTTGACCCTTGTGACACTTAGCAAGTAGGGATGTAAATGAACTAAGCGTTCAATGAACAGCTCGAGCTCGCCTCGACATAGGCTCGGGTCATGTTCATTTGTTTAGTAAACGAACAAAGCTTAAACAAAATTCATAGGGTCATTTATTAAATGAGTTAAGCTTAAACACCTCCCTGCTCAGCTCGTTTATCCGTGAATACGTTCGTGAACAAGCTCATTTAAATAATCATTTTGAGCTCGTACTATATATATATATATGCAATGCACGTGGATAAAAAGTGAATTTATATTTTGAATTAAATTATTATATAAATAGTTAATTAGTAAATTTAAAAAATGCTCATTAAGTTAATATTAAAAATAATTTATTTAGTTCAAATATAATTATTAGTAGTATATGACATTTATATAAACACTTCTTTGTGTATCATTCTATATCTTAGCTAGTATAAGATATTAATTTTAATTATTTTTAGAAAATATATTAATTTTAATAACAATCTTTAAAAAATATAGGAAAGGAATTTGAGATAGACACAGCTCGTATGATATTTATCTTTAGGAATAAATAAATAAGTATTAGTTATTTAATTAAAATAAAAATTTTAAGAGTATGTTAGTTAGAAAATAATATAAAATAGTCATTATTAGTTATTTAATGTAGGAAATAAAAATTTGGTAGGATTGTTATCCTAGCTTAAAAAATAATAAAGATTAGTTATTTAATTCAAATACAATTCTTTAGAGTCTATTAGTTGCAAAAAAATATAAAATTAATATTTCTTAGTTATTTAATATAGAAAAAAATTGGCTATAAATTATAAAAATAAAAATAACGAGGTAAGATTGGATTAGATCAATAGATTAAATTAGACTAGTTAGACATATACCGTGAAAAATGTATATGTATATTTGACTCTAAAAAAAGAAGGAAAAAAAAATCTTTGATATTTAAATTTCAAGTAATTTGCATGCTTAATATTTATGTTGATTTGGGAATACTTGAAATAAGTAATATAGATAAATAAATAAATGTTATGAAACTCTAGCATAGAATTCGAAAAATAGAAAAACAAATTATTATTTAGGAAAGAGTTTGAAATTGAATAGAATTAAAAGAAAAATGTATGAAATATAATAGAATTACAAGAAAAAGTAAATTATATAGTATTGGTTAAGGAAGAGTTAGAAATACAATAGAATTAGGGAATAAGTAAAAAATGCATTATAAATAATAAATAATAAATATATGCTAGTCGGACGTGTGATCCTCTAACATAATTAATGTGTGATCCTCTAATATAATTTGAAATAATTTAATAATATTGTATATAGAAGAATTAATTAATAATACTATGGATATTATTATGAATATGAAATATAGTATATAGATATAGATATATTTTTTGTCTCTTTAAACAATATCACATAAAAAATATATATATAGAGAGAGAGAGAGAAGTGCTTGTCAATGTTGTTTTTTAAAATTAAATTTATTAGTAGGTGATATATTTATTGGAATAAATAATATTATAAAAATTAAAAATGATGTGAAATTCTCTTTACTTTTAATAATAGTATAGATTTAAATTGAGATAGATATTATTATGAATAAAAAATGTATAGAAAAGACAAGTATATAGATATAGATCACTTTTTGTCTTTTTAGTTAATATCACATAAAAAATAAAAATAAAAAATATAGAGAACTGTTTGTGTTCAATTTTATTTTTTAAATTAAATTTTATTAGTAGTTGATATATTTATTGGAATAAATAATATATAAAAGTTAAAAATAATTTGAAATTCTTTGTAAAAAGGACTGTACAATTTGTGTTGAAATGATCAAAATTATTATTATAATGAAAAGAGTTATAAGCAGTATATAATTAGAAAAAGGTAAATTATTATTTGGGAAAGAGTTGTAAAGAGAATATAATTAGAAAAAGGTAAATTTATATTATCAAAATGCATTATAAAAAAATAATAATATATTGAAACTTTTTGTACGTATAATAATAGGTAGTATTGAGTTTAATAAGTATCTGAAAAATATAAAATATATTGACGTATCTAAATAATTTAAAATTAACAAATATTCTTAAAGAAAAGAATAAAAATAAATAGAATTTAAGAGAGTTTCTATTAATCTAAATAAATTTATATTTTAAAAAATAAAAAAAAATAGATTTAAAATTTGTTAAAATTTTAATTTTTTTTCTTTATTGGTTATATGGTTTTATGATTTTAATCTACGGTATCATAAATATGAAATATAAACATAAAAAACTATAACATAAAGTAAAAGTGAAAAATAGATAACAGTTTGAAGAAACATTTCATACCTTTTCTCGCACGGTAAATTATTAAAACAAAATTGAGTGAAAATATAAGGATAACTTGGGATAAAAATTATTTAATCATTCCAAACAATTTAATAAAGAAAGAATTAATAAAAAAAATCACATAAACCTACATCAATGACTGTTCCACCATCTATCTATGACTTCTAACAAATTTAAAAAAATAAATATAAAGTAAATTTGATTCGAAAAACCCAATTATTATTTTCTAAAAAGTGAGAAACCAAAGATTTACTACTTTGTTGATGGCTGTTTTGATAGACCACTATTATATGCATTAAAAGAATAGTAGGAATTTTCAATCACTATTACTCTATATTTGTCGGCTATTAAGAATGTGTACCTGATCTTTGCATATAGATTTATACCCATTAAAAACTTTTTAATAGTGACTTTGCTATGCAATTAAAAATCAAAACATGTGAACCCTCAGGCAAATACACACTTTTATTCAAGTAAGAAATTAATGACTGAAATTCTGAATGCTCTCGTTACAAGTCTTTTATAACGGTAAAAAAATTAAGAGTCTTTATAATATATAGATGCATTAAAGCAATATATAAAACCTCCTTCAACCTATTCAATTGCCTTCCATGTGAAAGTCAAATTTGTAACAGTAAGATGATTAAAGTAAATCAATTTCAAAAAGACAGAAAAAAAAATTGTATCTTTCATTACCCAAAGCAGCAGTGGACATAAATAAAAGAAAATTATACCTAAATTTCAACAAATTTAAAGAAATAAATATAAAGTAAATTCAATTGGACAAATCCTATATATTATTATCTTTTAAAAAGAGAGAGAAACTAAAGACTTACTATTCTTTTGATGGCTCTATATTACGGTACTGTTGCCTAATCTAACGAATTGTGTGAGAAAATAAAATGGGTATGGTAAATATCCAGCCACAAGTAATGTTAGGGTTAGATATAATATAAACTCTTTTTAATATAATATTATTGTGGGTATCATACCTTAGATATAATGGAAACTCTTTTTAATATAATATTATAATTCTATTTTTCTTAATTAAAAAAATTAAAAAATGGTTGAAAACTCTTTCTATAGTATAAACATATATTATGTATATATAATACTTTGTTTAAAGTCCATATGATATTAGATCAGCTCATACAAAAAAAAGCCCTTATCCACTTAGCTATATACATATCATTTATACTTGTACATAAATCCCAGCCCATATTTCCAAAAAAACATAATTCCCAGCCCATATGCCCTTAAGATATAACCCTAATCTGTTTACATTCATCGTTTTATCTTTTTAAAATGCAAAATTCCTTTCAGTCCCAAGGAGTAGCCAGAGCTACTAGCGGCAAATTGCTCGCCACACCAAGAAGGTTATTTTGATCGGAAAAATCAAAATTTTTGTGACTTATGTATATATCTTTTAGGATAAAATCCTATAATATAAAATAAAATAAAAAATTGATGCATGCTAAAACTAAAAAAAATATTAATTGTGTGAGGGTACTTATTGAAAAAATATTGCACTAAACTACTAAAGTAAAGTGATGCCTTCAAAAAAACAAAACAAGTAAAATAAATTTTTTTTAAAAAAAAAAATCAATGCAAAAATACACATTTTAAAAAAAACTCCTAAATCAATTTGGTTTGCATATTTTGAAGTTATATTACAAAATTTTGTATTTGTTAGTTACAATAGCACGTTATAAAGTCGTACTCAATATCTTCTTATTCATACATTGAAATAGACATTTTTAGTCATAATTTTGAGTTTTAGAGTAACAGAAGAGACTAATTATTTATAGTGACTTGATATAAAATTGTATACAACTAATATATAATGAGTATAACTTGCATACACTATTTGGTACTATTAAATTATTTCCAACTATCTCAAAGAATATAAATTACTATAATAAATCAATAAACTATAAACAACTTATACCGACACTAATCAAATTATTCTAAAATATCTCAAAGAATATGAATTACAGTAATAAACAACAAACAACTTATACCTCCTTCCTCAAAATCATTTTCGATTCATAGAACATGTTATAAACCAACCCACTTATTCATCAAATAGCAGCCTCCACGATTATCACTCCATAAATCTGACAAAATTAAATGAATAAAGTGAGATTATATTATTATTATTATTGAAACTCATAAAATAGAATCCATCGAACAAATATAACAAATTTACATAATCAAAAGTTAGAATAATCTACAAAACTTTATTGATTGTGATGAAGCAAATATCCACTCCGAGCTGGTCAAACCTGTGAAAAAGGACAAAACGGTATCGGCCGACTACGCTCCGACAATCAAGTCAGAAATAGGAAGGGTTTTTAGAGCTGTAAAGGAATCAAGAAGGTATTAATTGCGTACCTTCTCTAGACCGTCTCTGTATTTATAACGATCAAATAAGGTTGCATTGTAGTTGGAGTCTTTTAGTTTCCCGTCCTTCTTGGAGATAGAGACCACCCGGTCAAAGATAAACTCTTGTCCACATCACTTTATTTTTATCTTTTACGTCAATAGTTTTACAGTTTGAGTCAAATACTCTATCAGATTGTAAAAAAAAAAGAAAAAGAAATGCAAGTAGGAAAAAATGAACAGAGAAAGTCTTAAAACAATCTTTCACATTGAATCTATTGTAATATACGTCTAAATATGTCTCCTAATTGTTTAGGCCACCCAATTGTTTACAGTGAATTCTATTATCCTTAGAATTCTACTTTAATTGTTTATTTTTATGTCTCTATTTTAATAAATGGAGAGTTTATTAATAAAAAGAGTTTTTATATAACTATAAAAAGAGTTTATCAATAAAAGAGTTTTTATATCACTAAATGATTTGAAACACCTTGTACTTTTAATAGTAGTATAGATATAGATATAAATATATCTATATATATTATTTTGTGTTTTATTTGCTTAAACTTATAAAACTTTTACTATAAATTAATTTTTTTGATCAAATCATCTATGTTAAAAAGGAATTCCGAGAGTTTCAATTTGAGTTCCACTTCGGTTATGTTCTGACCTAATTTAAAAAAATTAAAATATTATTATTTTTTACTAGTAAAAATGTGAAAAACTTGTTGTGGATTCAAATTCTGAAGATCTTGACATGCTGATATGGTTGGCTAGAATGATAGCGTGGCTGAGTAGAATTTGAATATAGAGAAACAAATCCAGATAAGCCATTGTAGAGCATTTAAATTCCGGCTAATCACGTTAGCATTTTAACTAGTAATGTTAGCATGTCACAATCTCTATAATTTTGCTCCAAAGTAGCTTCTCCAAAATTTCACTATTCACAAAATTAAATAACCTTTCACATAATTAATTAATCTAAAAATTTACTGTTATTTGTATATATATATAATAAAAAAATTTATACTCATTGACTTGTGAAATTCATAATTTTTTCGTCTTAAGTCATGTAAAAAAAAAAAAGTCTAAGTTGACTCAAATTGAAGTTTTTGAGATTGTCTTTCTAACAAAAATGGTCTCATAAAAAAAATTAAATTTATAGTAAAAATTATTGAGTTTGAAGTTAATGATACATATATACACATAACTCTCTGTAATGTGAAATAAAATATAAAATATTTAAATGCTTAGATAAGGGCATTCACTATGAGTGGGCTAAAATTGGTTTTCCAAATTTGAATTTTAGCCAGCCACCTCAGCATTTTAGCTAACCACATCATCATATCAGGATTTTCAAATTTTGGTTCTATAACAGGTTCTCCAAATTTTTGCCACCAAAAATAATAATATTTTAACAAATTTTTTTAAAAAAATTAAATTTAAAATTATTAAATATTTATTTATTTATTTACTAACCGCCATATTCCCAATGACTATATTTCCAACGGCTATATTTTTCATCTTATATAAACACTCATTTGTTCATTTATAAAAGTATCACTACTTTCATTTTTCTAAAAGTTCATTTATCATCTCTTTCAACTTCGAAATTTCAATGGCTTCGTTATCATGAATCACCGAATCACTACTAACTTCCAACCACGCATTGTACAGAGCCAAATCTTCTTCGTTGGACCAATTAGGCATTTGAGGAATTGATTGTTTTCAGAAAGGTCTGACATTACTGGATTGAAGCAATTCTGGCGAATAAAACGCGGCTGATTGATTAAATAAAAATTGAGAATTGCCACCATAATATTGATCAGAGCCATCAAATAATAAAAAATCATCATTTAATAAACGGTTGAAGTTAAAATTTGGTGGTATTGGATTCATGAAAATGGATTTTGTAAAAATACAACTAACTAAATATTGAGAAAATAAAAGTGATTCTAGACTTAGGTGGAGAAAATATGAATTTTTGGTTATGAATTTAGTGAATGTAAGGGTGGTGTATTTATAGGGATGAAAAAAGTAAAAAAATATATATATATTTTAAAGCCAAAAGAGCCGTTTTAGGCACTATTTGGCTCTGCCAAACAGTGCCTTAACGGCTCTTTGGTATTGCTTAATTTTTTTTTTTTTTTTAAAAATGTAAAAAAAAATACAATTCTAGGCAACCAAACAGGATCTGTTTTGGTGTGCAACGTCTTATGACTGTTACATGACACGCGGCGCCCTGTTAGGGCACCACGTGTTTTTTATTTATTAAAGTCACTAAGGCGTCGCCTGTTTTTTTATTTGTTAAAGTTACTTATCGAAACGACGTGATTTTGATAAGTGAAACACGGAGTGCCCTGTTACGTGTTCTTTTTATTATTAAAATCACTTATTAAAACGATGTCGTTTTAATAAGTAAATTTTAAAAAAAAAAAATATAGGCCTTCATTAAAGTAGGCCCAATGTGAATAGAATTGACTAAGTGGTTCGCCCAATCCAGCTAACCACCTAGCCAACCAATGAACTGACCCACACTTTTTACCAACCCATTATTAGACTAGAGTAATATTTTGAGTTGCTAGATTGAGCTCAGGCGATCGCATTGCTCATGCTCTAAGCACATTTAGGATCGTCAATTTAAGTCAAGCCATTGTACGGCTGTTTGGCCTTTGCTTGGCCAGCCGTTGCTTGTGCTCTTAAATACTACTTGAAAGTTGAAATTGTTGAGAATAAATTGACTTCTGTCACTCCTATTAATCAATGCCTCAGATCTACTTTAACCAAAAAAAAAAATTAAATAAATAAGGGTAATGCTACTCAGACAGAATTCGTAGGTAGAATTCATAGACAGAAAGTTTTACATCCATTGGATGCATGTGGTGAGTGTATGTGGTGGAACCTACCACATGCATCCAATGGATATAAAACATTCTACCTATGAATTCTGTCTAAGAATTCTGTCTGAGTAGCATTACCCAATAAATAAATGCCTCGGATGTATTTTCCTTTGTTTTTTTTTCTCAAAAGACTGCATGGAAAAGTTTAACTGTTTAAGATTCAAATAAGTAATAATCAAATCATACAAAGAGCTATGGTTATAAAAAAAAATTATCTCAATCAATTTTATTTTATTTTTGAGAATTATTCATGATATAAAATTTGTATGTCTTTTTTTTTTTTTTTGAGTAAAATAAAATTTGATATAAATATCAAGATCCATTTATAAAAATTAAAAAAAAGAACAAAAAATATCACATTGCTTTTGCTAGCATGGAATTTCTGTCTTACAATTAGAATCGAAAAATTTGAACTGATTAATCCATTCTATTTTTTATTTTTAAATCAATTCTACTTTCACAGCTCAAATTTCATGTTTTTAAACACAAATATTTACCGTTCAATCAAACCGATTGGGCAATTGTATGATTGGGTTGTCGTGTATGTGGAATAAAATCCATTCATACTGAGTCTGAAGATCCCCATTCATACTGAGTCTGAAGATCCATTACTAATGGAGTAAAATGTATAAAATCTCTCATCTAATTTAAAAAATGTATAAAACAATTCATTCATGTTCACTTTATACCTCTGTCGTTTTTATTTTGTGTAAATCAATTATTCAGAGATAAAAATACATTTTAAGTTTCAATTTCACCTTTCTATCAAATTTTTTAATATTTTCAATTATAGCAATTTTATTTTTTTATATACTTTTTTAAAGTATTAATTTAATTATAAATTAAATATTTTTATTTTATTATTATTTTGTGACCTAGTCGAAATAAAAAAAGTCTTTATTGTTAAAAAAAACATTTGGCATTGTTTAAAAAGAATAGAATCTTTTTTGAACAACGCAAAAAAAGAAAAATTTAAAAAGAACAATGGAGAATTTTAAAAAGTATATAAAAAAATAAATTTTAAAATATTAAAAAATTTGATAAAAAGATAACTTAAAAAATATTTTTAACTGATCGGCACAAAATACAAATTAGAGGGGGTGACATGAAAAGTTTTTTTTTCCACATTTTTTAAACTAAAGCGTTTCATGCACTTTACCCATAACTAATCCAACCCGCCCGTTTTCTGTATACTCGTCGTCAACTGATTCCAAAACAAAAGCCCTAGTTCTGTCGCGGCTGTCTGCTCTCTCTCTCTCCAAACTCAAAGCTTTCGCGGCTATCTGCTTTTCTCTCTCGCTCCAAACTCAAAGCTTTCATTAGAATCACCTTCAGTCCAATGGCTAATGCAACATCCCATGAGACCAAAGAGCAAGAGGAACAGGAAGAAGATCAGACCTTTGAAGAGCTTGGGCTCGACCCTCGCTTGATTCGTGCCCTAACCAAGAAAAGCATTGAGAAGCCCACCCCAATCCAGCGTGTCGCAATCCCACTGATCCTAGTTAGTTCTCACTTCACTTCTCGCCGTAGTTTCCATTCATTCCTGCTCTGTTTGGCTGCTGAGAAACTGCAATAATTCTTTTTAATATATATGTGTGTGTATCTATATATATATATATATATATATATTTATATTTATATTTAATATGTCTACAGGAAGGTAAGGACGTGGTTGCTCGAGCAAAGACTGGTTCCGGGAAGACATTCGCATACCTACTTCCCATGCTTCAGAAGCTTTTATCCGATTCTGCTCCCAAAAAGAAGCTCGCTCCAACGGCATTCGTGCTCGTCCCTACACGAGAATTGTGCCAACAGGTGCTTTTTAGTGATTCCCTATTCAATTTTCTTAAGAATTTACTTGTTCATCAGTCATTGATATGAAAATGTGTGTATTGTATGTGTTTTCAGGTTTATTCGGAGGCATTGTCGCTTATTGAGTTATGTAGAGTACAATTGAAGGTTGTACAGTTGACAAGCATGATGTCCGCGTCTGAATTGGTCTGTTTATTTCCCATGTTATTGATTTAGATATGATGTTGTTTGGGCGACAGCAATTACTTGTGTTGTTACATGTTTGATTCAAAATTTTGGTTGCAGAGAACAACATTGACAGGACCACCTGACATTTTGGTTTCTACGCCTGCTTGCATACAGACATGCTTGTCAAAAGGTGTCTTACAACCATTGTCTGTTCAGGATGCACTTTCAATTCTTATTCTCGATGAGGTGGGATTCTGTCTATTGTGGATTTTGTTTCAGTTTTCATTCATGACTTCAAATCTGTTTTTACCTAAACTTGCAATGACTGCTTTCTGTGTGCAACTTGAATGAAAAATTTCAATTATAGTGCTGGGAGCCGGGACTAAATTTAGTATAATTCTGCTCGTGTATACTGAACACTGATTCTGTATATATTTTAAATTACCTTTGATAGTTTAAACATTAAGTCATATGCTTTTTATAGCTTCTTAAATCTTAGTTTTGAAACATGATTGCTTGATATTCTTTTCCTTATCAGGCAGATCTTCTTCTGTCATATGGATACGAAGATGATCTAAAAGCTCTTACAGCTCATGTACCTAGACGTTGTCAATGCCTTCTAATGTCTGCTACCTCAAGGTGTGTTATTTACACTTTGTTATTTCCACTCCTATTTTTTTTTGTTGGTAACAGTTGATTATATTGCATGCAATTTTAGTTGTTGACACAATATTTACCTTGTAGGATACCTCTTGATGTTGTTTTCTTGATCTCATTATTACGTTTTGATCTTCATCTTGTCTTTTGCTTGCCTTGATGGATTCTGATGATTTAAACTTATTCTTCAGTTAAAATTGGATTAGTAGCTTTCAATAATGCGGTTTTACATGTACTTGGGCAAAAGAAAATTTTCAAAGGTCAAAATAAATATGGAAATCATTAATATTTGTTTCAAAGTATTCTTGTTACATTCATTGTTTTCCTTTACTTTTCGTTTCTTTTTGAAATTTTAATGCTTCGTTGTTAAATGAAAAGGAAATTCATAATTTACTTCTGAATCAAATTTACATTTTGACGATGATAGTTCTTAGAGCTTAAAAAGGTTAATCCGTGTTGATTTATGTTGGCTATATGATGTTTTGCAGTGCTGATGTTGAAAGGCTCAAAAAGCTAATTCTACACAATCCTTACATCTTGACTTTGCCAGAAGTAGGAGATGTTAAAGATGAGATTGTCCCCAAAAATGTACAGCAATTTTGGGTAAGAATCAATATCCTCCTTATTGGCAAGTTTTAAGGCAAAGGGGAAATCATTAGATATATTTTGATTTTGTTCTGCAACTCAATCAAGCTTCAGATGATGGAATTTCTTTTTCTAGTATAAGGAGGACACCTTTTACTTTTCTTTTGAATTAGATTGAACCCAATGACATGCATGCACATTGAGCATGCTTTGGCATGTCCATCAGTTTTTTTTAATGTTTTCATTTTTCACATTTCCTTACATCGACACGTGGTATGTTAATGTTCATTTTGGGTACTTCTTTGTAGAAAATTTTATTAGATTGACGTTTTGGTGAGTTACGTAACTATTTGAATGAACTACCAATGAATCATTACCATCATCATCTTCTTTGCCTTGCTCCCATATGAAGGGGTCAACCACATGAATTCTTCATCTCAAATATTTTCTATTACATGTGATTTCGCCTACAATATTTAACTTTTCAAAGTCATTTTTAATAACTTTATCCCATGTTATTTTTGGTTGCTCTATCCTTCTATGACAACTAGTCGTTCCTCGTTTGACTGGCTTGTCACTACGTTTCCGATGTATGTGTCCAAACCATCTAAGTTGACTGTTTCTAATTCTCTCACCAATGGGTGCAACCCCAAATTTTTCTCTTACACTTTCATTAGTTACCCTATCTCTTTTAGTCACTCCACTCTTCCATCTTAACTTTCTCATTTCTGTTACATAAAGGTGGTGTTCTTGTTTCTTTTTAGGGCCCAACACTTTGCAACATATAACATAATTTTTTTTTGATAAATCAACATATAGCATAATTGGTCTAACAATGGTCCTATAGAAATTTTCTTTTAGCACGTGTTCTTTTATCACATAAGATCTCACTAACTTGTCTCCATATGGTCCAACCCGATCCAATTCTATTAGTTATATCACTATCTAGTATCTACCTCTCTATTCTTTTGTATTATCGATCCTAGATAGCGAAAGTGGTAGTTTTGAGTAATCTTTTGGTTTTGAAGTGTTATCATTATATTATCAATGTCTAAGTCTTTATTACATTTGCACTCCATATACTCGGTATTAGTTTGCCTAATTCTCAATCTTTTCGATTCTAAAACATTTCTCCACATTTCTAGTTTTATTACTAAATTCTCCTTCAAGGTATCTAATAACACTATCTCATCATCAAACATCACGCACCATGGAATCTTGTTTGGGAGTCTTTTGTTATTTCATCTAAGATTATTGCAAATAGATATGGGCTTGGCACTGATCCTTGGTGCAATCCTACGTTTATGGAGAACTCTCTAGGTTTACCACACGCGGTACGAACTTTAGTTTTTGTGTTTATATTGGATACTTTTTATGATTTATAAAGGGTTTTCTTTTCTTTGTAGAGCCCGCCAAATTGTGTCTCTTGGGGCCCTATCATAAGCTTTTTCTAAGTCTATAAAATCCATATTCAAGTCTTGTTGCCTTCTCCTACATTCTTCAACTAATTGTCTAAGTAGGTATATAGCTTCCATTGTGGATCTCCCCAGCAAGAATCTGAATTGGTTATCGGATCAGTGAATGACAATTTAATATGCTTCAAACAGTAATTCCTCTGTCTCTCTCCGACATTTGGTGCTTGTTAGCTTGTGTGCCTGTGCATTAGCATTTATTGATTTGTATTATACAAGAACCATATTCTTTCAATCTATATAATTTATATATATAAATGAATATGAATTATATGCTGCCATTCGTGTTATATTTCTTGCTTAAGGATCTGGCATTTCGAGAACACAATAGACATTGTTGTGAGGGATACCTTCTTCAGTTTGCCACATGCTGCCTAATGAATTCAAATTGTGAGTAGAATAGAGAAAGTAGCCACAATGCCAGCTTGCAATCGATGTTGGAAATGGGGCATAACCTTTCATGCCATCAGTAAAGTCTGAAGTTAGAAATGCACCCAATGAGCAACATAGACTTCCATGTTCACTTAGCTATGTCATCAAAAAAATTTCCTTTTTTCTTTTTATATTTTCTTCTCATTTTGATTAAGAATACATACACAGGCAGTCATCGCTTAAGGTAAATTCCTTGTAAAATATTTCTGCATTAGGATAGAGCACTTTTTGTAACAATGGACTTTGAAAATCTTTAGGTGCTTTTGCATCATCAAACTTCTTGGTTCATCTTATCTTCATTGATGCTTCAAATATAAGTTTTCTTATTACTGCACCATTATGTTCTTCCTTTTTTTATTATTATTATTTTATTTTAGATTTCGTGCAGTGCTCGCGATAAGCTTGTTCACATCCTCGCACTCTTGAAATTGGAGTTGGTTCAGAAAAGGGTGCTGATATTTACTAATACAATTGACATGGGTTTTAGACTGAAATTATTCTTTGAACAGGTATTTTGGTTATATCTTATGCTTCTTCCAATTCTATGATTCTTTTATCTGCTAATAAATGGTCTAGATTATTAATTGATGCATTTGATAACATCATAATATTACTATGTTATTATGATCTGTTTGGTTTAAATGTTTTGGTTTCTTTATTTTTACTTTTCTCTTCTTTTGGTAAATGACCAGTGTTAATTTCATATATTTAGAACTAAAAGGTTCACATTCTTCAGATCTTGGTTGAGGACAAACAAATTTTGAATTTGACGAGAATCTTTGAGATGTTTGAAAGGGATAGTACTTGGGTCTAAAATCCAACCTGAATAACATTACCCATCCAATCCATAATTTCTTGAGGGGAAGTTGACCAGGCTGGTTGTTACAACTGGTAAGGAATTAGAGGAGTGGATTTTTATAATTTGAGGATCATTATCTGCTGTTGAGGATAATGTCATTTTTCCCTTTGTTGATTATGGTCAATATGTTCATGAGTCTCTTTTTTATATACAAATATAGAACTTCCTTATAATCTTGGGCCAAGTGGATTTTCTTACTAATGATTATTATTTGAGGGTGGGACTGTAAAAATAGCTAAAAGTTAATAGCATATCATCAGCTGCAATTTCATTGAAACCTGTTGGCAAATTCTTCATCCCTTTCCATTTTACATTGTTAAATTTGGTTTATTTTTTCATGGCAGTTTGGAATCAAATCTGCTGTTTTGAATGCTGAGTTGCCACAAAATTCTCGTCTACATATCCTTGAGGTGTGCTATTAATTTTTCTAATTTTCATTTATGCAAAATCTGATTAAGAATAATTTCTATGCAAATGCTCTTAATTCTATACCAACAAAGTTATATTTTAGTTCTTACTTCTTCCAAATTGCTGGTTTCTTCAGGAATTCAATGCTGGACTATTTGATTATTTAATTGCAACTGATGACAACCAATCAAAAGAGAAGGAACAAGTCGAGGGGGAGAGTCACGTTGAGCGAAGAAAGTCTCGAAGGCGCACCAAGCAAAAATTGGACTCTGAATTTGGAGTTGTCAGAGGAATTGACTTCAAAAATGTGTACACAGTATGCAAACAATTCTTACTGTTACATAATTACATTGCACTGATTTGTAATCATAGTGTTTGAATCTGCAGTTGGTAACCATGTGGGATTATATAATTTCAAGGTCAATAATTAATTGAATTTCAAAGGCAACTCATGCGGAGTTCTTGTTCTTAGATTTTTTTTGTTTGTTTTGGAGTTCTGATTCTTGTTTTTTTGGTATTATGAAACATGATTGAATTTTTGAGATGCAAGTAGTGTTCTGGTTTTACACAGGATATGGTCAGAAGATCAAATTATAATCTTCTATAACGAAAGATGCTATACCTTCTAGTCGAATGGCATATAATAGTTTCCTGACCTCTAAAGATGGAAATTTATCTGGAGGGTTCATGAAATCCTGCTACAGGAAAGTCAATTTTGGGAGATTGTTGTTAAAATGTTGGTGTCAACATTCTTTATGTTCTTGTTTGTGTTTTTCTTTTCTTTCTTTTTTAATTCTGATTGTCAGCTTGTTACTGCAATGGCAGTAACATAATTTGCTGACCTTTAAAGAAGTCACCTTCTTTTTGGGGCACATATAGAAGGGTGGTAGCTTTTGTCACAAACTCAAGTTAACATAATTTCATGTTCTTTTTTCATTATAGCTGTCTTCTCTGTTCCCTTGATATCATCCAATGTGGAATGATATCTCAAGGACGATTCTTTTTGGTTATAATCACCAACCCCCCCCTAACAACAACAACAAAATAGGGGAGTCCTCTTCTGTTATTGAAAAGCTCATGTAGTAAAAGGATAGATTATCAGGTTATCGTTTTGGTCTTATTAGTTTGCTTGTAGTGGAAACATTTTGTTTGGTTTACCTAATAAATACCTTTTGTTACCTGGTTTTCTATATTTAATATTACCTGCATTTATTTTCAACAGGTAATAAATTTTGATATGCCTCAAAGTGCTGCAGGATATGTTCATAGAATTGGACGTACAGGAAGAGCGTATAATACTGGTGCATCTGTGTCTCTTGTAAGTGTTAAATGATTTATATAATATTAATTTTGCATAGGGAACCTCATTAAGCAAAATGACCTTTTGTCTTCTTGAATGCATACTTTTAAGCACTACTTACCGAGTTACTTGATACAAACTATATCTATCTTTGTGATCTTTGTCGTGTGTTTGTGTGTATATGAAATTGTTATTAAGAAAATATATATTTATCAAATTGCAATATGTGCTGGAGAATTTCTTGTTTTTGGGAACATCAAGGTCTTGATATTATTGTTGCACAAATTTCTTTTGGAATTATCATATTTCTCACTTTCCTTTTTGAGGAATGGAAATGACTTATTAATTTGTTGGGTAGACTAGATATTGATACCAATGTTGTTAGGGGCCTTAGGGCATAATGTTTTGAGTCATTGAATTTGGTTTTACTGGCTTATTGGTATTTTTACTTGTTAACAGGTTTCTCAAGAAGAGATGGAAACTTTCGAAGAAATCAAATCTTTTTTTGGAGAAAGCGAAATCAAGGACTCAAATTTTATTGCTCCATTTCCTTTGCTCACTAAAAATGCAGTTGAGTCTTTACGTTATAGAGCTGAGGTAAATGTTTTGACTGTTCCATCTATATCACTGAAAAAAGTTTGATATATAATATTCATCCTATATGTGGCAATGCTCACATTTCTTTTTTTTGTCTTTGGAAATATTCTTTGAAATATTAGTTTTCCAGTTTTGGCATGCAGGTAAAGTAGTTGCATAGCTATAGATACCTAATATTGTGCTTCAGCTTCACCAAAATTCTAAAAAGTGAGACACAGGAAACATTGAATCTTTCCGGTGCATATTCAAAGAGATGGAATTGTTCTCGTATTTTTTATTAACAATTTTGAATCTTTGCGGTGCATATTCAAAGAGATGGAATTGTTCTCGTAGTTATTGAACTCAATAAACAAGTAAATGCATAATTCTTTTTCTTTCTGGGGTAAATTACCTTGACCTCCATAGAGGTTTTAAATTGTCTGCCAACATAGAACTTATGCAAAAATAAATCTGACACCTTAGTGAGAGTAAGGTGTTGTTTGATAATCCAATTCAACACTAATTCTGAATGGATTAAGTACTTGTTCAATTAAGTGCGTTTCATAACGTATATTGAATATCACTTAAAAATTAAGTGCCACTTAAAATGGCGTATTTTGAATATCACCTAAAAAATTAAGTGTCACTTAAAATGAGGTAAAATTTTAAGTCACAGTGACTTTACTTATCACTGAATGTTGAACATTGAAAATCCCAAATTATCGAAATAATTATTAATTTACAATTATTGCTTAAAACTTCAGTACTTAAATTCAGCTCTTGAAATTTTAAGTGCTCAATTTTTCAGTTTTATCAAACACCACCCTAGTCGAAAAACAGTGTTAAATTATCTATGTGATCAATGTTAATGTTCTCAAGTTAAATAGTTTTTAAAATTATGCCCTCTTTGAACCTCCTTGTTTTTAGGATGGCAACGGGGCGGGTATGCCAAAACCCTACCCCGCCCCATCAAGGAAATACTAAATTCATCTCCCGTTAAGAACCCAAACGGGTTTGTGATAAGCATACCACCACTGCCCCATTTAGTGAAAGAGAGGAATAACAAAATCCTTTAAATCCTTTGCTTTATTTGATTTGAATTCGATGTTTGGGCTAAATGTACCCAAATGATGATACAACACTCCTGCAGTCAAAACCTCAATAGATAAGACCAAAGAAATGACACAAACATACATACATATGTAAATAGAGATAGAAACGATTTTGGTCTTCAAGAATTTTTTTTATTATAGATCTATTATGTATACAAGATAGAGAGAGTTCTCTTTTACTAATAAAATAAAGAGAGGAAAAGAGCAGAATAAGGTAACCTGGTGGCTGCCATATATCTAGTATACTATATTTATATAAGTAATATAATAATAAAAGAAATGTCACATTTCATACAATTATGTCATTATATATATATATATGTGTATATATATATATGTATATAATCGGGGCGGGGCGGGTACTAGGCAGGTTTTCTTAAAAAACCCATACCCGCCTCTACTCCTATTAGGGGGGACCAAATCCTCTCCATTAGGGGCTGAGTGGGGCGGAAACCCGTCGGGGTGGAGGAAATTGCCACCCCTACTTGTTTTCTCTTCCATACTCTTTCTCCTCCTCTCCCTAAGGTTCTCTCTTCCTCCCCCTAAAACTCTCTCTAGAACTATCTTTGAAACATACCCGTCTCCTTCCTGAAACTGAAAGTTCTCTCTTCCTACTCCCTAAAACTCTCCAAACAACCCAACACCATCCACCTAATCCCCTGTGAAGCACCTCCATCCCTCTGCCGCTCTACCAATACCACCACCACAATTAATCTCTCCCACACCCATTGATGATCCAACTCCTCCATTTATATGTACATAATTTAATGGATTTTATATCCCTATATATACTCTGGAAGAAGAGCATGTGCTTAGAGGAGAGAAAATATGTGATGCAACAGGACTTGTTCTGTTTTTACAACACACAGAAGGAAGTTCTTGATTTGTACTATTTTAGAGTGAGACTGAGAGTGTTTGTATCTTTTTGTGTTAGAGAGATAAAGGAGATTTACTGTTTGTATGTTTTTGTGTTAGATAGAGAGATAAAGGAGATTTACTTCATTTGCTTGAAGCTCTCTTTGTTGCTATAGTTTTCTTGAAACTTTGTAATTAATTAGGTTCAATTGTAGTTAAAATTTTAAGAGAATTTCCAGTTACCTATGTGCGCTATGGTGGTGGTTCGATGGTTGTGGTAGTGAATCTCAAGTGATGTTGGATTATGATGGGAGTTGATGGTTGTTGAGAGAGAGAGAGAACATGGTGGGGGGATGGAGGTGAATTTGTGATGTAATGGAGTCCAATGGTGATGGGGGGAAGGTGACAGGGCCAAAAACAAGGGAAAGTCTTCAGTGCACCGGTTATACCATGTCACACCAACTAATTATATCTTTTTTTTTATTATAAAATGCATCCATTTTAGTGGGTCCTATCATTATGTGTCAGTGTTTAATCAGGTGATACCGACGTCGCTGGTATTACCAGTGCATTAGCTACGTGTTGCAGAAATCAAATGGTTGGGTTTTATTAATTAGAAGCATTAAACAACCATCCCAGAAAAACTGATTAATGGCTTTGTATACTTTTTTATTAGGCAAGGACACACTCACATGCCCGCTTTTGTCTTAATGGGGACGAACCTTCAACCTCCCATGTGAGGTGAAAAATGCCCCTAGGCTAGGCCCTTTTGGTGATCATGTGCGTGTCTGGAAGTCCTGTTGGAAGGATTGTTGGCCATAACATCTGGCAGTCAATTTCTTTCTCCTAATTTCTTACTTACCCGTATCTCCTTCCTCTACTGTGATCTCTAATATTTATTTGAGATTAACATTTTATACTTTTGCATGGGGAAGCTCCTTTCCGCTCTATCCTGATGGCATGATCTTTTCAGGATGTTGCAAGGAGTGTGACAAAAATTGCTGTGAGAGAATCACGGGCTCAGGATCTGAGGAATGAAATTCTAAATTCTGAAAAGTGAGTGATTTATTTAAACATTGTGATTATAACTTTTTCTCTTTTATTATGAAATATATGACACGCGTATCCCAATAAGTAAAGAGTATGGCTTGACTTTCTGCATATTATATCTCTTACCAGGTCAAGCTTACTGCCAATTCTAAGATACCTTCTAGGCTTCTAGTTACATATTGTTTCTATCACTACATGCTTGGAGAGTTTCATTTTTGAAGCATGTGAAGGATGGTTCTACGAGTTCTAGTTATAGCTTATGGGCATGTCAAAACTTGTATTTGTTTAAAATCCTTGATGGAGATTGGAGCTTAATCTGACTTTAGTTCCAGTTTCAGATTTTTTTATTTGAGAGCATCACACTTCGCTGACAGAGGTGTCAGGGGGAATACATGTGTGTGTGCACACACGAGTGTGTGTGTGAGAGAGAGAGAGTTTCTGCTTATACTTTAGCTTTACCTCTACAAATTATACCAGTGCTGCATTATTATATCTCTGGCCAATTTGATTTACTAACTCTGTTGCTGTTCAGGTTGAAGGCTCATTTTCAAGATAATCCAAGAGACTTGGGTAATGGAACTTATCAGTTGGACATTATATATGGTTGAGTTGTAGAAATATTACTGTTTGCACTTAAAGATTGAAGGTTAATAAGTTGAGCTTGTATCTTTAATTTTTTACAGATCTTTTGAAGCATGACAAGCTGCTTAGCAAGAAGGCCCCTGCTACTCACCTACGGGATGTGCCTGAGTATCTATTGGACCCAACAACACAGGAAGCGAGCAAGATCGTCAAACTTGCTAGAGCTGCAATGGGAAATCCCAACCCTGCTCGTCGCAAGGGATTCAAGGGCAAATTTAGAAAAAATAGAGACCCTCTCAAGACTTTCTCTGCTGAGGTATGGTAACTTGCTACATAAGTTTTCTTACCTTCAGCTCCTTTTGTTTAATGGAAATATCTTCAGGGTATGTGTGTCTATATATTTATAATTTTTATGGGAAAAAAGAGAAAATTATCTACAGGTACTAAAGAAACCCCTTGTTAAATATTGACAAAATTTCTGCAGAATTTTTCTTCTCTTTGAAAAGTATTCTGTAAAACGACATAATGACTAAAAATCCAAAGAAACATGTCTTTTGGTCAAAATAAGCATAACTAAGAATTTGAACTATTTATAAATTAGTGCAATACCTTGAGGCTTGAAAATTTTGGTTCAACATTATAACAACTCTTGACAATTTTCTAATGGATTGTTGCATTTATGTTACTTGATTAAAAAATTTGTTGATTGAGATTGATGATGTTGCTTATGAATTTGCCTTTTATGTCTTCAGGCACCGAAGAAAGCTTTCAAAGGTGGGGTAAAGAGGAAGGATAAAGACATGAATGATAGTCACAAAAAGAAAAAGAATAGATCTGTTTAATTCACCTTGCTATAAATTATTATTAAAACCTTGGGTTAGTCATTTACCCCACAATTTTGTATTATTTAATTGTATTATTTAATAGTGGTAAATGCCCAAAAGTTGCACGTTGCACAAATTTGTTTTACATTGTATGTATCAAACAACTAATTATGCCCTGTTAATGCTCTTTATAATAATTTGTCCTCTTGTATTAACCAAAATTTGGATTAAAAAAAAAACTAATTTCTACCGAGTCGTGAACTATTAAATGATCCCTGGACCAGGTTTTATTTGTTATTTTTTAAAAAACTTTTTGCTTGTGTGTTCGCTTTTAATTGGTCCAGAACCAATAGGTGATTAGCTTTATTTTTATCATTAAAATCTGACCCCTACTGCCATACAAAAAGATTTGATATTGATTAAGCCGTTGAATCAAAGTCATTCTAGTTGTATCTAGAGCAATTTAATCTAACACAATTTTATGTGAACATAACAAAATTTAGTGTAGCCTCTTTTATTCTATTTTTATCTTTTTCCGTTTCTAGATGTGACTGACAATGAAAGTGAATGCATAACTCAGGTGGAGCATTAGCAAAATTGCTCCTCCACATGGTGATTCGATCATACATAACCACGGTTTCATTTGTCAATTCCTGAGATTTTGTCATTGTTCTATCTTTTCACTCGTTTCTCTTTCATGTTGGGACAACTTCAAACTGCCAAGAAAGTCATTTTTCTGAGATTCTGCTGATGAGAGAAGCCACGCACGCACGCTCGCTTGGACAGGACAAATTCTTCAAATCGCGACAAATGATTAAATTGTTTTCAGTTTTGTAGTAAATTGTTCTGCATTGCATGCCACGACTCCTTCGAGAATATGCTAGTGAGTCCATTTGCATGATGTTTAAATAATCTACATCTAAGGCTCTCATTTGGCCATTCATATATATATATATATATATATATATATATATGAATGATTCAAGAGTAATGATCTCTTGTTCACTGGTGGGTAAGAAAATTTTTAAATACAATATAATAATCGACATAGTAATAATTGGATATGATCTAAATGTAAAAAAAGTAATTTTCAAAAATTATTACAATCATATATAATGATTATCATACATGATGTGGAAGAATTTCTTACTCACCGGTGAGTAAGAGATGAGATGATTTCTGTATGATCCAATGCTCACTTTTATCTCAATCTTTGATAAATGTGTGCCGTTGTGGACCTTACTAAGCTTACCAATATCACAAAATTAATTATCACTATTGAAAGGCTTTATAAAAAATTTAATGAGACATTTCTAAGAGCAAAAGGTATGGTAGACAATATTTGGTTGGTTATGTTATATATGTTGGCTAAGCATGTTAGTATTTTTGCTGATAAGACTAACTTTAAAATGTGAGCAGTAGCCAATCGAGTTTCTTTCTTTTAATTATTTTTTTATTATATAGAATATTTATTTGCACAAATAGTGAAAAAAATATAATAATAAAAATGTAAAAAACATCACAAAGAAAGTGACAAAACGTAAAGAAGAGGTACATAGAGAGAAATTGCTCGCTAAGAGCATCCACTATGGGATGGCTAAATTTGGATCTCCAAATTTGAATTTTAGCTAGCCACCTCAGCATTTTAGCCAGCCACATCATCATGTCAGGATCTCCAAATTTTGGCTCCACAACAGGTTCTCCAGATTTCCGTTAACCAAAAATAATAATATTTTAATAAAATTTTTTTTTTAAAATTTAAATTTAAAATTATTAAATATTTTTTTATTTATTTACTAACGGCTAAATTCCCAACGGCTATATATTCAACGGCTATATTCCCAACGGCTATATTTTCAACGGCTATATTCCCAACGGCTATATTCCCAATGACTATATTTTTTTTCTTATATAAACACTCATCTGCTCATTTATAAAATTACCACTACTTTCAATCTTCCAAAAATTCATTTACCATCTCTTTCAACTTAGAACTTTCAATGGCTTCGTCATCACGACCTTTGTCAGATTCTAATTCTCCACATTCTTCGTCATCCTCCTCATCAATAGATCTTGACAAATTGCTTGAAGATCATGTATCTACCTACAAAGAAATTCTGAGTTGTTGTACGCCGGAGATTATATCGCAAGTATTTCAACCAGCTCAGAGGCGGCGGTTTATTCATCGTGACCGAGAAGGAAGCTACTGTCAGCTAATGAAAGACTACTTTGACGAGAATTGCTTATATACACCTGAGCAATTTCATAGACGATTCAGGATGCGTCGAGAACTATTTCTTCGTATCTTGAATGATGTTCAATCTTATGACGATTTCTTCATCCAAAAAAGAGACGCTTCTGGCCGTTTGCGGTTGTCTTCTATACAAAAGATGACAACTGCAATACGCATTCTCGCATATGGTGGACCAGCCGATTCATTTGACGAGTATATTAAAATCGGTGAGACTACTGCAATAAGTTGTTTGAAGGCATTTTGTACTGCTGTTGTTGCTGTGTATGAGCAGCAGTACATGCGCGAACCAAACGAAACCGACATCGCACGACTCCTTCAAGAAGGGGAGGCTAGAGGATTCCCAGGTATGCTTGGTTCTATCGATTGTATGCATTGGGAATGGAAGAATTGCCCAGTGGCGTGGCATGGCACACACAAGGGTCGCACCCATAAGGCTACTTTAATATTAGAGGCGGTAGCCTCCAAAGATTTGTGGATTTGGCATTCATTTTTTGGAATGGCTGGTTCACACAATGATATAAATGTGTTGGATCATTCCTCCGTATTCAACCGTATTGTCAGTGGTAGAATGCCTTCGATTAATTATGTGGTGAATGGGCATCAGTATAGCATGGGGTATTACTTGTCTGATGGTATATACCCAAAATGGGCAACTTTGATACAGACCATCCCAAATCCAAGAACTCCAAAACAAAAAATGTTTGCAGAAAAACAAGAGGCATGCAGGAAAGATGTGGAGCGAGCATTTGGGGTCTTGCAAATCAAGTGGGCAATACTGCAACGACCAGTTAAATATTGGGAGAAGATGGACTTGTGTCTCATAATGAGAACGTGCATAATCCTTCACAACATGATCATTGAAGATGAGCGCCACGACAATACTGGAATTTGGCTGCCACCGGAAGAGAGTATTCCGATTCATACTCGAAGATTAGACCCCAATATTTTTGCGGCACACATCTACGCTCGCCAAACTCAGTACCGCAGTAGAGAGACAAATACGCAGTTGAGGAAGGATCTGATAGAACAGATGTGGAATCAGATTGGTGATTCATATGAAGATCTTTAAGTTATGTTGGTTTTTTATGTACTCCTTTCTTTAAATTCTGTTATCATTTTATGTACTAGAATTTCAAGTTATGTTGTATTTTTATGCTTGTAAGATGTTATAAAATATTATGCAATAAAAATTTATTTCTGAAATTATTTTCGCATGACACAATATTCGTAATAGATTTAAAAGCAACATAACATAAGTTAAATGAATTACAATATCCATAATGGATTAAAAAAAAAAAACATAATTTCAAACGATACAATATTCATAATGGATAAAAAAAAATAACATAACTTAAAACGATACAATATCCATTATGGATTAAACAAGTCTTATGGATTGCGCAAATTCTCATCTGCTTCTGCACACATTCGCTCATATATCTGTTGTTGTTTTCGGATAAGCCATGCTTTCTGTATTTCTGTTGGCATTGAATTTGGATCTTTTAGCATCAACTCCTCTTCTCGAATTTTTTCTTCGTGTAGTTCTCTCTGGCGTTGTCTTCTTTCTTCGTGTAGTTCTCTCTCCCTTTGTCTTTCCATCTGTTTTAACTTTGTCTCCATAATAATATTTGTTTGAGAGTCAAGTTTGGATGTTGCTTGGTGGAAACTGACCTCGAATGATGAGTGTGAGGTCTCATATTCTGGCTGTTTCTTCTTATTTCGGCTCTGCTTTGCCGCCTTGCGTCCTGCTGGTCGCTCTAATGGTTGAGATTCAGCAATACCCGGTGAATATTCATTCATGCCAAACTGTGGCGATCCTTCAGAAGGAACACCCTCGTACGCTGCATTACTTAATGGACTTGATGCGTTTGAGTGAGCAACAGGCTCGTTGATGTTGATTCCAGTACTCCTCTTCTTTGCGCGGGCAATTGTGGCTTTGTTTTTTCCTTGATCGAGACAATATGCATGCCATTTTGGAGAGTCTTTCAAAATGTTCCAACAAGCATGGAGTTTAAAGTCCTCATTCATAGTAGATTTATATAAATGTTGAGCCGCTGTGATCTGCTTTAAATAATTACACAATAATAAGAAACAAATTATTTAAAATAATTACTTATTAAATACGATCAAGTAAAAAAATTAATTAAAATTATTAACTTACCATATCATGATTGTTGAAGCCACTGGTCTGATTATTTTCAATTGTAAGCAAGCATGCAGACCATTTGCTAATTTTTTTTTGGATGGTGGACCAACGATTTGTCAAACCGCACTCGCCTCGGGCAGTTGGAGCACCAAGTTGTACTTGAAATTCGACGAGAATTTTTTCCCATAATGTCGACTTCGCTTGGTCTGCACCAATCACCGAATCATTGCTAACTTCCAGCCACGCATTGCACAAAGCAAAATCTTCTTCGTTGGACCAATTAGGCATTCGAGGAACCGGTTGCTTTCGGGAAGATCTAACATTACTGGGTTGAGGCAATACCGGCGAATAAAATGCGGCTGATTGATTAGATGGAAATTGAGAATCGCCACGATAATATTGATCAGAGCCGTCAAATGATAAAAAATCATCATTGGATAAAGGGTTGAAGTTGAAATTTGGTGGTGTTGGATCCATGAAAATGAATATTCTAAAAATATAATTAACTAAAGATTGAGAAAATAAAAATGATTCTAGACTTAAGGAGGAGAAAATATGAATTTTTGGTTGTGAATTTAGTGAATGAAGGGGTGGTGTATTTATAGGAATGAAAAAAGATGAAAAAAGTAAAAAAAAAATATATATATATTATTTTAAAGCCAAAAGAGCCGTTTTAGGCACTATTTGGCTCTGCCAAACAGTGCCTTAACGGCTCTTTGGCAGAGCTTAAATTTTTTAAAAAAAAAAAAAGGCAAAAAACGGTCAAAAATGACTTTTCTGGGCAGCCAAACAGGGCCTTAGGGCGTGTTTGGGTGTGCAACGGTCTTGTGACCGTTGCAGGACACGCGGCGCCCTAACAGGGCGCCGCGTGTTTTATTTTTTTAAGTCACTTATCGAAACGACGTCGTTTCGATAAGTGAAACACGCGGCACCCTGTTAGGGCGCCGCGTGTTTTTTTTTATTAAAATCACTTATCGAAACGACGTCGTTTCGATAAGTGAAAATTTAAAAAAAAAATATGGGCCTGCATTAAAGCAGGCCCAATATGAACAGGGTTAGCTAAGTGGTTCGCCCAATCCGGCGAACCACCTAGCTAACCAAACATTTGGCCCACCATTTTAGCTAACCCATTGTTGGGCCACAGTAGAGTTTGGATCGCCAGATTGGGCTCTGGCGATCCCATTGCTGTTGCTCTAAGTGGCTAGACAGAGCCATCCCCCTAGCCAGCTTTTGGGGCTGACCCACTTGTAGCCAGCCCCATACGGACCCAAATGCTCGCTACAGCCAGTAGCCATCTGATCCAAAGGTCACTATACCTCTTGCTCTAAGGCTTCGTAAGAGCAGACGCCTCCACTTAACTCCATATAACTCAGTTCCTAATCCTTTGTTTGGATCGATGAAATTGGAAGAAAAAGAAAAGAAAGGAAAGGATAATAACTTTTATATTTGGTTTTCATTGAAGAGAAAAAAGAAATGATAAGGAGAGATTTGAGGGATAACTTAACTCTTCAAATCTCTCTTTTACTAGAAGTGCCAATATTTAGAGAGAAAAAATAACACTCAAAAGTGAAAATTTTATAATACTAAAAATAACTTTAACATTTTAAAGAAGAAAATTTAAATGACATAATAGTAAATTGATTAAAACTAAAAATTTTTTTCACTCCTTTAAAATAGATTTTTTCTTCACTCCTTTGTATGTATAAATAAATATACATGGTGTGAGCTTGGGTATGTATTTGTTAATATCACACATGATGGACAAATCAAACATACAGATTTTACTGACAGTTTGACGAGATATTCCAGTAAATAAGTAAAATTTGATGTCGTTGATTATTTTAGGTTTTTTTTAGCTTCTTTATCAATATTTAATTTTTATGACTCGGGTGTAATAAGGTGAGATGTATTACACTACACACAATCTAAAAATAAATATTCTGTACATAATGTAGTAAATTGGAAAAATTACAAAGACATGGAATTATTGAAAAGTCACCGCTTTCAGTAATATGAAGTTGAAATTGGAGTAGAATTAGAAGACAGAGTCGGATCTTAGCCCAAAAGACAAGAACCCAGTCAGTGAAATGGAACCAGAATGCTGATTCACAGGTCTTTCCATCACCACCCGGTCCTTGCTCACCGTCCGCACCACAGACTGCAACATTGTTTCTGTTACCACTTACATCTAACTCTCTCTCTCACCACAACACCCTCCCCCTCTATTTTCGCCTATAAATGGACTCTACCATCCAGAGCTAGAGAGAGAAAGAGAGCAGTCACCAACATTTGCAATTACAGAGGGGTAGAGAGAGAAAGCGAGGAGGTGACCTGGATCTCATCTCTTGTGTCTCCTCTAATCAATTATAAGAAGAAGACGATCACGATGGTCGACAGTTACATTCTGGGGACTTTCTTTGCCTCTCTGCTGGGGGGCTTTGTTCTTCTCCATATTTTGCGAGATAGGACCAAGAGAAATCGCCAACAGGAAGCTACTAGGGCGTTTGAGATCCGAGACGACGTTTCGAGCTCCGCCGGAGGAGAATTCCGGCCCGACGATGGACCCAAATCTGACATCATCATCGTCGGAGCCGGTGTCGCTGGTGCTGCCCTCGCTCATACCCTTGGAAAGGTTAGTTTTCTATCTTTTTACCCTTTTCGAACGAACTGCTTGTTTCCTTGGAAAATTATCACCTGGAACATAATGTTCCTTCGGGAAGTTCGTTTTTCATGTCCTGTTTGTTTCCACGGAAAATTTTTTACCGACAAAGAAGTAAAGTTGGGTTCGAAGTTTAATCATTATTATTTGGCGGGAACTGTTATAATATCAAACGATAATTTTAACTGTCGTCGGAAAATTTCTGTAAAGGAGCTATTTTGTGTCAAAACAAACAGAGCTTTGAAGTTCTGTCTGTGTTTATTGAGAAGACTTTACCAACTCAATGGATGTTCAGTCTTTTTTTGTATAGAAAGTTGTACACATATTGAAAAAGTCTTATTAATATAATAACATGGCATAATAAAATGGTTTTCAGGATTCTACAGAACCATTGTGACGTCTTTACACAAAATTAAAAGGGAAAGGAAAGTTAATCATGTTATTGAACCAAATTTTTTTTAAGGAGGGTATCGATATTTCTTTTTAGGTTAGAGTTAAATTTTCTTAATTAGTATAGTTTAGAAGTTTAGTTGAGAGCTTGTATAGAAAATGGTGATACTATTTCTAGTACAATTGCCTTATAACCGTCTTCATAGCTTTAACCTTAGAATTATAATACATAAATTACAGAAAATGAGCCATTGAATAAGGGCCTTGGTGTGTCGAAGGAGATGCGTGATCATTTGTTGAAGGAACTGGTTTCAGTTGCAAACTGACACTGCTATGACTTTTCTCTATTTTTTCATGCACCCTGCCCTAAACCTGCACCATTTAGAGCATCATAACAATTTCAAGATGACATAGACTGGTCTCTGTAGTTCTCTATGTAAAAGCCTTCAACTATATTCTTGTTTGTTGCCACGTGTTGCAGGACGGACGACGAGTTCATGTGATTGAGAGAGATTTGACAGAGCCTGACAGAATTGTTGGTGAACTGCTACAACCAGGTGGATACTTGAAGCTGATTGAATTGGGCCTTGAAGGTATGCATGAAACTTAGCATGCATTTTAGAGTTTGTTCCAGCCTCCTATTAGTTAAAAAAATGTTGACAGAAATTATTCTGAACAAACTTTTGTGTGGTGAAGAACTAGTTGGCAGTAGTTCCTACTCTTCTTTATCTATAGACATAATTGATTTGGTTGTGAAATATAAAACACAAGCACTTTAACTACAGATTGTGTGGAGGAAATTGATGCCCAGCTAGTATTTGGATATGCTCTTTTTAAAGATGGGAGAAATACTAAACTGTCTTATCCCCTGGAGAAGTTTCATTCAGATGTAGCTGGGAGAAGCTTCCACAATGGGCGGTTCATACAGAGGATGAGGGAAAAAGCTGCTACACTTCCCAAGTATACTTTATTGCCTATTGTCGCAAATAATCTGTTGTTTAATTATCTCTATTGTTCTATAAATTACTAGGAAAATATTATTATTTTTTGTTTAATGAATTGATCCAAAATTCTACATTAAATTCTATAATCATAATTTCTTTCTCAAATTGTGGGTATTTGTGGGTATTGATATTATAATGATTAATCTGCACTCCTAAATTGGAAGTGCTTCTAAGATCTGTGATTTTTAAAAGAGCAGTGGTATCCGAAACAATTACCTATACTTAAAAATCTGTAATTCTCTACTAGCTAACATGGCCACTATTTCTCCCCTAATTTTAAATAAACACTCACTTCTATTGCATTAGTATTGGAAGTTGCTTATGCCACATCAATTAGTATGGTTTTCTCTAGCAATGCATTTTTAAGAAACATTTCCCTTTCCTGAGTGTTATTTCTGATCTAATTTTTTATAGCAAATATTACATTCAATGTCCTCACTTTAGTGCGCCTTTTTTTGATTTCCATTGGTCAATCACTAACAATTCTTTTGTTTTTGGGTCTGGAACTTGCGTCAACACTTTTTTAACTATAGATCTGCTAACAGAAATTTTCAGTTTGTCATCTGTGTTCAGTGTGTATTCCTTGACAATTTCTTTTACTTAGTCCTATACGTAGTATAACTTATTGATTTATGCTTCCTTGGCATCATGATTTATAGAAACTGCTAAGTGCTAACTAGTAAATCGTAACAGTATTTCAGTGAACATCACCTAATTAGAATTTATATTGTTACTTGTTTTGGTTCCATCATTCCTTTTTGACATGCAATTTTCTATATAGTGTACGGCTAGAGCAAGGAACAGTGACATCACTGCTTGAAGAAAACGGAACTATTAGGGGGATCTTGTACAAAACTAAGACTGGTCAGGAGCTTAGAGCATATGCTCCTCTTACGATTGTTTGTGATGGCTGCTTTTCAAATTTGCGGCGTTCTCTTTGCAACCCTAAGGTAGAAATCTGACGTCTTTGCCTGTTCAAACTTTCTTCCTCCTTGACTAATATAGTAAAGATTCATATATAAACATCTATAGTCAAGTAATAATGTTGACCCCTTTATTATCTTGAGAGACTTGATGAGCGATATAATCTGTCTGGCTATTATTTGTACTCTCTCAATTTAATTCAAATTTTTTGCTCCAAATCCATGAGGTAAATTTCCCTATTTTTTAATTCCACAGGTGGATGTGCCATCTTGTTTTGTTGGTTTGGTCTTGGAGAACTGTCAACTTCCATTTCCAAATCATGGGCATGTTATTTTAGCAGATCCGTCTCCTATCTTATTTTATCCAATCAGTAGTACTGAGGTTCGGTGTTTGGTCGATGTACCTGGTCAAAAGTTACCTTCTATTGCTAATGGTGAAATGGCCAACTATTTGAAAACCACAGTGGCTCCCCAGGTATCTGTAGTTATTATTTACTTAAAGTTTCGTTTCCCCATCTCATTTTTTTTCTAAAATCGAATGTGGTGCTATCAGATACCACCTGAGCTGCACGATGCATTTATAGCCACAATTGATAAAGGAAATATAAGAACAATGCCGAATAGAAGTATGCCGGCTGCTCCCCATCCTACTCCTGGAGCCCTTTTAATGGGAGATGCTTTCAACATGCGTCATCCTTTAACTGGTGGAGGAATGACTGTGGCACTTTCTGATATTGTTGTACTGCGGAATCTTCTTAAGCCACTGCATGACCTGAATGATGCAGATTCACTGTGCAGATATCTTGAATCCTTTTACACCTTGCGCAAGGTAAGCTAAATTCATATTCTGGGGTTGTTATTCTAACATGAAAAGACTAAACGTTCGAAAGCAAATTGCTTCATTTTACAGGACACAAAATGCAGATTAATTCTGAAGAAGATTCCAGTTATTTGGCAAAAAACAAAAGTCATAATAGACATTATAAAACTTCTTAATTCGATTTTTCAAAAGAATGGTGAAGGGAAGAGGAGGAGGAGGATGGAGGAGGGGGGGGGGGGGGGGGGTGTGGAGGGTTGGGGGGGCGGCGCTGATATTATTGCTCCAATAGATTCTGAAGCCCTCCACTTCTTGTTAAGAACTGGAGTGACTGATGCTTTTCCTAGAGTGCCAAATTTATTACTCATTCAAAATATGAAACAATAAATGAATTTTGTAAACCTAACAGCCCCTGCTCCTAAACAAATTTTGAATCGGTTTGAATCTCCATTTAGGTTTAAACTGTCTAAACAATTATTGAAATGCAAAAGCACTGCCTATGAGAGAGGTGGCAGGAGCTCTATACAAGGTGTTCACAATAAACAGAAAACTGTTTTTCACTCTTTATCAACTTGGCATCTGATTAGGTTTTGTTTTTTTTGCAGCCAGTGGCATCCACAATAAATACTTTGGCAGGAGCCCTATACAAGGTGTTCTGTGCATCTCCTGATCAAGCAAGCAAGGAAATGCGTCAAGCATGTTTTGACTATCTGAGCCTTGGAGGTGTTTGTTCGACAGGACCTGTGGCTCTACTTTCTGGTCTAAACCCTCGTCCACTAAGCTTAGTTCTCCATTTCTTTGCTGTGGCTATATATGGTGTTGGTCGTCTGTTGCTACCTTTTCCTTCACCTAAACGCCTTTGGGTTGGAGCAAGATTGATTTTGGTAGGTAGCTGTGTACTTTCTTATGATTTAAGAAATACAAAACATACTGATTCTTCTCTTACTATGCCTTCATTTCACCATTGCTATGATCCATATAGCCCTGCATCACCATTAGGTTTTTAGCATAGGTACCCATAGATCATATATTACTTAAAGTTTAACCTGTTCAACAATGCCAGCCATTTCAGACCTGTTGATCTTTTTTCTTTTGCTTCTGTTTTTGATTTCCTTCTAGTTAGCGTACTAAGCATATTATAAAATGTCGTAGTTCCTGCTTTTTATCAGCCATACCAAATTTTCTCTATTGATTAGTGATATGTTATGGTCCTTAGTCATCTGAACAGTTAAATACAGTTAACCACTAATATTTGTACTTATCAATAATATTTTCTTATATTTTGGAATTTTACTTTTCTTTATATTGCAAGAATCCCATAATTTTTAACAAGATAATTTTAAACATAATGTAAGAGGAAAAATGATTTTCTATATATAGACTTCTCACGAGCAACTTTCTTTTCCAGGGTGCATCAGGTATCATTTTTCCCATCATAGAGGCTGAAGGAGTTAGGCAAGTGTTCTTCCCTGCAACCATTCCAGCATGTTATAGAGCTCCTCCTGG
Organism: Cornus controversa; assembly: GCA_026545225.1. Lineage (NCBI taxonomy): Eukaryota > Viridiplantae > Streptophyta > Magnoliopsida > Cornales > Cornaceae > Cornus > Cornus controversa. The sequence continues at coordinate 113,276,699 of CM048845.1, read as the reverse complement.
TAAATGAAACATCAAAATATCAAGATAGCTTTTGCTTAAAGCTTTTATTCTCAACTACCTTCCACTGTACATAGTGATGGAGGGATGTACTCTTATATTTCTTCCATTGAAGGGGAATGTTGGGCAATTTTTTGAATTTTTGAGACGACTAGAAACTGAAAATCAAATGTATCAATTAAAATTATCTTAGAAATGTAAAGAGTATTTATTCCAACTTGACATATACTTTTAATAGCAGTCCCCCATTCATTGTGCTATCTACAATACTAATGAGCCTGTTCATACCAATGCCTGAATGAAAATTGCTTATATTATCACGGTCTTGAACAATCAAGTGCTGTTTGATATCTTGCAATGGCATTTCTAACAAAATACATGCGACAGCTTGACATGATTCTAATTTTATTGTATACAAGTTACTGCAACAATTTTCAAATTTCTTTTTTTTTTTTTATGACACAAAAGTTCCAAAGAAAACTTTCATATAGGCCCACAAAAGTTCACAGTTAATGCAGAATGGATTTTGCAATCCATAAAGAAAATGTTCAAACTCAATCCACGTATAACGTGGGTGAGCCAGAAACCAACAGCCACGACCATAGCAGTGTTCAGTAGGAACTCTGCTCTGCATATGATTTTAGCTTCAAATCCATTACTTTAGTAGAACATATAGATAGCTTCATGCGGTACATATGCAATCCAACTGAAGCTACAATAAATACAAAACCAGCTCTGCATATCTTAGATCATATATAAACAGACAAGACTTGGGCAAGTTAGTTTTGGTAAATATGTCTATTGTTTAGCTTCAACTCTTTTGTCCCACATCGCTTTTAAATGAAAAGGGGGAGAAGGTAGCTGGTTATAAAAAAGGAGGCCCATTTTCTTACAAATTATACTTTTCTCGGTCTTTTGGTTAAGATCAAGTGGACTATCTGTTCTTATCAGTTTAATATTTGATACATGGGCCATGGCCCACACGATATTAAATTAATTTTTTGAAGGGAAGGGTTCTAGGTGTTGCACTACTGCCTTGGCCCGGCGCGCCCCACCCAAATCTAGTTTTAATTTATGGTTTTGTGTCTACTTGTTTAGTTGTTAAAATTATTTGATATTATAAATAACTAAATACAGAGAAACCAATAAAGGTGAACGATATATGTGTAACTGTAGAGAGAAAGATATGTATATGGTATGCATATATTATATATATATATATATATAGAGAGAGGACACCCTTAACCCGTTTAAAGGAATACCATTTCCTTTCCATTAGGGGCGGGCCGAGCTGCAGCAATAATTGAGTGACTTGTCTATATTAATACAAAGATTATCAGTTTATTCAACAATTACCTATACTACTCTATGTTGGCAAGCTGTAAAAAAAAATACTCCATTTAAGGGCAAATTAATTATTGTTATTTTGATAGTAGAAGAGTTTTATCAAGTGTTTAATAAGGGGGATCATGTAAAGATTGTTTTGGAAGAAACCTTAACACAACAATGGACCTGTTGCCCATGTCTTTAGTGAAGGAGCCCGAAATTATTGAGAGGTTGACCTTGAAAAACAATAAGATAAAAATAAATAAATTATAATAGTAGGGGAGTTCTACCAAAAAAATAGTGGGCCATTACTAGATTTTTAGCAAAATTCTAGGTGTTTAATTTAAATAAAAAATTTCAAAGGGGGTGGACACAGTTTGAGACCAGTAATTCAAAAAATTGCTATAGCAAAAATAGTATGCATTGTCAAAGTTGAGTTAGAGGTTCTTGTAACACATCGAATTCGAATGAAAAAGATCTTGGACTTATAAGGGCGCTGAATAACTCTACCTAAAGGAGGAGAAAGTCAAGAGTTTAGTTGTACGTGAATGTGTCTCAAATAGTAGAAAAGAAAAAAAAATTGTGTATATTCCCTGACAATTTATTCACAACTTGTCATTATTGCCATTTAACATTTCTTAATCTGAGGAATTGCTTCTCCGAGACTTAATATACTTTAAATCATTATTTATTTAATAATAAAATATTTACATATTATTTATTATATATATATATATTTTTATCTCTATTTCTTACTTTATTATTTTTCCTTTAACAAATAGACAAATACTTATTTTTTGTATTGTTTTCATATTCTAATTGTCTTCTACGACTTCTCACACTTTTTTTCTTTTGCTCATTAATTTTTTTTTAAATAAAAAACGTATACTACAAACCGGTCAAGTTATGAAATTGAATATTTTTTTAGTAAATTATGGAATTGAATATTCAATTAAATAACAAATCAAAGATGAATTAGTTCATAAATAATCAATTAAATTATTAGACCAGATTAAACAACAAAGGGAGAAAATATTTGCACTATACTATTTAATAAATATACTCTATTTTTTAAAAATAAAACAACATAATTGTCCATAAGACGAAAGCATAGTTTATTATTTATTTTAAGAAAAACAAATTCGACGACAACCGAAGTATTGTGTTTTAATTATTTTTTTGAGTAACATACACTTTGACCACCTGTCTTTTACCTTTATTATTGTTGGACCTTTTATCTTTGCATAATTATACCATTTGCATAATTACACCGTCATTCCCTACTTTTTCTGACACATAACGGATTCCTCCCCATGTAACGGTAAGAGACGCCTTTTCCTAACGTCAGAAATTTTTTTTATTAAAAATGCCTAATTTGCCCTTAATATGAATTTTGAATATATGTATAATTGTTTTTACAACTCTCTCAATTGCCTTACCCTTTCCTCCTCCTCGGTTCTCTCTTTTTCTCTCCACTTTCTCAGAGCCAGAATCACCACCACCACGATTGGCACAACCGCAATCGACACTGCCACCTCTCTCTTTCTCTCTCATTTATCTCGGTTTGCTCTCTCCACTTTCTCATAGCCATAACCACCACCACCACAATTGGCACAACCACAATAACCACCGCCACACATTTATCTCTCTCTCTCTCTCCCCCCCCTTCCATTATCTTTTTTTTCCCTCTATCACTACCATCCTTTTCCAGCCAGGCCCAAACCCAAATAGACCTATTTACAAACCCACCTCTCTCTACTCACCCTCCTGAACACCCATTTTTGTAGCAGAAGTCGAAGATAATATATATATATATATATATATCACCCTCGAATTTGGATTTTCTTAGTCTCACCTATGCACTCAGATACATATCTTTTCACAATTAGGAAGGTATATTCAGTTAAGATTTTAAAGGATTTTAAAAGAATTTAAAAATTTGGGTGCATTCAATCGACTTTTATAGACTTTTAAATAATTCATACAAATCTGACGGTATTCAATTCATACTTTTATAAACTTTTAAATAGTTCATACAAGTCTAGTGGTATTCAATTAGGATTTTAAAAAAGTCTACAAAAGTTAAGGTGTATTCAAAAAGTCATAAATTTTGAAAGATTTCATTAAGTAGTAGATTTGAGGGTGGAAGTTATAAATGCCGAAGCTCATAACAAATCCAACCTTTCCTTCACAGATTTTGGTGGACTTTTTTTATTTTATTTTTACAGAATACGAACAACATTTCTCCATCTCAAGATACACTCCTTTTTTCTTTCTTGATTTTTTTTTTCTTCTCAGATTCTCTCTTTTTCTATTCAATTAGGATTTTAAAAAAGTCATAGTACAAACAAAATCAAATGAACTGCATAAACAAAACAATCAATATATCAAAGATCATCAATGCCAAAACCCAGTTTGGTGTATAGTCCAATTTGTACTGTAACACTGAAACCAATAAACGAATTTCAGAGAATGACTATTCTCATTCTATTGTTTAGTTGCAAATATGAAATGAGTTGGGAATGAAATAAATTTTAAATCAAATTCTCCAAAATACTCCTCTTAGTGACAAATAAATTAAACCAACAAATATGTGGTGGTGGAGGAAGGTGGCGATGTGGAGGTGGTGACAGTGGAAGAAGGTGATAATGTGGAGGTGATGATGTGGAGGTGGTGGAGTGGTGTGGTGGGGGTGGCGGTGGTGCGGTAGGGGTGGTGGCAGCAGCGATGTGGAGGTGGTAGAGTGGTGTGGTGGGGGTGGCGGTGGAGGAAGGTGGCAGTAAGGGTGGCGACAACGATGTGGAGGTGGTGGCAGTGGTGTGGTAGGGGTGGCGGTGGTGGTGATGCAATGTGGCGATGGCGGTGGTGGTGATGGAAGGTGACGATATGGAGGTGGTGGTGTGATGTAATAGGAAGGTGGCTATGTGGTGGTGGAGGCGGTGGTGGCGATGGTGCTAAAGCTGGTGTGGTGGTGGTGGTGGTGATGGAGGTGAAGGGTTGGTGATATAATTTTTTTTTAATCTTACTGAAAATGGAATATTCATTTCATAGGTTTAACTATGAAATAAATTTTTATTTCTGATAATAAATTATCATTTCAAAAAAATAACCATTCTTATTTTAAAATTTATACCAAACAAAAGAATAATTAAAATAAATATTTTATTCCATTTCATTCCTCCACAACAAAACAACATAATGAATTTGTTAGAATATAACAAGCAACATAATGGATTTGGAGGATATCTGCCCACTCCAAATTTCTCCTTCTTTCCTTTCTTTCTATTTAAACTACTTGAGAAAAACAAAACAAACCAAACCGGCCCTCCCGTCTAAAAGTGAACCCATAAATCTTAAATTTCGAGTTCGCGATCGCTCAATCTCAGTTCATGAATAAGAGGCGAAATCATTCTCGAATCGTTATTTTTTGCTCGGAGAGCTAAACCCCTTTTGATCTGGGTCGTGTAACTAAGGAAGTCATCCATCCCGGATTAGTGTGTACTCAGGCAGCCAGAGTTTCATCAGGTGAGTGTACTTTACACTTTTTCTAATTTAACGCAGTCTGATTTACCTATAGGACTCCAAATAATTCCTTCTTTTTTCCCTCTAGAAAACAACTCCCAATTCCCAAATCAGTAATTACTACGAAGTGTTCTCACCTCAATCTTCAACCTCAGATTTTGTCTTTCATACCCTTTTTCTTCCCTCTTCCTTATACCGTATTCGACTCCAGTATCTGAATCGACGTTTGTAGGGTTTATAGAAAGCCATCAGATTTTACTAACCAAAAGAGAAAAAGGAGTCATCCATTTTCAGAGTGAAGGCTGAACAGTTGGTTACATTTTACACACCATGGGAATGCAAGAATATTACAGAAATTAAGCGGATAGCCCCCCTAATAAAATGCAGCGATGCTCTTCAAAATCAGTGGCTCTCGGCAACTTCTTACTTGGCGCAAAACCAAGCACCCCTTTTGCTTTTATCCTCCAAGAATCATGTACCTCTGTCCGCTCATCCCATGAATCACCCAAATCCCATTTCTCTTCCGCCCATTCTCTAATGGGTTCACCCCATAAGTCATCAAAATTCAACCCTACCAGCAATGAAGTTCGGAGCATGTCAAATGACAGAAGAAGAAGAGGGCTTGACTTCATTTGTCTTGAAAATAATTCAGACAGCTGTAGCAGTGACCAAACTCACGATGAATTTGCAGCTGATGTGGAAAAGGTGTATAGAATTCTGAGGAAATTCCATTCTAGGATCCCAAAACTTGAACTTGCTTTGCAAGAATCTGGCGTTGTTGTGCGGTCTGGTTTAGCTGAACGAGTGTTGAATCGTTGCGGTGATGCTGGTAACTTAGGGTATAGATTCTTTGTGTGGGCTTCAAAGCAGCCAGGTTATAGACATAGTTATGATGTATACAAAGCAATGATTAAGATTTTGGGTAAGATGAGGCAATTCGGTGCTGTTTGGGCCCTAATTGAGGAGATGAGAAAAGAGAATCCTCAGTTCATTTCACCTGATGTATTTATTGTTTTAATGAGAAGATTTGCATCCTCTAAAATGGTTAAGAAAGCAATTGAAGTACTGGATGAGATGCCTAAATATGGTTGCGAACCAGATGAATATGTGTTTGGGTGTTTGTTGGACGCATTGTGCAAGAATGGTAGCGTAAAAGAAGCTGCTTCTCTGTTTGAGGATATGAGAGTTCGATTTACTCCAACTATTAAGCATTTTACTTCATTATTGTATGGTTGGTGTAGAGAAGGGAAGCTTATGGAGGCAAAATTTGTTTTAGTACAGATGAGGGAAGCAGGATTTGAACCAGACATTGTGGTATATAACAATTTACTTAATGGGTATGCAGTGGCAAGGAAAATGGGAGATGCTTTTGATCTCGTGGAAGAGATGAGGAGGAAGGGTTGTGATCCAAATGTCACATCATTCACAATTTTGATTCAGGCCCTTTGTTCTCATGAAAAAATGGAGGAGGCCATGCGGGTTTTTCTGGAGATGCAGAATTGTGGTTGCGAAGCGGATCAGGTGACCTATACTGCATTGATAAGCGGATTTTGTAAATGGGGAAAGATTGATAAGGGTTACGAGCTTTTGGATAGTATGATACAGCAGGGCCATTTTCCGAATCAGACAACTTATTTGCATATCATGCTGGCACATGAGAAGAAGGAAGAGCTTGAGGAGTGTATAGAACTTGTGGATGAGATGCAGAAGATTGGTTGTGTTCCTGATCTCAGCATCTACAATACAGTTATCAGACTGGTGTGCAAGTTGGGAGAGGTTAAAGAAGGTGTTCAACTTTGGAATAAGATGGAACTAGTTGGGCTTAGTCCAGGGATTGACACCTTTGTCATTATGATTCATGGATTTCTTGAGCAAGGGTGTCTGGTTGAAGCTTGTGAGTACTTCAAAGAAATGGTTGGAAGAGGTCTTTTTTCTGTTCCTCATTATGGTACCTTGAAGGAGCTATTGAATACTCTATTAAGAGCAGATAAACTTGAAAGCAGTAAAGATGTTTGGAGTTGCATGGTGACTAAAGGATGTGAGCTTAATGTGTTTGCATGGACAATCTGGATTCATGCACTGTTCTCAAATGGGCATGTGAAGGAGGCTTGTTTTTACTGTCTGGATATGATGGATACTGGAGTGATGCCCCAGCCGGATACTTTTGCTAAGCTCATGAGGGGTCTGAGGAAACTGTACAACAGACAGCTTGCAGCAGAGATCACGGAGAAGGTGAGAAAGATGGCTGCAGACAGACAAATAACCTTTAAGATGTATAAAAGGCGAGGTGAGAGGGACTTGAAAGAGAAGGTTAAGGCGAAAAAGGATGGGAGGAAGAGAAGGGCTCGTAGACGCCAATGGGGAAGTAGCCGTGGTAAAGCTAACATAGTGTAATTTTTAAATGGAATGATGTGATATTTAACCCAATTTATGAGATAATCACAGGTAATAACCTGAAGTTCATAGTTAGTTCTTCCACGATCTTCTTTGGTTGGAGTAACTGGAATTTGCCTAAATGTATTTTTTTGAATCCGTCTTGATTGGAGTTAATGTTATTCTTTGCCCCAAGTAATTGATAGTTGTATCAAGCTTGAGATTATGATTTTAGTGTCTTGTACTTTTTAAAAAAAATTCTTGATTTGAGTCTTATGTGGAAGTTCCATTTTATTTTCCACTTGTAAATGTACCCTTTGTATTGTTCCTTTGGTCCTCCAGAGTTGCCAAACTTGTGAGCATGTTAATCACAGACATATCTTAGCATGTCCTTCAATCTTTACTCGGTTCTCTGTTTGTGCTGTACTGTTCTTCTATGGGCAACTTTTGTTCATGGTTCATCATCATTCTTGAATCTCCTTTAGATGCTTCTCAATGTGATGCGAGATGCATGCTTCCGGTTTTACTCTTTAACACATTCTAAACTAGCCATGCCTTCCCTTTGTAATCTCCAAGCTAGGGGCCTTTGTGTAACCCCTGTTTGTCATAACTGTTTGAGGGGAGCTGATATTGTGGACCATCCATTCTTCAGCTGTTCATTTGCTCAGTCAGTGTGGATGTGGCTGGTGCATCTATTCCAATGGGACTGGTGTTCTGTTCAGTCTTTTCAACAGATGGTGGATTGGTTCGTTTCTAAAATTGGAAGGGTTAGATTGCAGCGAAGGCTGTGTAAAATGCTATTCACTCTGTGTGGGGGCATTTGGTGGAATCGAAGCCAAGTTCTGCATGACTGAACTCCTTGGTCTGCTTCTCAAACTGCTAGATCTGTGGTGTTTGAGGCTGCTGTATCAGTGGGCCTTCAATTTTGTGATATGCTGGTGTTATTTAGACAAATCCTCACTTCAATTTTGTGATATGCTGGTGTACTTTAGACAAATCCAGTGAGGATTTGCTTGTTCTGTTAGCTGTGTTTGTTGGTGCCTAGCTCTTTTTTTTTTTTTTTCTCATTTTCTTATTCTGGTCTCTGGTTTTTGGAAATGGTGTTTTGTTAGACTGGGACTGTGAGGGTTGTGGCCCTATCTTTGTTGTATTCTTGTTAGTTTTGTTTTAATGAATTCTACTTGGGAAAAAAAACATTAGAAAAGAAGGAAAAAAAAAGAACAATGCTGAACAGGCATGTTGACTATGTGCTCATGTATTTGCAGTTACAAATGAAATGCATGCTTTGATATATTTTTCTTGGAACATTGGCTGTTGAAACCATATGCTTCAACGCAAACAAACGTTTGAGGCCATTTGCAAACTTCTAAATGCACAAATATGAAGAATCCAAAGATTATGGGATGACGATGATGGTAAGGAAAGGAAATAGTAAGTCCAGTTAGAATCCTATGTGCCTTATAGGTGAAAGAGAAGTGGTAGTGTGGTAGGCTGGTAGCTCACTTTTAATGATCAACTTCCATTGTAAAAGTAATATTCTTTGCTTCTTCTCTTTGTTCATCCACAATTCAATATGCATACATTCACGAACATACTGTTTGTTACAACCAAAACAGCAACCGATTAATCTTCTTCCAAAATCAGACAAATATTCTGGTTTACGAGCCACGAACTCTCAACCTCCCCTTTGGAGAGGAGAGATCATACCAGGAGGCCTGGTGGTTGTCATCCTTGAATGTCGTATGTAACTAAAGTGTATTTGGGGTATTCCAGAAGTAACTAAACTTGCTTTTTATGCTCGTCGCGATGACCCAAGGTGATCCATCTCATCATAGATATCCTCCTGCATAAAAGAAGTCATTGCAACTCGGCATAAATCCTTTGAGAGAATAGTAAAAGAAGATGCAGTGTTCAAAATATATCACTGTACTTTCAACAGCTCTTCAATAACGTCTTCGATTGTTATTATGCCAATGACTTCCCCTTCTTCAATGAATGTTGCAAGTGGGTTGTCATCTAGATGCAGGATTTCTGGGTGAAAATGATTGGACCACCTCCTGCTCTTTGAGTTTTCTCTGCGTATAATGTTCGCCCTTCCAGATAATCCGTTCAACTTGTTAAACGAGCTCTTCAAACTTTTCTTGTGGTGAGCCCTTTTACTGTGAATGTCCACTCTCACTTCGCTAACTAAGTCTACATTTTGTTTATGAAAATTAAACCAGATTTCAAAAAGATGAGTCAAATAAGCACAAACATCATACACAGGTCAGTCTAGAGAGTGAAATTGGAGATGCTTACCATAGACTGGGTGTTTGTTGGCTGGCTGCTCCACCATGATTCCATGCTCTCTTACGACAGCAACCATATGGCTGAGACCTTTCTGAAACTCTTTTAGTATGTCATATAAGGGCATTATCTCTGAAACTCTAGCAAAAAGTGCCAACCAACAGACATTAGTGCATATATACAGTAATTTGAATTAGTTAATTATATCGTTATCAAGCACAACACATTAAAAATGCAAATTTCAGCTGCCACCTCTTGTGTTTAGCAAGAAATGGCTGCTGCTAAAGTCCTAAATTCGTAATCCTTCCCAGACAAGTAACAAATAAAAATGCACAAAATAAAATAATGTGCTGCAAAATTGATGAGATGTGGCTCATGAACTAACAACTAAAATTTTAGCTACTGTTGGGTTGGCTCAGAAAGATAATTCGATTATCTATATGATTGATGGGTTATTTTGAGCTTGAACAGTTGTGAACTTCCATTTGACAAATCATATTACCTAGGAATCCGGCGAATAGTGACATTCTTTACAGGTACTTCATCTGCTGGATGGACATTCAATAAATTCTTCACCTAGAATATGGGAGTAAGATATCAAGTGAAGAAAATAATTCCAAAATGTTGTAGTGAGTGGATTATAACATCAATATTTACCTTGAGGGATAAGAAATAACTATAGTATTTGGTGTTGTGTCTACTGGGGGATGTGTGGACATCTGACATACTAAGTTATTGCAACAGGACAGTATACATAGCGATAATGTTAATGAAACTATTCACTTGTTACAATTTAGATGGTGAATTTAAGGAAATGATTGATCTTCAATTGTCTTTAGGATGTTTGTCCCTAAACTGTCTTTCCAGATCCACCGTTTCCTATTTAATGAAGAAATGAAACCAACCTGCCAATCTCCTGACCAAGAAATAGAGTTCAACTTAGTTGTGAAACTGACCTGACCTACAGAAACTCTAATCTGCAACCTTTAAATTGTGCAGAAGGCAATGCTTTGCATCTGAAAAGACCTAAGAATCCACCAAAAACTATGCCGAAGACAGATATTATAAAAATTAGACTCATTTTTCTCTCTTGCATATATTATAAGATTGTCCCTATGCTTGACTACCTAACTTGTACATGGAACAAAGAACCATGATTACAAAGGAAGTAAACTTAGGAAGAAATAAGTAATAATAAGGTGTCTTCATCTTTATAACAGATACAGAGTGGAAAAAGAGGTTAATTGTTGAAATGGACTCAGTATTGCACTAACATAACAAGCAGAAAAGAGAATTGAAGTTATTTGTTGAAATGTACTCGAGTAAAATCAACAATCAATTACCAGAATAAGACCAATAATCTTTCCTGGTTGCTCATAATAAACTGGCACTCTGCTATGTCCCTTTGCCGAGATTAGATATATCAAATTCCTGCATAGTTACAAGTTATGAAGAAGTCCACGGCCCCAAAAGAGGGAAAAAAAAAAGGTTTTAGCTATGCTACACCTTTCATAAGTGCGGTGAGATCAAAGAAAGAAAAATCTAATATTTGAGAAGATACATCATACCTGTCGAGTTTGGCATTGATATCAATGGAAAAAGTTTCAGATATAGGAGTCATTGCATCCCTTGCTGTTTTCTCGGTGAGTTCAAGTGCTCCTGTGATGATTGATGTTTCATGAACCGACAATTCTCCACCTTTTCCAGCCTACTTACAAGCCAATGCGAAGAGTGTGACTTCACAACAGGAGAAATACAATATAGTAGAAACCACAAAAGAGATGGGAACCCAAATTAAAGGAAAAGGTAAATATATGTCATCTGAAAAGATAGTTACAGACAGAAAACATTTTAGATGATTCCTCTGAGGAAAATTTCTGACATTGAAGAGCAAGAAAATACATACCTCAGTACTGTGCAAATCAACTAATGTTTTCAACTCAACACGACGAAAAAGAGGCTCATGTCCTTTTCCCAACAAAATGTCCAAAAGCTGTCAGGACAACAATGATAATCAAGAATTCTTCAATTTGTGAAAGTGGTACATATGGCATTGCATTGTATTGAAATAAGAACCTCAAATAAAAACTCTGGGAGCAAGAGTAATGATCCTAACAACTGTCACCTTACTTATTGGATATGCCACAGGGAAGCAAACCCAAAGAAGAACATGTACAATTGGAGCCAAGGATGCACCAATCACCAAACGGTATCGGGAAGAAACAGAATGTGGTATTATCTGTTTTGGACATGCAGATTCTAGTTAGTGTAGACTAAAACTGTGAACAAAGACAATCACTATCTATAAGACTATAACAACTGCACCCTTCGAAATTTTAAAATTTTAAATTTTGTTTTCGAATGGGATTGAGGGGAGAGAGGGTATGGGGTTGGACAGGTACCAATGAGTAATTCAATTATTCAGGACGGACACAAACAGAAGTTGTTGAATGTGTGCTCCTGATGAGGCAATCTTGCATGAGGTTCAGATAGGAAACTGACCTCGGCAAACACAAGTATCAATGTTGCTGAGATGAGAATAGCACTCCAATCTTTAAACAGATTATCGAGAAAAACAGGAAGAGCCTGAAAAAACAAACAGCTAATGAAATTTTCTCTCGTCTATATTCCACCAAAATAGTTTAAAACAAAGGTAATATAACATTTACCGTCATTGCAACAAAATCGGAGATTAAAAGAGTGCAGAGCAGTAGATGTCGTCTCTTCATAACTGGCAATATCTTTGCTGTTATGACAATATAATATATAGCTGTTATTTTGCATTGCAGACTGCTCAATCACTCTTACTCGAAAACCAGATACATGTAGAATAGAGGTAATTGGTAAAGCCAATATATTCCTGATTAGTCATAGACATTACCTTATAACATCATTGCCTTTTAATGTTGATTGTTCAGAGTATGGAGACTATGACTTGAGAACTTAATTCCCTAAACAAATCCTTTTTGGCCACAGATATTTGTTGTTGTCATGCTTAAAACTCTTTAAGGATAGTCAGGTCTTCCATTACATCAATAGGGTAAATTGTCCATCATCATAGCTTTGGAAATCTTTCTGTGCTTGCAGCACCTAAAAGTTGAAGACCAACTACTTATCAGTGCAATCATTGGGATTTATTAACTCATTATTATCAGTCTATCACCTGCTGAGCTATGTCCTTCTGGAATTTGTTTCTCATTTCTATGCATGTTACCAGGGATGTCAATTTGGGCCCACCCTTATTGGATCGGGTTTTGATCATTCTAATAGAGGTGGGGCGGATTTGAAAATATAGTTAAAACTTAAAACCCATCCCATCTGGTTTAATAATGTGCTTTGTGTGCCAGGTTTGAGCAGAGCTTTTTATCTGTGAGACGGGTTTGGGATAGGGTTCCTGGTAATAAACCCGCCCTTTGACATCCCTACATCTTACGCTATTTACATTTGTCCTTTAGATGAAACACCCCCTAGACAATCACAAAGTGACCTCGCCGCCCTATCTTGACACACAACTCACATCAAGGCATTTTCTTTCCTTTTTTTCATTTAGGAAAAGTTACAAATACATAGACTTTTGGAGCTTAATTTACAAATACATGAAGCGAAAGTCATGAAATTTCAAAAAAAAAAAAAAGAATTATCCTGAAATGCTGATGTGTACCCGAAAAACATTGATCATTTATTTATACACACACAGAAATCCAATTTTGTTGAGCCAAGCCAAAGGAATGTTTCTGTGTTTGTGTCCTCAGTGAATAGTTGACTCCACCCAATTAATAAAATTGCTTCTGCGCGCATGCACATACAGTTTGTTGGAGTAGTAAGATGTATAAATACCTTGGTTTGAGTTCTAATGACTCAATTATGAGACCCCTAATAGATGCATTTGAAGTGGAGCCAAATTAAATTTGTTGGTAACGTGACTAATTAATAACATTAATTAAATAATCAAACAACAAAAAAAATTAAAAAATGGAGAGAATAGAGAAATTATACTATAGTGTGGAGAATAATAATATAATAAAAGAAAGGGTGAGGTGAGGTGACTTGTGGGTAGGGAAAGGGAAAGGGAAAGGGAAAGGGAATGGGAATTTACGTACAGGCATGAAGACTGTCTCTGGGAGTTCCAGAGTGTAGGAGAACTTGAAGATCAACGCGGGTCATGGACATGAGGCCCAACGTCAGTCCATTCATCACCCCGGCGAATAAAACTAACGCAGCGCTGATTATGATGTGAGCGAAGAACCGCGTTTCACAGCATTCGTAGTGCTTTATTATGTGGTGTTCACCACCTCCACCTGGACCTGCCATTGCAATATTGTGTTCTTCTTCCTAGCTAATTGTATGTATGTTCAAGTGTACGTCACTTTAAAGCTCCATTTTCTGTTTCTGTTTCAACTTAATCTCCATATATATATACATATGTCTGAAGGAAAATGCCAAATGCCAAATGCCAATGCAACGTGACAGTGAAAGAAGAGGTCCGGCCAGGCGACAAACTCCATGAAGTTGAATGAATAAAACCTTTTTCTTTTTTTCGGAATGTTAGAGTGTATAAAACTTGTTCGGGATATTCGATGCCTCTTTGGTTTGTCATTCCAACAAGGAAAACAATTCGCCGGTTCGACCTCTAATTCTAAATAAATCGACAGAAAAGGCATGACCCCCACCCCACCCCGCACTTTAATTTTGTTTTGTCAAGTTTATTACTAGGGACAATTTAATAATTTCACACATGACAACTCTATAAGAGAAGGGAACATTTGTTGGAGGAATAATCTAGACTCGTCTAGATTCATATGAGAAGACCAAGTGATACTTGGAAAGGTAGAGAGTCATCTTGAAAATAATGAGTCCTTAGTATTTGCTAGTATATTAAATATTTAGTTCATTATATGTATTAAATTCATGCTCTAGAAGTAATTTTGAAGTAGTATAAATAGGTGAATCATGTAAGTGAATTGTGTGGTAGAAAAGTGAGTAACACAATATATAAGAATTATGTTCCAAAGAAATAAGTATTTGTAAATTGTATGTTCATTTGCCCACCATCATCAACAAAGTGGTATCAGAGCCTTGTTACAAGATTGGCAAAGAAAAATGGCGTCTAACAACAGCATGTTGCAGCCCCAACTTCCCAAGTTTAGTGGGAAGAATTACAATCAGTGGAGTATACAAATGAAGGTGTTGTATAACATTGTTGAAAATGGTTTTGTAGAACCAAGAATCAAGCGGGGCTGAGTCAAACACAACTCAATGACTTGAAGGAGAATTGAAAGAAGGGCAGGAAGGCGTTGTTCTTCATTTATCAAGCAGTTGATGAAGTGATTTTTGAAAGAATCTCAATGGCCATTTTAGCAAAGCAAGCGTGGGATACGCTACAAGCCACCTATAAGGGTGAAGATAAAGTTAAAGTGGTGGGATTGCAAGTTCTTCAAGCTAAATTCAATACAATTAAAATGAAAGATTTTGAAAGTGTAGAAGAATACGATTAAAGTGGTGGGATTGCAAGTTCTTCAAGCTAAATTCAATACAATTAAAATGAAAGATTTTGAAAGTGTAGAAGAATACTTTAATCGTATTCTTTCGATCACTAATCAAGGTGAATGGAAAATATATTCAAGACCAAAGAATTGTGGAAAGATCCTTTGAAGTATGACCAGAAAATTCGAACACATCGTTGTAGCAATTGAAGAGTCGAAAGATTTGTCAACTTTGTCAGTAAATAACTTGATGGGATCACTCCAATCTCATGAGCTTCGATTAAACAAATTTGATTTAACACCTCTAGAACAAGCACTTCATGCTCAAACTTCTTTCAGAGAAGGTTCGAGAGGAAGAAGAGGTGGTCGAGGTGGCCGAGGAAGAGGAAGAAATAGTCAAGGCAGAAATTTCGAGGCAAGGAAGATGCTGATTTACCTCCTTATATAGGAAGAAGAAGAGGAAAGAATAGAGATCGAGGCCACTCATCTCATTTCAAGTGTTTCAATTGGGGAAAATCTGGGCATTTCCAAGTAGATTGTTGGTTCAAGAAGAATGATAATGAAACAAAAAGTAGTTCGATGTTGATACACAAGGAGGAAGAAAAGGAAGAATGAGTTTTCATGTTAGCTTGCAATACACAAGAAGAAGTTTCAGAAAATATTTGGTATATCGACAGTGGCTGTAGCAATCACGTTACTGGAGATAAAAATGCTTTTGCAACTTTGGATGAATCTATTCAAAGTGAAGTCAAAACTGGTGATAATAAAAAACATTATGTTAGAGGAAAATGCGACATTCTTGTCAAAAGCAAGAAGGGAATGCAGAAGATTATGTATATTGTGCTCCAACCTTAAACACAATCTTTTGAGTGTTGGACAGATTTTGCAAAAGGGAAATGATATTCGCTTCAACAATGATGCTTGTGTAGTCAAAAACAAAAATGGTAGGCTGATTGCAAAGGTACAAATGACACAAAACAAAATGTTTCCATTGAAGCTTATGTATGAAAAGATGGTCAATTTTAGTGTCGTGATAAATGATGAATCATGGCTATGGCATCACAGATATGGGATGTGAGTTTCAACTCATTATCCCATATGTGTCAAAAGAACATGGTGAAAGGTTTGCCAAAATCAATAGAGAAGATGGAGTTTGTGAAGCCTGCATTTTGGGAAAGCATCATTCAGAGCCTTTTCCCATTGGAAAGACGTGGAGAGATTCAAAACCACTTGAGTTGGTACATACAGATTTGTGTGGAACAATGCAAACCATGTTAATGGGAGGTAATCGTTATTTTCTGACGTTTATTGATGATTATAGCAAGAAAACATGGATTTATTTACTGAAAGAAAAGAGTGAAGCATTTGAAAGATTTAAAACATTCAAAGCTTTTGTCAAAAATGAAAGTGGCTACAAGATCAAAACCATACGATCTGATCGAGGTGGTGAGTACATAAGTTATAAGAAGTTTTTGATCGAGCATGGTATTCGACATCAGAAAACTATTCGAGGGACTCCACAACAAAATGGAGTTGCCGAAAGAAAAAACAGAATTATCATGAAGTTAGCTCGAAGTATGTTGACAGCAAAGGGGATGCAAAGATTTTTTGGGGTGAAGCAGTATCATGTGTGGTATATTTACTGAATCGAGCCACAACAAAATCTGTTTAAGGAATGACTCCTTATGAAGCATGAAGTGGTTTAAAGCCAAATGCTTAGTATCTAAAGAATTTTTGACAGCATTACTTATTCCCATATTCCAGACGAGAAGAGAGGTAAGTTGGATGATAAATCTAAAAAGTGTATATTTGTTGGCTATAGTAAAAGCTCGAAGGCGTATAGGTTATACAATCCTATCTCAAAAAGGATAATCATTAGCCGAGATGTGAAGTTCAACGAGCAAGAAACATAGAAATGGGAAAATACCACTCAAGAAAAGAATTCAATTGTTGTGGATATGGAAGGTGGAGAAGAAGATCAAGATGTTCAGCATGTTGAAAACACACCAGATTCCCCAAGCTCAAGTTTATCATCTTCAAGTGATGAAGAATCACCTCCTTCAAGAACAAGAAGCATCCAGAAAATTTATGAAGCAAGAAGAAGAATTGATGGAGATGACTTGATAAATTTTGTGATGTTTGTTGATACAGATCCAATAAAATTTGAAGAAGTAGTGAAGGATGAGAAATGGAAAAAAGTTATGGACCAAGAAATTGATGCAATCAAAAGGAACAAGACATAGAAATTGACTGAGCTTCCAAAAGACAAGAAACCACTTGGTGTGAGTGGGTTTACAAAACAAAGCTGAATAAAAAGGGAGAAGTGGACAAGTACAAGGCAAGACTTGTTATGAAAGGCTACAAGCAAATGCATGGCATTGATTATAAAGAAATTTTCGCTTTGGTGACTCGATTAGAGACAGTTCGATTAATTCTTGCAATGGCAGCCCAAAGAGGATGGAAAACACATCAAATGGATGTAAAATCAGCATTTTTAAATGGCTACATTAAAGAAGAAGTTTATGTTGAGCAACCACCAGGTTATGTGAAAAAAGGTGAGGAAGGCAATGTATGTCATTTGAAGAAGGCCTTATATGGTTTAAAACAAGCTCCAAGGGCTTGGTACAGTCGCATGGATATTTTTTTTTTCATAAAGAATGGGTTTAGGAGATGTCCTTATGAACATGCTCTTTACACCAAAGAAGATAAAAGTGGAAATGTTTTAATAGTTTGCTTATATGTTGATGACTTAATTTTCACTAGCAGTTGTAAGAAGATGTGTGATGGGTTCAAGATGTCAATGATGAATGAATTCGAGATGACAGATATGGGTCTTCTACATTATTTTCTTGGAATCAAAGTTAAGCAAGACAGTGATAAGATCATAATTTCACAAACAAAATATGTAAAAGATTTGCTTGTAAAGTTCAAAATGGAGGAAGCCTCACCAAGTAAAACACCCATGGAAGTAGGTTTGAAGCTAAACAAAAATGATGGAAGTAGAGATTTTGATGCTACTGTCTATAGAAGTCTTATGTACTTAATTGCAACAAGACCAAATTTAATGTTTTTAGTTAGCATGCTAAGCAGGTTCATGGCAGCTCCAAAGCAAAGTCATTGGGATACTGGAAAGATAGTTCTAAAATATGTTCGAGGCATAATTAATCATGTAATTTATTACAAGAGGGTTCAAAATTCAACTCTGATCGGATATTGTGATAGTGATTGGATAGGTAATGTAGATGATCATAAAAGTACTTCTGGTTATGTTTTTAACATCGGCTCAGGTGCAGTCTCTTGGGCATCGAAGAAGCAACAGATAATAGCACTTTCAACTACAGAAGCTGAGTATATTTCATTGTCCTCAACTGGTTGCCAAGCACTATGGTTGAAATGGGTATTAAAATATTTGAAGTATTTTCACGTAAAAGATACAATTTTATTTTGTGATAATAATTCAGCAATTGCACTTAGTAGGAATCCAGTTTTTCATGGCAGAAGCAAGCATATTAGAATCAAGTATCATTTTGTTAAAGACTTGGTTAAAGATGGAGAAATTGTCATCAAACCTTGCAAAATCCAAGATCAAATTGCAGACATTTTTACAAAAGCATTGAAGTAAGAAAGTTTTGTCAAATTGAAGGAGAAACTTGGAGTTACACAAGTCTAGCTTAAGGGGGGATGTTGGAGGAATAATCTAGACTTGTCTAGATTCATCTAAAAAGACCAAGTGATACTTGGGAAGGTAGAGAGTCATCTTGAAAATAATGAGTCCCTTAGTATTTGCTAGTAAATTAAATATTTAGGTTCATTATATGTATTAAATTCATGCTCTAGAAGTAATTCTAAAGTAGTATAAATAGGTGAATCATGTAAGTGAATTGTGTGGTAGAAAAGTGATTAACACAAGATATAAGAATTCTGTTCCAAAGAAATAAGTATTTCTAAATTGTGTGTTCATTTGCCCATCATCACCAACAACATTCTGCATTTTTTGAATGACGAGGAAAGTTTTTGGTTAAAAAATAGTTGAAGGGAGTTCGTTAGGACATACTGATACTTTAAGGGCAAATTATTAAATTACAAATTTAGAGTTTTGTCTTTGGTGTCATCAAATGGTATTAAGCCAGTTTACGAACATTTTAACTTCTCTTTTATGTACGTGGATCCTCTCTCTTGTCCCTTGTTCGATCCAGTGTCATCATTTGCACAATTAAATCAGCTATGCAACACACTATATTATAATGCAAGACCATACATTACCATATTCAACACTTTGTGCACTAATGATGTTAATACTTATGCAAGATATTTACATTAAAAATGTAACACCTATGTAACATATTATATCGTATTCCAATATTACAATATCATTAAATAAAAATTTAACACATTTATATAGTTGATGTATTCTAAATTTAAATTTGTTACATTTATGATTTAAATAGAGCCTTTCATAAAAGCCATAACCTCGATCTCTATACTTAACCATTTAATTGAGACAATTTTTTGAGATCTGCAAAAAGTAATGCTATCATGAGATAGAGTCCTCTCATCATAAGAGCCATGAGCTCTGTAGGTAGTGGGTTTCGATAAGTAATAAAATATGTATAAGGAGGTGGTATTACACTGCAATATGAGGGATTCAAAGAGTGATGTAGTAATGAGGGAGAAGAAGTAGACCAAACAAGGGAAGTAATGGTGAATGTAAGATGCATAAACTGTGATTGTAGTGATTGTCAATGGCTTGAGAGTTCTCCTTTTAATGCTCAAATGATCTCCTTATTTATAGCTCTCTCGTCCATACCTAAAAGTTCTTGGATACTTTTCTTTTCTTTAACTTGAAGCAACCTAAGAAGTCAAGTTTTTGTTTCTGTCCCTCTCATTCAAGGTGACAGAGGTGCATTCAATGGTTAATGCAAGACTTAACATCAAAGAGCGGCGGTAGTCACGTGACATTAAATGTATTAGTAAGAGTTCCTCATTAGGCACGTGCTTTCACCATTCCCTAGGTTGGGCCCATAAGATGAGGCTTGCTCTAACTTCTCATTTACCATTCCAAAATCCCTTTAGGTATCCTGAAACGTGTTGCAATGATCAAAAAGATTTCTTACCTACTTTTTCTGGAATCATCATTTTTTGAAGTTATTTTCTAGAGGTTCTCAGTAATTTAAAACACTTGACAAGTTTGACTTGGATTTCTGAGTGACTCGAGGGACACTTGGTGTCCGTTCAAGATTCGTGTGTACCCAAGGTTCGACTTGGGGTTTCAAAAGGACTCGAAGGATAATTGATATTTGTTCGAGGTTCACTTGGACCCAAGTTCGACTTGGGGTTTCTAAGGGACTTGAAGGACACTTGATGTCTGTTCGAGGTTCGTGGGGATTCAAGTTAGACTTGAGGTTTCTGAGTGACTTGAAGGACAATTGATGTCTATTCGAGGTTTGTTGGGACCCAAGTTTGACTTAGGGTTTTCAAAGGATTCGAAGAACACCTGATGTTTGTTCGAGATTAGTTTGAACCCAAGATTTGACTTGAGGTTGCTGAAAAAGGATTTTGAATTAGGGCTAATGTGTTTGTATGTATGACATATTTGCTTATGTGACATATATAAACCGTTCTTCATATTTAACTACTAGATTGAGATAGTTTTTTGAGATATGTAAAATGTTAAATGAATTAGTAAATACATTTTTGTTAATGGAGCTAATATTGGCGCTCCACTCTTATATTTTCTTAAAACAAAATTACAAAAAAGTCCTTATGATATACCATGTTTGATTTTTATATTATTAATACCATAATTGCCCTTAAGGTAAGGATTTTTGATACCAAAATGCAACTTTTCTCACGTTCCTTCTCCCCCATCTCTCTCTCTGTGATCGAGAAAAAATGGGAAGATACTATGTGTGAGTTAGAGGAAGTTATTGAAATTATTAAGACAAGTAGGATTGAAAAAACTTTAGAAATCTATGAATCACTCAACCCTTCTAATGCCCGTGGTAATGTGATTTTTTTTCTTTTTTCTTTTTTTGTTATATTTTTCTTCATAATATATTTTTTGAGTTTTCTTTGAAAATATTATTTTTTCTTACTGAATCAATCTATAATTTTTATTTTAGAATTGAATTTTATCCATTCAAATGTTGTGCTGAGAATAATATATACAATTTATGTCTAGATCAAAGAGGAGGAAGGGGTTATTATTAAATATAATTGAAAAAAATATATGATTCAATATTGTTAGTATAATAACATATGTAACATGTCCATAATAACATTCCCATGATTCTCTCTCACAATATTGGTTGTCCCATGATTCTCGCGCTCCCACGATGGGCTCATTGATTAGCTCTTTGTGTATAAGCTCTATATATTGGTCATCTTGTACAGTAAATAAATTGTATTGTAGTTGATAAATATATACAAGAAATTCATTTTCTATCTTTTCTCTCTCAATCGTAACATGGTATCAGAGCCATAAACAATTCCAAAAATTTATCCAGCCACTGTTCATCTCCAAACATTGTTCATCACCTTTAAACTTGTCCAACCGTTGTTCATCTTGTCCAGCCACTGTTCATTTTATTCATCTCCGGAACAACTAGTGGCTCCAACTTTTGCAACAACCAGTGCTAGAAACCGTCATGAACCACCATGACAGGTGGTACTTCCCTCCACCGTGAACCACTGTTCATCTTGTCACTATAATAGGCAGTACTTCACTCCACCATGAACCACTGTTCATCCTCTTCATCTCTAAAATAACTAGTGGCTCCAACCTTCACAACAACCAGTTCCAGAAACCACCGTAACCACTGCGACAAGCAGTACTTCGCTCCTTCTATAATCCTCAACCAATGGCTCTTTCAGCTTCTCAACATCACCATTTGATTCGTTTCCTCATTATAAATCGACCACCAATTGGATCATCGCCAGTCACCACCGGGCGCGCCCTCACGCGCCACCTAGCTCTCTATGAGTGAATCTCATGTGCCACTTCTCTTCGCCTAGTTTCTGCATCTCACATGCCACATAGACTCGATTCACACCGCACTTGATTCACGCCTTGTCCGACCGGTTTAATACGTCAGATTGGTTCAGCTAACCAGGTTAAAAAAAATATATATATATATATATATATTTCTATTTTAAGGCCCTGCATCCATGAAATGCTCTGAGGTATCTCAACCTATCATCATTATTCTTAATGACCCTAATTACTCTTCCTAGGCTCCAACTATGACAAGCTTCTTGAAGGGCCTTAAGCTTTGGCGTCTTATCACTGGTGCTATTACTGAACCCAAGAAAGAAGATTCTGAAGTCAACGATAAATATGCAGCATAACTTGATGATTGGGATAACAAAAATATTAAGTTATCACATGGTTCCATAGTATCTCAACTTCATCTATTGGCCTACAATTTGGTCATTTTGATACCGCCAAAGCGGTCTGGGATTTCCTTCAGAACATGTATACCACTACTGAACTTGCTCATCAATTTTAACTCTAAAGGATTCTTCATCTTACTTTTCAGAAGCCTGATCAACTTATCAATAGCTTTCTCTCTAAAATATATGTTATTTGGGATCAGTTAACTCTTTCAGAACCTACATGAGATTGTTCTACTGATAACCAGAAGTTCACTACTTACAGAGATTAACAAAGGCTGATAACATTTCTCATGGCTCTTACAAATAATTTTGAGTCCGTTCGGGCCTCTCTTCTACACAGACATCCACTTCCCACTATAGAAAGTGCTATCTTTGAGCTTCTATAAAAAGAAACTCGTCTCAGTACTCTTCAAGCTCAAAATCTCCCATCACAGACCACTGATACAGTTCTTGTTACACCCTACCACATGAGCAGTCACTCTTTATCTAATTTGTCACGCCCCAATTTTTGATACCCAAAAACTGAGGGTGATTAAGTAATAACCCACATTCTTAATCATACTTACTCTTTGATATCATGCTCTAATACCAAGTTGTCATGCCCTAATTTTTGATACCCAAAAATTGAGGATGATTAAGTAATAACCCACACTCTTAATCATACTTACTCTTTAATATCATGATTTGATATCAATTTGTCACACCTCGAATTCCAACACCCAGAAGGGGCGTGGAAAATAGGGGTGATTAAATGAAACATTAACACCTTACAACCACGGAAGCTAATCATACGCATGTGATTATCTATGTGTATACTCATCACTATTCATTTCAATGGGCCCCACATCGATCCATACATTCATACATATTCATTTCCATTCCCAAATTATTAAATTCTAGCCCTCTGAGGATCACTAGACTTTAAGACGCCTCAAACTTCAATTTGAGCTACCTCAAACTTCCAAAAGAAAACAACGCTTTCCAGAAGGCTTTTTGAGCCACCTCAAAATTTATGAGGTGCCTCAAACTGCCCTGGACCTGAACTCCTTACTTTTTAATACTTGGTCCATTCAAAATCCAATTTCCATTATAAAACCCTAGAATCATCCTAACCCCATACTAATCATAAATGAAGCATTAAAACATCATACATTTATGCTATTGACACTTGAATCATAAACATAAATCCATTCAAGCATAAGTTGAAATACATAGAGCATAAATTCATAATTCAAGGCACACTCGCCTTAAAGCAACGTTTCAAAATTTTAGTCTCCATACATATATCGAAATGCACTAAATCCACATGCCGAACGTGATTAATAGCAAAAATAACTAAAAGAAAGTTCTTATAACTCCAAGCCCCTCTCATGGTTGCTCACCATCAACTACTTTTTTGCCATATCCTGAAAATGTTAATGTAGAGCAAATTCAACGTCTCAAAGTAATATGTTGTGCAATCCATTTAATTTTACATTTCATATTATCGCATAAAGACAATTCCAATGCATAGTCAAGCTACGTGTCAAGCTCCCTAGTATTTTAGTCAAAGTTATAATGTTCATTTCTATGACATACTCATCAAATACATTTGATAACCATAACATTCATAACATGCTTTATAACAAAATTCATCACATTTATAACATATGACATAACCTATTTTATCCACAATTCCACTCAATTCACATAAGTTACATTATTTCACATAAACTCAACACAAAGTCACATTGTGCTCGGAAATGAACTCACACTCACACACATATCCTTAAGATATGTACCGAAGTCCTACATCTTAATTCCTTAGTTATTACGGGTTACTAACCTATCCGGTTACCACCCACTTGCGCAAGGTAAAGGTTTTTCAACCCCAAGGGGATATGTTCCCCTACTTTTTCCTATGAGCCATTTCCAAGCATTCACCACAAATAAAAGATATATCACATTTTGTATTTACATTCGCACATTTTGTACTTATATTCGCACATTTTGATGCATTGCACTCAATACATATCTTATGTCCATTCTAGTATGTAATTCAATAATTCATAATGACACAAGTATACATTCAATTTCCAAAGTTAAACTTTCTAATAAATTTCACATATGAAATTCATGTCTCAATTTGCACATATAAGCGATTCATGCATTCAATAACATCTATCAATCATTTTTAATTCAAAGAAACATTCATCATCAATCTAACTCAAAAATTCATTCCCAAAATATCATATAATCATATATAACATGAATACATCAATTTTATGCTAAAAATATGAAATTAAACTTGAAATGTAAGACACAATATACACCCCTACCTCAATAATTATAGTTTTAAGCTATTCCTTACTTTCACCCAAAACTTGACTTTCTCAAAAATTAATTTCAGACCGATCAATCTCGAGCCCTCGACGCGTAGACCGTTTCTCTCTTCTTCGGCGAATTCCAATTATGGACCTAAATTCCTCAAAATCAATGGAGAAGGGAAGAAGAAGATGTTGTTATATATAGATGTATATCTAATGCTCCATTTGGCTGAGCAAGAATGAGAATGAGGGTTGAGAATTCTCTTTGTTATTTATAGAATTTTAACCTATACTAATTTACAAAAATGTCATCACATTTTTCCTAAACCTTCCCGAACTCGTTTTCGGAGTTCTGTAACTCTGATTAATATGAAATCAATTTCGTAGCACGTCAAATATTTTGTTTAGGCTACCCTCCAAATTTGAATTCATTTTGACACTTTCGAATTTTCTGAGTCCATAAGGCCCGCATCTCCAGTCAACCGAGCCTGAAAAAGTTAACTTTTGCCAAACGCTCTGAAAACTTTTCTAAACACTTATACAAGTCTTTAAACATGTATTTTACATTTAAAATATATAAACAATCATTTAAAGTATTAATATGACAATTAAACGAAAATAAAAAGAAAACTGACCAAAAAGGGTCACGGTTCTTACATAATTTTTCTTCCCAGCTAGGTTGTACTTACTGTCATGATCTTCATCATGCCCTTTTGAACTTCCCTATCAGAGTCTACAAATTTTGTCAGAAGAAATGACCCGGTCATTATTAGAGAGATTGATTCAAGAATCCTTACAAAATCACCTCCCGTAATGCTAAACTTAAATTTAGTCACTCATCTGTCACGATTGTTATAACTAAAGGATCTTTTTTGCCAGATTCCAGATCATCTGTCTCTGTCAATGATCTAAGGGATTTGCTCCAACAACTCCTCTCCACTTCTGGTACTCACTCCACTGCTATGTCTGTTACTTCAGGTAACTCTTCTTGGTTTTTTGATTTTGCCCGTTATAATCACATGACTTATGATTCCACTATCTTCACCTCCCAAAATTCTACTACTTGCACCCCTCTTATTACCACCGCTGATGGATCTCATATGAAAGTAAATCACACAGGACAAGTGTCCATCCCAAGTGTCACGCTCTCTGAGACTTTTCACATACCTGAACTTACTCTTAATCTTATCTCAATTGGTCAAATATGTGAACTTGGACTTAATGTTCTTTTTTATTCTTTTGGTTGTTCTGTACAGGATTCTCAGATAGGACAGATCCTTGGGATATGCCGTAAAGTTAGAAGACTATTTGAGCTCATTAATCTTTATTTCTTCTCGTCATTCTTTTATTGTTACATTCACCTCTACAACTCTTTTTAGTATTTGGCACTCAAGACTAAAACATGTTTCCGTTGGGCGCATCCGCTCCTTAGTGACTACTGGTCTATTAAGGTTTGTCAATAATGATGATGTCATTTGTTTACATTATCAACTTGGGAAACAACCAGCATTATCCTTTAATAAAAGTGACTATGTTTCAACTGCTCCCTTTGAATTAGTTTATTTTGATGTTTGGGGATCTTTTCCTTATTCCACAATGAGGGTCAAAATATTTTATGATTTTCATAGATGATTATCCTCGGTTTACCTGGCTCTATCTAATGAATAATCGCTCTGAGTTACTTTAACTTTACTATGATTTTGCCAACATAGTCAAAACCCAATTTTCAAGATCTATCAAAATATTTCACGCTGATAATGTCATGGAATACAAATAAACTAATTTTCTCAAGTTTCTTCACCAGCATGACATTATCTCTCACTATTCTTGTCCTGATACTTCTCAAGAAAATGGGAGAGCCGAATGTAAACCCAAACATATCTTGGATACTGTTCGCACTCTTTTTATTTCCAGTTCATGTCCTAAAAAATTCTGGGGTGGAAGTAGCTTTTACCGCTATTTATACCATCAATCGTGTTCTCATGCCTATCATTTAAAATCAATCTCCTTATGAGAGTCTATATGGTGTTACCCCTTCTTACAATCTTCTCAAGATTTTTGGTTGTGCTTGGTTTGTCCTCCTTCAACCTCATGAACGCACCAAGTTAGAATCTCATGCTCGTCTTTGTTGTTTCTTAGGCTACGGGATTAAGCACAAAGGTTATCATTGTTGGGATCCCATCTCTAAACGATTACGTATCTCTCGTCACGTCATCTTTTGGGAACATGAGATGTGTCATTTCTAAGTTTCACATTTCTTCTCCATTTACATCGTTCTTCTTTAGTGATCCTACTATCGACCTATTTCCTTCTGACATAGACACAGATCAACCACCAGTCGCAGGTCAACTATCAATTCCACCACGTACCATTATTATCTCTCCAGATCCTACACTTCCCTCTGAGCTCCCATATACGGTCTCTCCTGATAGGTTTGCTTCCACTGATGATCCTATTGCTGAATCCTCTACATGTGATGTCTTTCCCACTGAGCCATCTGAATCATGGTACTCGTCATTCAGATCGGGTAAGAACCACACCAGGTTATCTTCGTGACTATCATTGCTTCTCCACTATTTTATCTCATTATAAACCTCAATTTTATCGAGAAGCTAGTTCTAATCCTCATTGGCAACAAGTTATGATAGATGAATTATATGCTTTTGGCTAAGCTCATACATAGGACATGGTTGATCTACTTTATGGAAAAACTGTTATTGGCTGTAAATGGATTTACAAAATTAAGACTCATTCTGATGGCTCTGTGGAACGATACAAAGCTTGTCTAGTTGCCAAATGTTATACACAGGAATATGGTATTGACTATGAGGAGGCTTTTGTTCATGTTGCCCGGTTGACTTCTATTAGCAGTTTACTTGCAGTTGCTATTGTTCGTAAATGTGATCTTTTCTAAATGGATGTCAAAAATGCATTTCTCAATAGGAATCTTGCAGAAGAAATTTATATGAAACCTCCTCCTGGATGTAATTATTCTTCTCATCAAGTCTGCAAATTTCATTGTGCTCTCTACGGTCTTAAACAAGCTCATCAGGACTGGTTTGCAAAATTTAGTTATGTTATTGGAAATTTTAGCTTTACACCCAACTCTTATGATTTTGGCCTATTCATTCACAAGGCTATGTCTGGTATTACTCTTCTACTTTTCTATGTTAATGATATGATAATGACCAAAAATGATCTTGATAGCATTTCTACTCTCAAATAATCTCTTAGTCATCATTTTAAAATGAAGGATCTTGGACACCTGAGTTATTTATTTCTTGGGTCTTGAGATTCATTCTGATTCCAGTGGTTATTTTATCTCACAAGCCAAGTATGCCTCCGACATTTGTCTCACTCTTCTTAGTGATGCAACAATATATCAGCAAATTGGTTGACAGTCTTGTTTATCTTACAGTTACTCGCTCTGACTAGGGCTGCAACTCGGGCGGGTCCAACTCGAACCCAGCCCGAAATTTTTTGGGCCTGGGTTATACATATTGAGTCACGAGCCGGGCTCGGACTGATTTTTTAGAGCCCGACTTTAATTCGGGACGGGCTAGGGTTGCTATGAATCTCAACCCGAGCCCAACCCGTATTACGAACCCAAGGAACCCGCCATTAAAACCCGAGCTACCCAACCTCTATTTTGATATTTATAAAAATTTTGCTATCATGTAGAATCGAACCTAGCTCCAATTATCTAAATGCAGAGGCTCCAACCATAATGCCAGCACCTCCTTTCTGATAATACTAGACCAATAAATATATTTACTTAATTTATTTTGAAAAGCTAATAAAAAATACTAGTATAAGCTTTATTTATTTATTTATTTTTTAAAAAAATACCTTATTATTAATATTTATTAATTTATTTTCAAATGTATAAAATATAACGCTTAATATTGTATATTTGTTTTAAAATGTTAAAAATATGTAAACATATATGGGAAGAGTTCTTCTACCACTTTTTCACACTATTTATTTTGACGTATATTATATATATATTTATTTTATCTTCTAATATGTTATATATAATATAAATGTTTATTTATTACATTCTTAAATCTATTAGTATTTATTGATTTAGTAAAAAAAATAATTACTCACTTTTTTAATAAAGACATGAACTTGCAATTTATAAATAATTATTTATGCTAAATGATTTCCAATAAATCAATAAAATTCATTAAAATAAGTAATTTTTTTCTAAAAACTCGTCTCTCTATCAAATTCATGTGATAATCAATTATATTATGTTACACTAATATGGGCTTGATTATGTGATTTGTCACTTATGTCATACACTCATATCCAATAACATTATTATATAACTATTCCACCAGTCCACCACCATAAAAATATTAGTTAAAGTATAAGAATAATATATAATTTAGTTTGGTAGGAGCATAATTTGTTTTGAAAATATTGCAATCACAATTTATATTGTCGATGTTGACTATTCATATAAAAAATTAGGTAAAATACACTGATCTCCCATCAAGTTTGGTCTAATTACACACAGGTGTTATGTTTATAAAATAGTTAAACTCACCTCCCTTCAACACGTTGAAATGACTATTATGCCCTCATTATTTAAAAATAGTTGTTCCTTACCATTTCAATGAATTGGAGGGCATTTAAGTCAATATTTGGACAAGAGATAGGTGAGTGTAACTTTTTTACAAATATAACACGTGTGTAATTAGGACAAATCACATGGGAGGTCAGTGTATTTTACCCAAAATAATTTTATCAAAAAAATGACAAAGTATTAGTAAATTGTGAGTTATCAAATTATCCTCATTTGGTCATTAACCTAGTAAGTACTAAATTTTCTATAAAACTCTAATTGGGGATATCAAATTAATCCATTATATTGGATATCAAGGATTTCACTTTGAGTAATGAGAGACATAATGAAAGTTATCACTGAATTTGAGAACATAATCACTCTTATATCAAATTACAGCATAGTTTTAAAATACAAGATATGATAGCGAGTAGTTAGGGAGTGTACGATTTCACTTTGGATACATGAAATGCTTAGACTTTCACATATTATTTGAATTTTTGAAGCGAAGGGCGATCAAAATATTTGAACTTATTTTGTAAAAATTGATAAATGTTTAATTAGAAATTTGTATAATATTATGATATAAAGATCTACTCTTCTATTTATTAAATTCTATTTTATCATTTAAGATATTTATGATTCCGGCTTCACAAGCTTGGTTTTATAATTCTCGAAAGTAAAATACTTAAATAATAAATATTTTGTCTTCAATAATGGAACTCGGGTCTTACTTACGATTTACGTGACAGAGAGGAAGACTTGGACCGTTGAAGCGATTAAGCGAATGGAGGGTCTAGATATTTAAATTATATCATGAGAAGTGATAAATAATTAATTAAAAATTTGTATTATTATTGGCAGTAGAATCCAATACCTTAGTCTTTCTTGCATTAATTTATTTTCTGTATAATAAAATGTAAAGGACTTATATATATATATATGTGTGTGTGTGTGTGTGTGTGTATAATAAATTAATAATATATTAATATATTATATTTTTATTTTATTTGAGGGTTTAAGTTAACCCTAAAGGAGCGTTTCAGAATTCAGAGTCTTCAGACTCATTTATAACTTTTATAGTTTTATATCTCAAGTTCTCAACAGCGCCATTTTTCAATCTTCATCACACATTCACGAATCACGCCAGTTGCCTAGTCTCACTCCTCACCAGACTCCGATCACCTCACCTCATGATCCTCAGCTCACCGATCTTGGGCGACTCGTTGACCACCACCATCTTCTTCTCTTTGTCCGGCGATCTATATTTTGTTGATTTGAAATTGCTAGAGCCTAGAGGTATCATCTATTCTTTCTTATTCATCAATTATTTCATCTTTTCTGTTTGTCTATTGATTGATCTCTCAATTTTTATTCTCAATTTTAATTTTTTGTGTTCCATGTATTTGGTTATGAAATTAAGGTTTTTGTTTTCCATATATATTGGGGATTTTTGGATTTCTGAAATTAGGGGTTTTTCGTATCGTAATATTTGTTATTTATTGGTAATTTATATTCTACCAGTTTTTGGACTTCTATAATTTGCAGGATTAATTTGCCTTTAATTAGTTTTCTTTTATTTTATACATTTTTTTTCTCTCAAATGTGAACATTGCTTTTATTAAGCTCACATTCTGGTTTTGGGATCTCAAATGCGAGCAGCAGCGACGGCCGGTGGGTTTTGCCGGAGAGGCCACGGATGGAGGCCCATCCTCCGGATACGGCCCACCATGTTGAACAAGTGCCCAAATTAGCTAACATTTTCGTGGATGCACTTTAATTTTTTATGGTCACCATTAACAACCTGTACGTCTATGCTTTTCTAGTTCCTTCTTCTTTTTGGCCTTTTGCTAGAATGGGTGGATCCTTTTGTTGTTGTTGTACATGGTTGATATATATAATAATGTTGTATAGGAGGGATCATACATGTCTGTTTTGGAGCTTGATCAATAGTGATGGTATTTGTTTCTTAAAACTCATAATTAAGTGTTTGATGCATACATACAGTCCTTTCATTTTGCACCTCTCATTTTATTTTTGTTTTGGATCAATAATTGATCTTTTCTTTTCAATTGACAATTATATACAAGTAATAACCACGAATTGATACAAGTTAGTAATGTATTTGTTTATGCTATAAAGGCCAGCGAAAGAAGTAAAAACTGTGAGCCTGTTGCTGGTGATCATACTGGTTTTGGGATTTGTTTTCCTCTTAATATTTTTGGCTTACTGATTGTTGGTGTACATGAGTAAATTGATTTCTTGTATAAATGGTTCAATTGATTATCGTTCTTCTTTCTTTTGAAAAATATAATAATGTTTCAAAATTATGAAGTACACTTGTCAATTTGATATTGTGTTACATTTTAAATGTGAGGGTATCTCAAAATCAGGTCCCGAACACGCCGGAGTTGGTAGTAATTACAAAGTTTAATGTTAATCTCTTATCGTGTTTTATAGATCAATGAAGTAAAAGAAAAGAAAAAAAAAGTATTAATCATGTTTGGATAATCATTTATTATTATAAAAAATATGGACTAAACAGATAATTACTACTATATGGAATTACATCTTTGAAGTAATCTGGATGTCAACCTTTATTAAAACAACAACTTTTTTTTTTCAGAACTTAAGAATGGAGACAGCAACAAATGAAGCCACAATCAAACCAACTGATGAAGGTAAACGTAAAAAGTCTTATGCATCAAAATCTAAGGTATGGGATCATTTCACAAAAATTAAGAAAGAGGGAGGGGACCTTTTGAGCAAGCTACATGCAATTACTGTAATCAGATATTTCATTGTCCTAGTGCACAGGGAACTAGCACTCTAACCCGCCACTTAGATAAGAGGTGTCCCAAGTATGACAATAATAAAGACCCTGCCCAAAAACTTTTAAGGTTTGGTGTTGACAATTCTGCTGTTAGTAATTAGAAGTTTGACCAAGAAGTTTGTCGTAATGAGCTTGCTAGAATGATTATTATTGAAGAACTTCCTTTTAGTTTTGTGAAAAAAGAGGGCTTTAAAAGGTTTTGTAGTGTATTGTAGCCAAAATTTCAGTTGGTTTCTCGAACTACTGTGACAAAAGATTGTATTAATATTTATGAAACTGAGATAAACAAATTGAAATTAATTTATGAGTCATCGGCTTCACGAATTTGTCTCACCACTGATTTGTGGACTTCCATTCAAAATCTTGGTTATATGTGTCTTACGGCACATTATATCGATAAAGATTGGAAGTTACAAAAAATATCATTAACTTTCGTGTGGTTCTAACTCCACATCGTGGTGAAATCATTGCACAAGTTGTTGAAACTTGCTTGTTAAAGTGGGGAATTGAGAAACTTTGCACTTTAACTATTGACAATGCAAGCTCTAATGATGTGGCAGCTTTATCTTTGAAGATGAGGTTTAATAAGCGCAATGGGTTGTTGTTGGAGGGTAATACGTTTCATGTAAGGTGTCTTGCACACATCTTGAATTTAATAGTGAAGGATGGAATTGAAGAAGTGAGTGATTTCATCGTTCGCATTCGTGATTGTGTAAAGTATGTTAGGAGTTCTCCTTCTCATTTGCAAACTTTTAGTAAGTGTTCTGAGGTGGAGAAGATTAAATCTAAAAGATCAGTTTATTTGGATGTGCAAACACGATGAAATTCAACTTATTTTATGCTTGGTGCAGCTCTTGAGTATCAAAAAGCTTTTGAACGGTTGGAGGAGCAAGATGGAAATTTTTCACATGAACTTAAGTATGGTCCTCCAACCGAAACAGATTGGTTGACAATAAAGAATTTACACAAGTTCTTGGAGCGCTTTTATGTTATCACAAAGCGTGTATCGGGGTCTAAATATGTCACTTCTAACTCTTATTTTTAAGAAGTGCGTGGAATCCAAACTTTGTTGCAAAAGTGATCAAAAAGTGAAAGTATTTTCTTTAGTGCTAGGCAAAAAAAATGACAGAAAAGTTCAAAAAGTATTACAACATTGACAAAATTAATATTTTGTTAATCATAGCAGTGGTGTTAGATCCTCGTTACAAGTTAGGATATATAAAATATTGTTTTGCATCTTTTTATTTGAGTAGCAAGGTTGAAGAGTTGATTAGGAAGATAAAAGACGTCATGGATCGTCTTTATCAAAGTTATGCGTCAATTGAATTAGAGAAGGATATTCAGTCAAAAGGAATGTTGATGTTGAAATAGATGATATGGAGGGGGAAGATAGTATTCTTGATGAGAATAAGAGGAATTGACGAAAATACTTGAAAGTTGAGCAAACTGAGGTGATTAAGTCCGACTTGGAACGTTATTTGCAAGATGCTGTTGAAGTTGAAGATGAATCAACAAAATTTGACATATTGGAGTGGTGGAAAGCAAAAACCTCTACATATCGTGTTCTTTCAAGTATGGCTCGAGACATTTTGGCAATTCCTATTTCAACCGTGGCTTCGGAGTCGGCTTTTAGCACTGGGGGTCGAGTACTTGACTCATTTCGTAGTTCTTTAACTCCTTGAATTGTTGAGTGTTTGATTTGTGCCCAATATTGGTTGAGAAGTTCTTCAACACCGGTTGAGATAGAAGAAAAACTAGAACTTGAAGATTTGGAGAAAGGTATTAATTTTTCACTTTTTGTATTATTTATGCACTATTTTTTGTATCAAAACTGAATATGCACCTATTTATTTAGACTTTGTCTTATATTATTTATAGGTTGTATTCTATTTTGCAAAAAACTTCATGACTTGGACATATTAATGATTCAATTTATCCTTATATTTGTATAGGTTTGGTGAAAAAAATTGGAGCTTGCAACATTGGAGAGGGAGAACCATCTACTAAAATTTAAGAGGTAGTATTAATTTTGATAAATGATTTATATATGTCATTTTTTTTTACATCTTCTCCATATCTTGATATTGTTATGTTCCTTTTGCAGAACTAGGAAGTGAGGATGGAGGATTTGTTTATCTGATAATTTTAATGTTTCTTTTTAGTTGTTTTATAATATTATTAATGTCGGTTTATAACTTTTGATGGCCTGTTATGTGACTTTGGACTATAACTTTTGTGTGACTTTGGACTAATTTAGCTTTTCTGTTAATTTTTTATATGGACATGGTGATGTAATGAACTTGTAAGCTTTTGATCCAATATTATGTCATGTCAATATGTTTTTTATTTTTTTTATCAATTTTTTTTATTCGTTTTGTATAAGAAAGTAAGATAATAGGTTTCAGCCAAAACTATAGAATTATTGAAGTTTTTTTTTAATTTTTTTAACACCAACCCGAATTGAACCCCAAAATG
Organism: Cornus controversa; assembly: GCA_026545225.1. Taxonomy (NCBI): domain Eukaryota; kingdom Viridiplantae; phylum Streptophyta; class Magnoliopsida; order Cornales; family Cornaceae; genus Cornus; species Cornus controversa. Next base: position 113,242,130 of record CM048845.1, on the reverse strand, counting down.
AACCCAAAAATGAACCCGAAACTGCCAACCTGAACCCAGCCCGAAATTAGAAATTTAACATTGGGTTGAGCTCAGGTTCATATGGTCGGGTTCAGAATCGGGTTCGGTCCGGGCTCGGGTTCACCATTTTATGCTTAGGGTTGAGCCCGAATTGAGTGTCTAGCCTGCCCAGCCCGTCCAAGTTGTAGCCCTAGCTTTGACATTGCTTATGCAGTTCACATTATCAGTCAATTCCTATTAGCTCCAAAATATACCCATTATGATGTCGTTCTTCGCATCTTTCGATACATAAAAGGTACTATGTTTCAAGGGCCTCATTTTTTTCGCTCATTTTTCTTTTGCTCTACGTGCCTACTCTGATGCTGACTAGGTTGAAGATCCCACTGATTGTTGCTCCACTATTGGCTATTGCTTCTTCTTGGGTGATTCTCTTATTTCTTGGCACATCAAGAAACAATTTATCACTTCACGCTCTAGTACAGAGGCTGAATATCGTGCCCTTGCTGATACCACTCAAAAATTTCTTTGGCTTTAGTGGTTACTCGAGGACATAGGTATTTCACATTGCACTGCTACAACGCTCTGCTGTGATAATCAAAATGACATTCAGATTGCTCACAATGACGTCTTTCATGAACAACGTACCAAACATATTGAAATTAATTTTCATTTTGTTCGTTAACATGTAATTCATGGCACAATTCGTCTGTTCTCTGTCACTTCTGCTGATCAGACAACTGACATTTTCATCAAAGTTCATTCGCCAGGACGCTTTCACGATTTGGTTTCCAAACTTAAGTTATTTTCTTTTTCACCTACTTAAGTTTGAGAGGGGATATTAGTATAATAACATATGTAACATGTGCATAATAGCTGTCCTATCATTCTCTCCCATAATATTGGCTATCGCATGATTCTCTCTCACAATGAGCTCCTTACAATAAATCATTTGTATTGTAGTTGATAAATATATATAAGAAATTTCTTCTCTGTCTCTTCTCTCTCAATCGTAACAAATATAATGACTCGAGAGAGTATTGATCAAATGTATGTGATTTGGATAATAAAAGTTATTTGATTAGATTAAAAAGTATTTGAGTTGGAAGTAAAATTTATATCAATGAATAAATATATTTAATTGAATTGAAAATCAAAGAAAAATTTAATTTTACTGAAATATAAATTATGATGTATAATTCTTTAAGGAAGCTATGGAAAGCTTTTTGATTTTAAAAGGAATTAAAGAAATGGAAAGAGAAATACATGACTCAATAAAATCTTTTTTTAATTGTAAATTCTCATAATTTAGTTAGGGACTATTCTTCCTTTGTTTTTTAGTTTTTTTTTTTCATTCCTTCCTGTTTTGTTTGATTAATTGTATGTAGCTAATCTTTAATTTGTCTTATTTTATATATAGGATACATGTAAAATAAATTACAATTTTGGTGAGTAAAAGATAATATGCCAAATATAAGAATGTGAGATAAAACATGAAGGAACTAAAATTCTAAGAAAGGTAAAAAAGCTAATTAGATTAGAGTCCTAACTTAAAATGGTAATTATGGTATTAAAAATATAAATATCAAACATTGTATAACATAAAGACTCTTTTGTGATTTTATTTTAAGAAAAAAGGTGAGTGGAGTGTTTCATGATATTGGTGGAGCTTAAATATCATTAGTCTTTTGTTAGAGAAATGCTAAACGTCACAATTTTATTTTACGAATTTTAACTCGAATCTATGTGGCAGGTAATAATACCATAGGAACTCCGTGTATAGGGGGAATCCCACCAATAATAACTTATCATTTAATTTTATCTCATAAAATAATGAACTATATCAACTGCCACATAAATTCGAGTTAAAATTCGTGATATTTATTCGAGACGTATAACATTGCTCTTTTTGTTAAATATGAAGAGCTTATGATGAGAGAAACTCTTGTGATAATATTTAGTCATTTGCAAAAAGTCAAATGAATTATTTAATTCAGTGACTAAATATGAACAAGCTCATGCCTCTTATTGTAAATAACTTCCTTGGCAGCGTTAGTCACACACACATATATATTTACATCATTCAAATTAATAAATCACTGTAGAGTAAATTAGTTAAGGGCTAGTTTGGATTGATAAATTTGGAAGGAAAAGAAAAGAAAAGAAAGTGAAGGGGACATTGTTTATTATGTTTGGTTCGTTGAAAAGGAGAGAAAAAAAATGAATAAGATTGATTTGGAAGGATAACTTATCCTTCCAAATCACTCATGTGTTATTCTTTCAAAAGTAAAATAATTCTGAAAGAAATGATAAGATTTAACTAAAACTTTTTTAATACCAAAATTAACTTTAACATTTTAAAAGATAAATTGTATGATAGTAAATAAGAAAGAATGTGAGAGTAAATTCGTTAAAATATTTTATTTCTTTAACTTTTTCAAATAAAAATGTTATTATTATTATATTTTTATAATTTATTCAAACATTAATAAATTTTTGCTATTCTTTCTTTTCTTTTCTCTACTCTACTCTGGCAGCTAATCTTAACCTTCCTTTTCTTTTCACTCCTGATTATCTAAACAAAGCCACAACAAAAATTGATTAATAATATGTGTTCTTCCACAGATTTAACACGGCCCATTGTTCCGCGAAGCAAAACCAACGCAATCGAATAGCAGAGTACAGAACGAGCAAAATCTGTACGGACGAATCACTTTCAAATGTTCAGAACCATCTCTCACTTGCACATACGAGCTCCTCTCAAATCTCTCCCTAAAACCCTAACACACTTCACTCAACCCTCCTTGTCTTCCAACCCAAATCACTCACTGTTCAAAGTTTACGTCGACCCATCACATTCGATCCCTCCAAAAGCTTCATTTCCATCGATTTCAATCCTCTCTTCGCCGTTCTCGCATTCATCGCTGCGACAGAGACACGAAGACGCACACGCCAACGACTTCAACAGAGACCCCAAAAGCCCTCCCAAGCTGTTCGTGGTCCAGCCGCGTCTGCGACCCGACACCCTCTTGCAGGCGAAGCTTGACGAAGCTCTGAACCTCGCCAATTCGCTCGAAGAACAGCGAGATGGCTACTTTGATACCGAACTTTGCGACAAAGAGTTGCCCCCACATGTTATTGTTCAAAACCCTGCTGCCAAATCGCCTCGCGCAGGTCGGTCTCTGGATTTTCAGTTTGTTTGGTCATTTTCTCGTTCTGTTGAATTTCTGATTAGATTGGTTGGTTGAATTTGTTTTTCGGTTTTTGTTGTTTGGGGAATGATTTTGTTATTTCCAGAGAATTTAGTTTACTTTGTGGATGGTATAATCTTATTATAGGTGTTGATACTTTAAATTATTTAGCACAAAAATGGCAAATAAGACAAGCACTTCACTCAATCTTCGTAATGACAAAAGTTGAATTTTATAGAGAGTTCTGTGTGAGGTTTCGCGTTACAAGATTGTTTTTCTAAAAAGCCCCCTTCAAAGAAAGGCATTTCATTACCTGGTGGAGGGTGGATGGGACTCCTCGCATTCTATGTATCCATCCCCCGCTGAGGATAACATTGTTCGGTGGGTCAATGTTGATTAGCACAAACACCTCCTCCAGTGTTCTCTGGGCTGCTACGATTGGGAGGAGGATCGTGCCAAAAGGCGTAACTCTTGTTCCGTCGAGCCCGACAAGAGGGTTATGGGTTGAGTGGACTCAATCGCCAAAAGAACCGAGTTGCTCGAATGTGGAGCGGGTCATTACGTTCGCACTGGACCTTGCGTCTATGGGTATCTGCCTGATGATGCAATTCGCTATGGACAAGCTCAGCACTAACGGATGAGTATGCATGTCCCACCTGTGGAAGGTGGTATTTGCGAACATACGCTCATCTCGGATAGTGTTTACTCCCTCTGCCCTGTGGAATTTCGGCCTTCTCAGCAAGGAAGGGGTTGGTCGACCATAGTTAAGGGTTGTGCGTACCCGTGGATGGTGTCGATAACCTTTGTGGTCGGGACGGATTGCTCGTCTGTCTTCTGGTTCGCACGAGGCGGACCAAATCGAGGTGAGGACTCTCGCAGAACGTACTTGGCCAGTTCTCCCTGTGACAAGAGGAGTTCTACCTGATTATGCAGGTTCCAGTAGTTGTTGGTGAGACGTCTGACGTCCTTATGGAAGATGCAATGTTTCGTTCAGTTCCTCTATTCGATTGGGGTAGTCAGAGGAGGCGGATTCCGGAAAATCCCCCTATTGAGGGTCTCCTGGAAGAGTCGAGCCAGAGGTACCTTCAGGGGTGTTTTCTTCTTCTCAATCTTCGGCCTTTTTTCTGGGGAACGACCACTCGACGGTAGGGGCTGGCGTGGCACTTCGGACAGGATTACAACGCTTCTGTCCGTGGACGGGGCAACTGTTATAAAAGTGGACGTTTGGCCTTGCGTAGCCTCATCATCCTCGATCGCTATGTACCCCTGGGCTTTGCTATTCAGGACGCCTATGTCTTTCGGAGGCTTTCCCAGCAAAGCTCGATAGAACTCAGTGCCATTACTCATGGCCACCCGAAAGGCTTCCACTGCCGTACTCATAGTTGTTAAAGGTTCAAGGTGCACTAAGGCTCTAAGGCTTCCTGGAGCCTGAGGCGCGAGGCGTGGGCCAGACTGAAGTGAGGCGCAAATTGATTTTTTTTTTAAATATAACATTTGTAGTGAGTGAGTGAAACAATATAGAACAACTACAATTGAGAGCAAATAAAAAGTATATTCATGGTAATTAACAACAAATGAAACAGAAAAATAGATTCCGGAGTGAGTGAAATAGGTTCTGCAAGTTGCGCCTTGCACCTCAGTGCCTGAGGCGCGCGCCCTTTCAAAGCGCCTCGCCTGGGCATACACTAGGCGCAGAGGCTGTGCCTCGCGCCTTTGACAACTATGGTCGTACTCTGATCGCATGCATCAATTAGAGATAATTCAATGTTGAATCGAGAGAGAAATACCTTCAAAGACTCGCCCTTGGTTTGCTTTAGGGTGAACAGTGAGGACACAGTCTTCCTCTGTCTTCTATTCCCCGCGGACTGCGAGATGAACTGCTCGCTGAAGGCTTGAAAATTGGAGATTGACCCAGTGGGCCGTAGCTTGAACCACAGCAAGGCGGGACCACTCAAGGTAGTGGAGAATACGTGGCACATAAGCACATCATCCCAGCGTTCAGCGTCATCCTCTGTTGCACGTGGTAAATATGTTTGATCAGGTTGGTCTGACCGTCAAAATTGACGAGCACGGGCATTTTGAACTTTTGCGGCACGATCGCACTGAGGATGTGGCTGTCAAAAGGGGACTGCATCATGCCCTCGATTGCCTTCGCTGCAAGGTCTGACGGGGTTTCTGACCTAAGGCCCCTCCTCATGACCTCGATCTCTTTCCGTATCTGCTCTTGAATCGACTTTCAGCCTGTCGAACACATCATAGCCTGGTCGACTAGGCCTTGCCCAACTCGGGTGGGGTACTTCCTTGGGATCTCGTTCGAAAGACCTGTAGGACTCCCGACGGGGGCAACTCCGATAGGACGCTCGGAGTTGGCCGCTGCTCGCTCTCAGCGCGAGCTCCCTATAGTTTGATTGCTGGACTGTTTAGGTAGATCATGAGAGGGACCTCGGGCAACTCTGGCCTCGTCCCGAAGTTCAGCGTTTTCTCGCTGTAAGGCATCTATATGACGCATCAACGCTTCAAGGTCTTCTTGTTGCCCTTCGTTCTTGTTGGGAGGGGCAGGTACCTTGGCATACATGGCCAAGTGGGTGGATCCCACCATTAGTGACACGTCTTGTAAGCAAGGTAGAAACGGTGAGAGAACAATTTCTTTTCGTCGTTTCCCACAAACGGCGTCAAAGTGTTGATACTATAAATTATTTAGCACAAAAACGGCAAATAAGACAAGCATTTCACTCAATCTTCGTAATGACAAAAGTTGAATTTTATAGAGAGTTCTGGTGTGAGGTTTTGCGTTACAAGATTGTTTTTCTAAAAAGCCCCCCTTTTTCTTCTCTCCTCTTCTCTATTTATAAACTTCTTTCCTCTTATCTTGTTCTCCTCCTTCTGGGCTTGTCTCCTCTTGGTCCCTTGGATATTTTTGGACCTTATCTTTTTGCATCATTGTGTTTGTTGGACCTTGGTCGGATTTTTCCCTCGTGGGGTGTGAGTTGGCCATTTGGTGATGATGGGCTTGATTTTACCGGTTGGGTATTGCCTTTGTGGAATACGGATTTTGACGTGTCCGGTTTCAAAGGTAAGTGGGTTGGGCTTGGTGAGGTTTGGTTTGGGCCTTCGTGTTGGCCCAGCTTATGCAGTCGGGGTTGGGCTAGTTTATTGGGTTTAGCGTTTAAAGATGTCCACAATAGGTTTTGAGATTGGTTTGATAATGGGTTTAAAACATATTGTGTGTATAGATAGAATGGACATTTATATGTTGGATATGTGGTTTTTTGATATCCTTTTAGTTCCTCGATTTGACATGATCAGAATGGGAAGTTGGGAGGTTGAAGTTGAAGTTGAAGGGTTATGCCGTTATGGTTTCACTTTGGTGATTTCGGTGTATCATAAAACATAATATCAAAGGAAACGAGTTTGGTTTGTGCAAGTTCTTGAAAAATGGAATGAAAAATACTGATCAATAGGCCAGAAGAAGAAAAAAGAAAAAGAAAAAGAAAATCAGGAACAAGAAGCACTGACACTCCCCAAACTGGCCCTTTTTTTTTAATTTGAAATAACATAGAGTAATTTGATAATGTATCTTGGTCAAAATATACTGATGCATCTGTTCTATATAATTGGCAGACACATATTTTGGACCAGGGACAGTGGAAACAATTAAATGTCATCTAAATGCCACAGAATCAAAGGCAAGGAGCTCTATATTTAACCCATATGATGGTGGATTTTATTTGGATTTACAGCATTTATAGCATGTTTATTGGGGGAGATTTAGCTGTGACTATATTGTTTTAACAGGGCGGGTTGGATGCTGTATTTGTGAATGTAACTTTGACCGGGATTCAACAACGGAATTTAGAGGCAAGTTGGCCCCCCTTCAATCCCTCTCCAATTAGTTGGGAAGAAAAGACAAAGAAAGCTTTACTACTTTGTTTGTATCTTTCTTATAAAATCTGATCATTGTATTTTTTTTCCTATATTAAATGGCAGCGGGCCTGGGGTAAACCTGTTTTGGACCGTGTGGGCCTCATAATAGAGATTTTTAATGCTCATGCCTTTACAAAGGAAGGGAAGCTACAGGTATTGTCACAATTTCATTGCAATTTGTATGTATCAGTTAATCTTAGAGTTGAGAAATGGATCTGAACCTTCGGCCACTTCTCCTTTCCTTCAATTTTAGGCTGAGTTGGCAGCTCTGATGTATAAGAGGAGTAGGCTTGTCCGCATACGTGGTCCTGGTGGACGCTATGCTTTTGGTACTACTGGAGAAGCTGAAGTTGTTAGCGCCCGAGGGTGAGTTTATTGCCTGAATTTTTAATAATGCTGTGAAGTCAGTGGGTTTGCAAGAACATGGAAAATCAGGTACAAATTTCCAGCAAGCAAATATACATCCATGAACTTCTTGGTCTATTTGATGGGTCTATACATATTATTGAGCCTAGGTTTATGGGAGAAAATAAATTAAGGCTCTTTGATTAGAGAAGCTTGAACAAGGTAGTTCACATTTTAGTTACAGTTTGATGTCTATTATCTAATAAAAGACTGCTTTAACACACACACATATATGCTCTTCATCTTTGATTTATTTGCATATACATGTGCTTCCCGGATACGTCTGCTTCATGGAACTTTCGTCTTAAGTGAATTAAATCAAGGATGTTACAGCTGCATGAACATTCCAATAGTTGAATTACCGATCCACCATTTCTTTCTATTTTCCATGTCCGATGTTGTATTACACTTGAACTTTGCTTTGTGAGAGTATTGTATTATGTTTATCCTTTATATTTCTAACTGTATTTGATGTGAGCTATGGTAGCCACATGCTTCTATACCTCCTAAGAGATGAGCTTAGATATCCACATTCATTAATCTGAGTATGCACTGTGTAAGGTTGAAATGTGACATGGACTGAAATAAGTTTTTGTAGTTGCATATACACACACTTAACATCACATTCCATCTCTGTGTCTGTCTGTCTGTCTGTGATTGTCTGTCCATGTGCACGTGTGCAGGTGCGTGTGGTGGTGTGGTTATACATTTGCAATTATGTAAATGTATTATGTGTGCATATGAGTACGCATGTGCTTTAGTTAATTAATTTTTACTTCATTGAAACATATTTAATATCCATGGCTATCACTTACAGGAGAGGAAGCGGGGGACAAGGTTTTATTAGTGGTGCTGGTGAAACTGAACTTCAGCTGCAACGGCGAAGGTTTTCTCCCTAACTCTAAATCAACAAAATAATTCAGCTTCCTGGATACTTCAGTGATCATTATTCTTTACCTGCAGAATGATTTTTTTCCTGTAAATGGTCTGAGTTTGTGAAACGAGAAAGCAACCTTTACTTTTTTCTTCTTCTTCTGCTACTTTATGTATAGCAGCTATTCCCTTATTGTATTTCATTGCATGGGTATTTTTTGGTACGGTTGACAGTAGATGGCATTACTTCTCATTAAACAATGATATACCAAAAGTTTAGTTGATGAAGTTTCATTTCCATGTACCAGTGTTGATAAGAGCTCTGGTCAATGTCGGCTTCTTGATTAAAAATGCCAATGGGTCAAATCTTGATCTGAGTTTGATTCGGTTAAATCTGATTATGAAACAAATCATATGTTTGTATCAAATTCCAAGCCCTGTAAATGTCTGATCAAAGGCATTAAATGTGACAGGTATATACACACTGGCCATCTTCTTATGATGATAATTTGATAATCTCTGAAGGTATTAATATATTCTCTTAAGGTATTAGTATGTAATTGAGATTGAATTATAATTTTCAAATATACAAATCCGGATCTTGCTAGGTTTACATGGTGTTCAACCTGTTTACTGGCTTAATTAATGAATCACTAATACATGTATGAGAATGTGACAAATGTTGGTCAAAGGTTAAAAAGGTTTTTACTTCTCTTGGGCCACTTTATTTTGAAACCTTTAAATGTGACAAATAATGTATAGTACTTCAGTTTTGTACTAAATTATGTTATATGATAGAGTGATCTTCCACGAAGACTTGCAGAAAAAATGATATTCCACAAGTATGTGGCATACATGCTTGAATGCCTTTGAATATGTACTTTTTTTGTAATACAAATATGTATAATTTTGTGATTGATGTGTGAAGCCATACAACAAACTTATGTTGGGTTGCAGGAGATGAATTCTGTATTACTGTTAGGGACATTTGGTCTAATAGGTGGGTGTTTTGGATGAATTCAGGAGAATGTTAATGCTTGTACTTGTGGCCCCTTTATATTTGATTACTTGTTTGCCCTTGTAGCATTGTGTTCTCTACTTAAGGTTTTCTTTCCTAAATTGATGTTTTGATTTAGAGAGTTGAAAAATGTTCTTTCCCCCTCTTGCTTGGCAGCCAATGTAAGTATATAAGTTCTGTCACAGTGACAGTCTGACTCATACTGTTTCAGTAATTAGTGAAAAATAAGCTACACATGCATTGCTCTCTGTAAGTCGCAGTTTAACTTGCTTGAATACATATGATCGCTTTAACATCCCTGAAATTTCAGAATTTTGGAACGGCGGAGTCAGTTACTGTCGGAAATAAAAGAGGTCCGTCGTACCCGAGCTTTGCAGCGCGCTGCTCGCAAGAGGCATGGAGGCTCATATGGTCAAGGCATGGCCACTGTTGCTGTTGTTGGATACACAAATGCTGTAGGTGGTCTAAAGTTTTTTTTTTCCTGGGTGGTCTAAAGTTGGATAAAATGCTTTTTATTTGCAACCATGCAAATAGTCTGGTTTGGATTCTTCTAATATACATGCATATCTTTTACAGGGGAAATCTACATTAGTCGGTGCGCTATCAGACAGTGATCTGTATAGTGATGATCGGTATATCAGAACAGTTACCCTATTTTGTTACTAAAATTTTGAGACAACCCTTAAATATGCTTAAGCTCACCTCTTGATGGATTATAATCCACCGTCTATTTATTTATGTTCTTCCTAATTGTTGTGTCTCAGCCTGAAATTTTCTGTTTATGCAGATTGTTTGCAACAGTCGATCCTAAACTAAGAAGTGTTATTCTTCCATCAGGGTAATGCTAATAAGTTTTAATTTTTCTCTGTAATGTTTAATGTCTAAAGGAATGATATACCTTTTAATTGTGTATTATTATGATGATGATTGTTACTTTCTTGTTTGTCTGATTTAATTGCTTAACATTCAGGAGGAAAGTGCTTCTTAGTGATACTGTGGGCTTTATATCAGATTTGCCTGTGCAGGTAACTAGAACGTTTATGCTGCTCCTCTGTTCCATCTGTCTGTTGTCACTGGTCTTATTTATCGTCATTCATTTTAAATGTTTGTAGTTAGTGGAGGCATTTCATGCAACCTTGGAAGAAGTGGTGGAAGCTGACCTCCTTGTGGTATGAATTTATTGTCTGCCCTTCTGCTTGTCTTTATTCTTTTAGAACAAGTTAAGGGAAGAATGTTAGCCCATTAAAGATGAAGAGATATTGGTCTCCAACACACACACATGTAAAAAGAATGGCGTGCTAAAGATTAGTGTGGGGGCATGCTTAAATTTTGAAAAAGTTATATATACAAAATGAAAAAAAAAAAAAAAGATGAGTGGGGGCACGTGCCCCCACTGGCCCCTATGTAAATTCGCCCATATAAGAGTACCTGTTTATTCTTGTAAATAGAATTATTTGAAATCGGTACTTAGGTGACTTGGTAATTGAACTCTAAATATGGCTGCATGTATGGTTTTTCCTTGAAGCAATTTGGGTCAGGACGATAGATCCTAAATCAATTATCGGGTAGGATTAGAGGCACTTCAAGATGATTTTCTGCTATATTTTCCATTTATATGAACTCTTGTCCTGCTGCCATGGTCATCTTTAGAACATGTATGAGCTGGCAACCAGAAAGGGCTGTGATAGATTTATTCATATCCTTTGCAGCATGTCCTGGACTCCAGTGCACCCAACCTTGATGAGCAGCGGGATACTGTATTGCAAGTTCTTGAGCAGATGGGAGTGTCAGAGGAGAAGATTCAGAATATGGTTGAAGTTTGGAACAAGGTACTAATTCTGAATCAGTTTTCAGTATATTCAAGAAGGAAAAAAAATAAATTGCATGATCATCTAATTTTAAGACCTGAATTAGATTGATCTTCAAGAAGAGAAAATGGGTTGTGATGAACATCTAGATGCCGATGATGATGAACTCAGCAGTTTCTCGGGTCAAGAAGTTGATGATGTGGCATCTGAGAAATTGTCTGAAGAGGGCGTTGATGATTATGATGATGATATTGTGTCTGAGGGGACAGGCGCTGACCAGCAGGGTGATTATTCTGATGGCTGGCTGTCATCAGTGGATGGGCAAGAGGCTTTGGATGAGGAAGGTGGTCACTCTATGGGATGGGAAACTCCATGTGACCAACAAAGTGAGTTGTCTAATGACAGCAGGAAGATTGGAAAAATTTCCCATTCTCAACCTCAATCTGTTCCACATGTCAAAACCTCTGCTGTAATGGGTGTTGGCTTGCAAGAGTTGCTGGAGCTCATTGATGCAAAGCTAAAGACTCAGAATGTTGTAGAAAGGATTATAACTGATCGCAAATGGAGGCCTCCTCGCACTGAAGATTCTGGCATAGTAGTTGAACAGTAGCATGCTTTATGAACAAAGTTGGTATTACTTGTCTCGTGTGCTGCCCCAAACGGCTTTAAGGAATAAGGGCTACGGCAAGTTCAGACAGTTTCTCTTCCTTTGCTTCAGAGTCTGCTGCGAAGTGCCTGCCCTGGTAGAGAAGAAAGATTCCCGAGCAAGCCTTAAAACTGTCTTGAATTGAGATTAAAAAAAAAAAAATCTTACTACTACTAGGTATTCTTCTGTGTGTTGGATCACACTAGTCTCAGAGATTTTGGATTTTCTTTCCTACAATCATTAATGATATGCTTGTTACATGTTTTAATGATTTAACACGATAGGAGCACTCCAGTTCCGTACTAGTTTCATACTATGTTACATTATGTTCCTACTCACAGAGTTGTTATTTCTTGATAATTTGAACCCGTTAGAAAGGGAAAATGGTGTTTGACAGAGTTGAATACAAATATTTAGTCAACCCAAAAATAACAAAATCTTTAAATTAAGTTTTTTCAGTAAGTTCGATGCTATCCCATGATTTTATCGTGGCATTTAGAGTCTTCTTTCTGGTTGGTAGTACTAGTTTCATTACCAAACTGTCATGCATTTTCCCATTTAGCTATAAATTAGAACGTCTTTCAGTTGCAAATAATCTTTATAAATCATAATTAGGACCCATTTATCCATTATCCATTGTCCTTCTCTGTTCTTCTCACTTTTATACATCTATCTTCCTACTCACATTCATTCTGTAGGTAGCTGTTATTTCTTGAAAAATTATAACTGGATCAGATTGATTGTTATTTAACCTTCTGGTCTGGGATACTTCCCCCTTCATGTTAGTGTACTAGTTAGTAGTTTCTTCCTCAAATTCTGAGCATTATTGTTTTGGAAGTTCCAGGGTGCACGCACTAGTAGTATTTACAAATAAAAAAAAGAACTTCCAGGGTGCACTGCCATTTTCACGGTGGCTTAGGTATGTATTTTATTTGGGATGTCCCAAATTATCTGGGGAGCTTGCCTCCATGGATCCTCTCCACTGTACTCTATTTTTTGCTGCTGCATGCATCTAGTTGATTGCAATCACTCTTCACTTTCTATTATTCCTAGCAAATGAGCGCGTTCGGACCGGATCAAAAATACATTGCAATCCATATTCAATCCGTTTGTAACGAGTCAAAAACGAATCGAGTCAATCCATCAAATCATATTTGACCCACCCATGCCTAGATTATTCAGGCCAATCCAGACTTGGATAAACAAGCCAACCCAACCCGGATTGGTGACCCGAAAAACTAGTCAACCCAAATTCACCTAACCCGATTCTCTCTCTTATTATTTTTTGTTCAGCCTGCCTCATATCCGCCACATCTGTATGGATCTGGATCCGACTCAGATCTAGTTTTGGGTCAAACCCAACCCGATTACCAAAATTTGACCCTGAGTTTTAAAAAACCTCGACACCATTTGCTTCGTCATTCATCATTTATGCTTTGAAAAATGCACTTAAATAATGGTTACAAAGTTGTAACAGATTGTTTGAACATTTTTTCACCATGGCATTAACCATTAGTTACTTCAGAAATATAAACCGCACCAATAACAACGAGAATTGCAAGCAACACAAGGCACTATCAAGAGATCAACAGAACATTAAATGACAGCCATACATAAACAAGCTTGGGAAAATTACTGAAGCTAGCCAATAAAAAGGGCACTCCCTCCATAGTAGGGTCTTTGAACCCAAAATTCAAGGAAACTCCCAAGGTTAACAAAATATACTAAAGGGCTTATTAAAAATGTGGAAACTTCAAATCACTTTCTAAGGAAGTTGGACACCCTCTGTTTACAAAATCAACTCATCTGCACTACTGATCTCGCAAGCGACCTTCCCCTTCAACTCCACAACGTCATCACTTGTAACATACCTGCAGATAAGTCTGTTATAAGCATTTCTTCAAAATTTTCATTCTTTGATAAGAAACAAATTTATCAAAAGAAGAGAACAAAATGAAAAAAGTAGGTCTCAATCCAACATCTCCAATGCAAATGCGGAAAAGTAGAGAGCAGAAGTACAGTTTAGAGAACAGAATAAATGGGAAGAGTAAATCTGCACCTTCGGTAATTATAAGGAATATAATAAGATTACAAATAAGGAGACTCCTTAGCATTACCGGAACGTAGATTGGGAATCAGTTCCATCATTTCCTCCTATTGAATTGCAGCACAATATAAATTATAATTTCTTGGAAATAATTTTTACAATCTGCAAACAAGAATATAATTGGCTATTTTCACCAATTAATTAATGACGTGTTCCAAGAGAGTGTAGATATAATAGCTCAGTTTAGTTGGTATAACATGCAAAGTTTTTACTAATATAGCAAATCAATCTCAATCCAACATTTCCAATGCAATTATAAAACCTGATCGCAATATTCTGTAATCAAAGCAACATATCTTTCTTTTGGGTTGATTAACTTTGAAACTCCAATGGTTCTATGGAGAAAAGAGAGGACCAAATTGAAGCATATAAAAAAAAACAGTAGTAGATCAAAAAGAACAAAGGTTTCACTAACTAGGATAAGTTAAAGACATTAAAAAAATCATTTTGTGCTCATATCTAAAAACCACATTCCAGTGTCAAATATCTAGGAAGGCTTTCCAGAGGAGGGGACACTAGCTGTTTAACAACAATTATGGATAAGCTATCCTTCTCCATCTATATCACTATAGGAAAAGGCAAACATGAAAAGTGGGAACAGAAAAGAGACACAAAAGGATTTGGCATCCTTGATAGTTAGTAGGATAGTCATAGTTGGAACAGTTTTGAGTTTCAAATCTAAAAAGATAATGACCACAAAAGGTTACTTATAGTCATAGGAGAGGGAGTTAAACTTCTTTCTGATTGATGATATGAGGAAAGGTTAAATATTCATGAGCAAATAGGATCTTAGAACAGGAGCCCTTTAGGAGGAGGATTCCAGATCCCAGAACTTGTACAGGTGTCAAAGCAGACTGCCTCAGCCTTCAAATCACTTTCTAAGGAAGTTGGACACCCTCTGTTAACAAAATATACATGTTCAGACGCATACATATATATTAAAAAGGTTATTAGTGGACCAATTGAAAGCTGCTAAAGTACACAAAATGGTCTTACACATACATTATAATTGAAAGTAGTGCTTTTTCCTGGAATGGTTTCACTAAATTATTACCAATTCAGATATAGCATGAATTCTGCTAAATATTAGCATGAATTCTAATCTTTTAAAGCACTCCTCAAATTCAACTAAATGTATATATATCAGTTTGTATTTGACTACTGTTACACCCAAATTTATTCAAACAAAATAAAAATGTAAAATTTGTTTAATCAAGTAAAAATAAAACCCAATTTAACATCTTATATATGAACATCAAAGAGTACAAACAAGTTTAATCAAGTAAGTCAGAGAATCAATTGCATAAACTAAATAAAACCCAGTTTAATATCTTATATATGAACATCAACAAATGAGTAAATAAATTCAAAATTTTAGGGAACAAGAAATAATATCTATATTGAAATTTAAGCAAAACCCATATAATTGAAAGCAAACTGAAATTGAAACTCTTTACCAAAAACAAAAGAAGTGAAATTGAAACTCAACTGTAAGTCAATCAACCAGTCGAAGTACTCAAACTCATCCTCATTCGATCTCCGCAACGAACTGGACCTTGAATGGAAGATTGGCCCGTGACAAACCCTAAATCGAAGAGAGAGAGGCAAGAGAGAACTCGACCTTTAACGGTAGATTGGCTAGTGAAAAACCCTAAGTGGAAGAGACAGAGAAAGAAAGGGACATAGAGAGAGGGAGGACAAGGGGAAACCCTGTATCGAGGAGAGAGAGAGAGAGAGGACGCAGAGAGAGTTGGTTGAGTCGCAACACAATATGTTGCTAGAATGCTATATTCAACCCTATTGACCCGTGAATTAATAGGTTTATCCAACCTGTTTTCGACCTGCAATGAAAAATTAACCACCCAAATTCATTTATGATCGGGCGGATCTGGGCGGGTTGACGAGTTAGAGCCCATTTTGCCAGGCCTACATTTTACTGATGACGTGAAGCTGTCATTAAGAAATCTGAACATGCTGCGACCAAGGAGTCACACAAGCCAAGTTGATAAGTGTTCCACATCTACTCAAACCACTGATATCGCAAGAAGATACATAACAAAGTCACTTTCATAAAATTTATGAGTTTTTGAATCAATAAAAGTCAAATAAAAATAAAGCAAGCTTCAGATCTGATATGAAAATTGTACCTTCTGTGGGGATAATACTCCAGTTTGGAAAGAGATAAGTTGATCATATCATCTATGTTGTGTCCTAAACATTATACAGTCGATTTTTTTTAGTAATACAACTTGATAGATGAGTACAACTTAGTGCTACCTGTAAAAGTAAGAGCTAGGAGCACAAATCTCAAAATGCAATTCACAACAGAAATAGTGGTACAATCTGATTAGTAGCAGAAAGATATTCTCTTTTCACAAAAATTTTTGAAGGCTCCATATCATGGTGTAATCTTTTAAGTGAGAGCCATTTCTAACTTTCTTCTATGAGCCTATATAGCTACAATTCTAATTTACATAAGATGCAAGATAAATAAATAAATATATATATATATATATATATATATATATATATTGATTTAAAAATATTTTGAAATTCACCTGCAAACAATTGACAAAAGTGAAGTCTGCAGATTTCATTTTCATACTTGTGAAGCTAAAACTATCTTCTCAACAGAGAGTTTTCAGGAGTTGTCAATTTCATGGCCTCCAGTCTTGACATGCCTCTTCTACTACTGGAAAAGACTAAAAAATTTAGGGACAGTCTCTATTTTCACCAGTAATCCCCGCAAGAACATTGCCCTTCCTTGAAGCAATGAAACCTGTGGGCATCCCTAACAGTAATCACTCTCCCTGTAATTGCAGATATAAATTTGATTGCATTGTGACAATCCCCGCATATCCTAAGGTTCTTCACCACCAGTATTGGCTCCCCTTCTTTAGTTGAGATCAGCCCAAATGCAACCGCAAGCTTTTCACTGTGATGTCCTAATCTCAATTCCTTTTCTGCTTCCCTTGTACCATCATCCCTGAGTAAAGCCCATCTCAAATCAGGCATATAACCTGCTTGCTTCATCTTCTTTGACATCTCCTCCAAGAATTCATAAATCTCCTTTATCAACGGGTGTGAACTATCTTCAGCCAAAAACACATGTACCCTCTTATTCACCTCAATCCAACTGCAACCCGGTTTCTTCTTCACTCCTGTATCTCGCATAAGTTTTCTGACTGTTGATACCTCATCCCATCTTCCAGCAGTGGCGTACATATTTGCAAGCATGACATACGGAGCAGCATTTGAAGGTTCCAGTTGAATGCACTGGTTGGCAGCCTTCACAGCTAGCTCTATGTCACCATGTGTTCTACAAGCAGCAAGCAATGTTGCCCAACTGATTGAGCCAGGATTATGTGGCATTGTCTCAATCAGCCTCTCGGCTTCACTCAGTTTGCCAGCTCGACCCAAAAGGTCAATCATGCATGAATAATGTTCTACTTCTGGTTCAATGCTGAATTTCTCTTTCATCATATTGAAGTACTTCTGGCCTTCCTCAACTTTTCCAGTGTGTGCACATGCAGAAAGCACAGAGATGAAGGTTATACTAGTAGGTGAAATATCCCTTTCAAGCATCAGCTCAAAAAGAAGCAATGATTGCATTCCAATCCCATGTTGTGCATAACCCGCAATCATCGAATTTAAAGAGACCGTGTTATGCTCTGGCATCCTGTCAAATAACCGCCTCGCGTCTTGAAGATTTCCGCATTTGGAGTACATTGCAACCAGGGCATTATTCACTGAGATTCTGTTTGATGGAATATCAGACTTGAGTGCCAAGGAGTGAATCTGCTTTCCCTGAGATGGGGATGTCAGATTGGAGCAAGCACTAATCACGCAAACAAAACTGCAATCATCGGGCCGGTGACCCGCACGTTGCATCCATCGGAAACAACCTAGTGCCTCTTCAGAAAATTCTTCATTTTGAGAATACCCAGAAATCATCGTGTTCCAAAGAACCAAGTCTGGCTCTGAAATTTCTTGAAATACTTTCCTACAATCCGACATACCACCTCGGCATTTTGAATACAAATCAATCAAACCACTGCCAACATGGGGGTTCTGATGGAATCCCGTTTTGATCAAATGAGCATGAAATTGATGCCCGCCAGACAAATCCTCCAAGCACGTGAACGCAGTCAAAACACTCGCCAAAGTAAACATGTCAACATTCAACTCCCTGCGAACCATTTCCAGATACAATGACAATGCTTTCTTTCCTTCCCGGTGTTGCCCATGCGCTACAATCATAGAATTCCAAGAAACTTCATCTCTAATCCCACCCAACCCATAAAAAATCCGCTTGGCTTCGTCCAAATACCCATTCTTACTATAATACGTGACGAGTGAATTATTCACTGAAACATAAGAATCATACCCACCCGAAACCGCCAACGAATGTAACTGACTCATCAAAACAATATCGTCACAGCAAGCAGTGATTGCCGCCGAAAAAGTGAACCCGTCCATTTGAAAACCCATCTCTCTCATTCCCATAAACAAGCGAAGTGCAGGCACGGTGTCGCCGCGGTCGGCGTAAGCAGAGATGAGGGTGTTGTACGAGACGAGGTCGGGTTGGGGAATTTGATCGAACAGTTGGTGGGCAACTCGGGGCTGCGATTCTTTGGCGTAGGCGGAGATGATGGCGTTGAAGGAAAAGACATTGGGGTTTGTGGTGGCGTCGAAAGCCTTGCGGGCGGCGGTGAGGCGGCCGCATTTGGAGTAGAGGAGGATGAAGTGGTTGGAGAGGTAAGTGGAGGGTGAGATGAGGGACTTGATGTAGAGTGCTTGGAGTGTTTTGCCCGTTAAGAGGTCTCTCTCCGCAATGCATGTTTTTAAAATTTCGCGGAAGCTTTGGATCGTCCATGAAATTTGGTTCATGGGCACCAAAAGCGAAAGGCATTTGCCACCCTTTGTGTAGGAAAACTAATAAAACGAGAGAGAGAGAGTCGGCGTGTATTTTTATTAGTTTTCGTAGGCACTAGCGCATTACTTTATGTTCATAAAATTTTGGGTAAAATGCAAAATAATAATAATAATAATAAACATCTAAATTATGTCCAAATTTACAAATAACCCCTTAACTATCATATTTTATTACAAAATATCTTTCATGTCTGTCATGTGATGAGCTACTTTTCATTAAATGCTTGCAATGTCTTTTCTTATTGAATTACACTTAACACATTTTTCTTATTAAAATAAATTATACTAATTTGATAACATATTCTTTATCATATTTGCATAAATTTACTTTTAATTTTTAAAATTAAATGTTTTTAATAAAAATAAATAAATAGAAAGTTTAAAAGCAATTTAAGTAATTTCTTAATTCTTCATGAATATACTGCATGCATGAAAAGAAGGTATTTTTTTATTTAAGTAATTTCTCAATTTTCATTAATATATTATATGAAATTTTTTTTTTTTTTACAATAAAAAAGTTTAAATCGGGTATAATAATTTTTATTATAAATAGTAAAGTTTAAAAAATAAGTTAATGATTTTAGAAAATGGCTAAATTTGGTGGTAGTTAGAACTTGTATTTTTTTTTTGGATAAAATGCTCTGACTGAGGTCAACCTTCCCCAGGTTTGGGAAACTATGCCTTGAGTCCCTGACACCCCAAATCAGAGATAACTTCCATTAAAAACTAACGGTTCAACTACTTTTACCAATTTACTCTCTTATATTTAATGATATTGTAATTTAACTTACTGACGTCATGATGGCGTAGACCCTTCTATACGAAATGACCTAAATACCCTTGATAACAATTTATACTTCACTAATATATAATTATATACCCAGCGACCAATATACAGTAATCACACACTTACTGTTATCTCACACACACACACACACACACATATATATATATATCTATATATGTATATATATACAGTAATCACATATATATTTATATATTGTTATATATATATATATACATAAGTATATATATATACATACTTCTATATTTATTATGTATATCAATATATCAGTTGGAGAGGGAGAGAATAAAATTGAGGATATAAATGCCCAACTAATTGAGGGTAAAATTGTACATTCAAACAGAAATGGTAGTTTTGACATTTTAACTTTTCAAGTTAGTTGACTTAATGGTCAATTAACATTTGGGGTATCAGGACATAGTTTTTCAAACTTGAAGGAGGTTGACCTCAATCAAAGGTATTAGTATTCTCCGTAGGTAATAAACCTAAACCTGGGGGGTGGTTAGAGCATTTTACCCTCTCTTTTTTCGTTGTTATGATAAATTGACAATAGTAATAAAATTAAGGTAAATGGTATAATTAATATTTAGATAAGAGAAAATATAATAAATAAAATTTAATAAGAAATGACACGGTTAATAAGAATGGGTAAACTTGTCTTTTGTGATGGGTATGTCATTGATTGCAACAAATCATTAGTTTAGGGGGCAATTTGTAATTTAGGGGGGTTATTTTCCAAGGGGCAATTTGTAATTTAGGGGGGGCAATAGTTCAGGTGGAGTTTTTTACACTTTACCCTAAAATTTTGGACATTGACATTTAACAATTTAGTTTGGTGTTTAGAGCATCCACAATAGCATTTCTAAATTTTACTCTCCGAAATTAGAATTCGAAGAGCCACGTCAGCAAAGCAAAATCTCCAAAAATAATAATATTTTAATAAATTTTTAAATATTTTTTTATTAAATTTTAAATTTTAAACTATACAATACCCATTATGAATTAAACAAAATATAGCAGAACTTTAAACAATACAGTATCCATTATTGATTAAATAGAATACAACAACATAATAGAAGTTTTCTGACAATTGCACAAATCCTATGGTTTGCTTCTAGCAGATTGTGCATGCATCTCCTTCAGTATCTTCTGTTGTCGTTCGATAAGTCATGCTCTCCCTGCTTCTGTTGCCACTAAATCTGGATCTCTTAACAACAAATCATGTTATTTGCGTCTTTGTTTCGTTTCAATCTTTTTCAAATAGCGTGTCTTTGTTGCTATCTTGACGTCTATAATTTTATTAGTTACAATATCAATTTTGAATGTTGCTTAATCAAAACTATAAATGAATGAAGACTCGAAGTTGTTCAAATCGTATTGTTTTTTCTTATTTATCTCCGTTTTGCCGTTTTGCGTCTTGGTGATCATTCTAATGGTTGAGATTTGCAATTTCGAGTGAATCATCTGACACACCGAATGCCACCTATCCTTCAACTGAATTTGTTGTCAACACTGCATTATTTGATGAAGCTGATGGGTCTGAGAAAGCAACAGAATAGTTCACATCAATGTTGATTTCATTACTCCTCTTCTTCTATGAATTATTTTTTATTTTTGCTTCTTTGACACAATGTGAATGCCATTTTGAAGTGTTTTTCAAAATGTTCTAATAGATGTCATGTTTAAATTCCTCGTTGGCAATGGCATGATACACATGTTTAGCTTATATAATCTAAAATAAAGAATTGCACACTAATTATAATCGAAATGTTTAAAATAATTACGAATTAAATTTAATACAGTAAATAACTTACCGTATCATTATGGTTGAAGCCATTGTCTGATTCATTTGAATCATAACTAAGCATCCAAAAAATTTGTTAATTCTTCCTTTGAGGCCGGACCAACGTTTGTCAAACTGTTGGGGTTTCGGGTAGTTGGAGCAATAAGTTGTTCTTGAATTTTTTTCGTGAATTCTTTCTCATAACGTTGACCTCTATTGGTCTGCACCAGTTATCGCATCAGAGTTAATGGTCAATCATGCACAACACAAAACATTATCTTCGGCAGTGGACTAATTGGAATTTTGGGCAATTGGTTGCTTTTCTGAAAAGTTTGGCTGGATTGCAGCAATTCAGGCGAATAATATTGGAATGCTTGACTAGATGAAAATTGAGATTGTCTATCGTAATATTCATAAGATTGATAGTATGAGATAAAATAATCATTTGATTGGGGGTTGTAGTTAAAATGTGGTGGTGGAGGATCCATGGAATGGATTTTGTAAAAAAAAAAATTTCTAAGTTTGAAAAAATAAAGGATTCGAAACTTCAAGGAGGAGAGAATATGGATACTTCAAAGAGGAGAGAATATGGATATATGATGGTGGAGGATCTATGGAATTGGATTTAGTTGTGAGAAAAATGAATGTAAGGGTTAATGAAAATAGTGGATAAGGAACTTGGCTCTAATGCTTAGTGAACATTAGGTCTAAGGGTTAAGTCCTCAAGTGCAAACAATTCTTTGGAGGTGGGTGATGTGTACTAACTAGGGAAAAAACAAAAAAAAAAAAGTAAATAAAACTTAATTTTTTTTTTCACTTTTTTGGCCAATATAGCCGTTTTAAGATCCACACATTGCCTAACGACATATATATATATATATATATATATATATATATATATATATATATATATTAAAAGCAAAAAAAAGAGAAAAAATGCATTTTCACTGATTGTTGGACGTCACGCGGCTATTGGTCCAGCAACACGCCACCTTTTTTCATATAAAAAAATGCTTTTAAAAAATAAAAAATAAAAATAAAACGCACATGAGCGCAGGCTCACACGAGTCTGTGTTTGCCAAACAGATTGCCTCTGGTAATCCGCTTTTGCAAATGGGCTCATGGGGTGTGCAATTAAGTGATGCCATTGGAGCATCATTTGGGCCAATGGCAATGGCTTCCCAAATCAAGCCAAGCCATTGGGCTTGCTTTTAGAAATATCACAATTTTGTTACCTAGATGATATAAAAATATAAGGGTAAATTATTCTGACTTATAGTGAAATTTGACTTAATTACTTTTACATTAAAGTTTTTAAAAAGTAACTCTGACACCTCTCTTAGGGTTAGTAACTATTAAAAAATTGAACATTAAATATAAATTTATCAGATTGCTCACATATTCAAAATATTTATATAAGATATCAAGGTTCATTTTAGTCCAAATAATTATGATTAAAATGATAATTTAAAATAATTATCAAAATTCATTTAGTCATTTTACTTCAAAAAAAAGGGTAGTTTTGACATTTTAATTTGTCTGTTTAACTAACTATTAATTTAAGTAATGGTAAGGGTGGTCAGAATAAAGTCAACCAAACTTCAGTGAAGGTTGACCAAATTTTTTTTACTAGTTTAATTCAAGAATAATTAAAACAAACTTCAAGAGAGGTCAAAGTAATTTATCCAAAATATAACATGTACCAAGAGAAATCTTCACGTGCATTACATGAGCACTTCTCTCTACCATCCGTAAGAAATGTAAACAATCATAGTTGATTATATCTATATTATTTCATATGTTATATTTTGGCCAATAAAATTATTGTCTAAATAAGTACATAGGATAATTTATTTATCACTCACTAACTTAATAAATAAAATTTAACAACTGTTAATAATGTTATCTTTTACCTTAGATAAAGTGAATAGACATGGAATATAAAGTGTTCATTGGAAAGGCAGAACCGTAGAAGTATTGTTGAAAAAGATAAATGTTATTTGTTTTATGAAAGTTTCAAATTAAAACAATAATAATAATAATAATAATAATAATAAAAATAGAAGTTTAATCCTTCCACCTTCGCAGGAGTGGAAGGCAGGTCAAGTTGTGTGTAGTTCAGAAAAAAAGTCATTACCCATGAATTTAGTTTGGGCCTTAAAAGGGCCCATTTCCAGTTTGAGCCTAACTGAAAACTTAAAAATCTAGACTTGAACTGATGTTATAATTCAGCCCAGACTGAACATGGTTTTTTTTTTAGCTAATTTTAAGTTCCAACTATATGGTCCAATTTGGAATATGATATAGCTCAATATGAAGGACGAACCTACGCTATCCTTGCTAGAGTGATAAGAAAATAACATAAACACACAATATGAGATTGGAGCATGTTCACATATTGAGATTTGGGCTTCATTTGAAGCACTAATTTAGACGTTGACCAAATGTGATGAAAAGCTTTAAAGATTGGTGCTGATGAATTTTGCGTTAATATCAATCAAACATCCCCCCTCAACACACAGATAAATTATAAAAATCCTTTTAAATTTTGACTGAGTAATTATTATTATTATTATTTGGATGAGGATGATGATTTCAGATCTCTTAAAGCATTCCATAGTCCATTATCTGAAAAATTTTCTTTGAGTTGACTGAGTAAAATAATTGAATAGTTAAATTTTACAGGTATAGTCGACCTATATATAATTTGGTACCAATAGCATGCCTCTTCTGAAAAATACAAATGGAAAAAAGAAATTTGAAAATTCCTCCGAAAACCCCGACACATCCCATGTTAAGCATTTCTTTTTTTTTTTTGAGTTATTTTTGGTAATTAGCCAAATTATTTATTAAAATAAGTCTGGTTAGTCCGGGAAAGAAAAATCATGATCAAATACTTTTTTGGTTGTCACAAAATGTTCATCTCTAATGAAGACTTGAACATAAGTTATTGATTGGGGGTGATGATACAATATTGGATTGAGATGTGTTATTTCTGACTTACGCGAGACATAAACCGGATAATGCTGCTCTAAGAAGACTCCGCGGAGTCAAGCGCTTGTGGGGGTGGACTTTAAATTTTCAAGGTGTTGAATTATCAACAAAACAAACCAATATAGCAGCACCCAAATCATTGAATTGCATGCCAACCCCAAAACAAGGAAAGATCACTGTCAAGCTTGGCTGGATGAGTCCCCATCCATGGGTTGGTTGAAATTGAGTGATGTGGACTGGCATGCAAATTAAATTATTACAAACTGGGCTCATTGGTGAGATCCATTGACGTGTGAGTCTGCGACACTCCAAGACTAGGACTAGCTTGCTTGGGTCCTCAAATTATACAAGGTAGTAATGTCACGTTGAACAGCTTGAAGCTCCTCGTCGTGTAGTTTTTCCGTTACTGTCTTACAGAACTGGATTCAACTAAAGATTGAATCGATAAGCACGATTTTTAGTCATCATCTAGATTACGAAATGTTGTTTATTTCTAATTTTTCTAGTAATAGTCCTGTCAACTTTAGTTAATGGCATTTGATGGGAGGTATGTTGACTATTAATTAATTCAGTAGCTAGATGATTTTAGACATTTTAGTTTGTTCAAATTACCCTATATATCTATCTGTTTATATATATATATATATATATATATATATATATACACATACCATTTTTGACTGTTACTTTCTCTTGATTTTCAAATTGCTGATCAAAATCAATCATTTTAATCTGTACGTGGGTGATTATTCTAATTTTTGAAAAATAAATGTTTCAAGTAAGTTTTGGGCAAATTAAAGGCACAGGTTCTCATGTTTTCAGCCATAAGACAGCGAAGAAGTCACCTTAAAGTGCGTGTCCATGGGTTTAGATATTTTTCATATCATCTTTGTAGGCATCTTCTACTTTTTCATGTCTCGACTTTTTTCTACATGGGAATTTCTTTTCAAATAGTAAGAAGATTCTTTCGAGTGTTTCGATTTTACGTAGACAAATTTTTTTCTTTCTTTTTTATAGACATGAAAAAACGCAAATATAAACCTTAAATGATGAGAATAACTACAATATAATTTTTATTTACCGGAAAAAAAACTACAATACAAATTTAGCGGTGCGTGTGCAATACATTCTGCGAATTTCACTCACATAAGTAAAAATATATTTATTTGAACGAATTTCATCATTATGTGTCAGAATTTAATTAGTACACAGTGCTACATATATATGGATATATATGCTTTGAATTCGATCTCCAAATTGATATATTTGGATAAGAATTAATGAGTTAACAGTGCATGTTTTAAGACTTGCTTCTTAAGTCTTCAATCATTTCAAAATGGATGACAACGACAGTAACGATGAGGTTGCAAAGTCGTTAGATATATACAATGACTATATGCATATTACAATATCACATTAGAGTTTAAAGATTGAATAGTCAGAGTCTCGGTTTAAAGGATGACGAATCATCGATCACCAAGGAAAGGTCTTTTTTCTTTTCAAGCATTGACAAATTTATATTCCGTGATTAAAAATGTATCATGTTATCATTTCTTCAACGGACTCTTTGTATAAATGAACAACTTAACAAAATGATGACAAATTTTTTGTGTTTCCAAGTGTTAAATATGAAGTCCTTGGGACAGGAATAGGACCTATCCAATAAAAATAAAAATATTCTATTTCAAATGAAGACTTGTATACTCCTCACAGTAAAGTTATTTACGTGTTCCGTGTCAACTATATATATATATATATATATATATGCATGTGTGTGTGTGTATATATATATCTTAGTGTGGAGTTGGTATATGTAATTTTCGTTGACCTTCAAATTGTTTGTCTACACACGGAATGTGAGTAATTCTGTAGAATTAAGTTTTAGGATGAGGAAGAGAGAGAAAAAGAAAAATCTAGATAGAGAGAGAGAGAGGACGTGCAAGAGGGGACCTACAGTGTTGAAGAGAGGGAGCAAATGGTCAATGTCTGTGTCTCCTCGGAAGAGAGTGAGGAATGGACTAACGTGAGCGTCATGTTAGGTGTCACCATGGAATCGGTCTGATATGGTCCCCGAGCCTACAAATAAATAGTTTGAATAGAGAGTATGGGGCATTTAAACAAGGGTTCCACATGCCCTAATCACCCTTCTACAAACCACGTGTCTCCTTCAATCATTCACTTCTCTATTTCTAGGGTTCTAAAATTAATTAATTAATTTACATCCCCATTTAATTTTAAGGACTAACCAACACAAGCTCAAACCACAAAGTCTAATCCCAGAGGACACAATTGCACCATCCTTCAATATTGCTCGTTAATTGTGCTTCTTTATATATATATATATATATATACTAAGCCAAAAATGTCATGTACATGTACTATAAGGCATTTTAGTCTACCCATTTGATTTGAGAGACACTGTCCCTTCAATGGTTGGAGAGAACAACGACATTCTAATAATAGAAGGGTCCATCTCTTTCACAAGTAGCCATTTGGGTTAAAACTTGTTGAATCATTTTATGTAATAGTACCCCTAAATTTGGGAAATTGCTTCTCCAGTAGAATCACTCATGTATATATATATATTTGATGTTATTATAGGACTAGTAGCTACATATGAACCCTCAAGTTGGATGAAGACAAGACTGGATTGATCTCAGATTCTAAATATGCTATTTTCAGTCTTTATGAAATACAATAAGGGGTGTGATATTTTGTCATTTCTTGTTAATGTAAATGACAGAAATACTCCTACTAATTCAATACTATAATATCATCAATTATTTTTAAGTGTATTTATTGAAAATGGGGGTCATTAACGGTTTGTTTGTTTTTCATAAAATTACACATTTCTTGATTTGTATGATTTATCCTTGAAGAGGGGCATGTCAAATCTGTATTCTTCCAATTTTATTCCATGGCCCCAAGTGTTGTCTCCAGTTAATTAATTAATTAATCACTGACATAACAAGTTGTAGTAGTCTTTGAATTTTTATAATAAGGTGAAATTGTCAAATGTTTGAATTTAGCACTCTAGGATTTCTGATGAGGAACTTTAGGACTCTATATATATATGCTTTATAGCTAGCTTTGAGACTAGCGACTTCATAGTAGCTTATCCAAGCAATTAATTAATTAATGATTTACATTTATAATTAGCTGATATGGTCCCCTCCCTCTAATATCAAGAGCATAATAGCATTATTTGGTTCCTAGCTACTCCAACTGATCATATATATATATCTACCTACACCCTCAGAATCAACAAAATGCTCAACAAAGCAATGCCATCATGAGCTGTCGTCTATACCTTTTGAAGAATCAAATACTTGTTATATATATATATATATATATATATATATATATATATATATATAATTGGAAAAAGAAACGACCTCCAAATCTGGGAGCGCTAGCTTTGTCACCACCATCACCTACCATACTAGTTGTTCCACTAAGAATGTATATTTTTTAGAGATCAAACATCTCTATTGACCACTTTTTATGACCTAAAAAAATGGCTTTTTTATGCTTAAAGTTTCAATGTATTTTTAACTTTTCACCGTCCTAGCCATGTGATGTGATTATGACATGATCACCTTGTTAGGACTAAGACACTTAGAAATCAGGTGGCAAAAACTAAGGGCCGACGATTGGTTCACCATCGGAGTTGTTGCAAACAATAATTATTTACTTCGACATTTTTTAATTTCCCCATTTGGTACCTTCTCATAATTTACTAACTAAATTAAGCTTAATCTTTTCTGTTTATTTAATTAATTAATTTATTTATTTATTGCACAACAAATATTTGATGTGGACAATCTAACTATATTTTTCCATTTCCACTTATACCCACTAATATTTACCGTCCATTTCGTGGTCTTTGCATTTCCATACAAATGTCACTATGAAGTAGTTAGGATTAATCACATTTGATATAATATTGCAAATATATATATACACACACACACAATCTGCAGTCAAATTATACTGTTCATTAAGGAAGGAAATTAACAGATATACTGTAATATATATGAATTCCCTTCAAAAGTATTGTGAATGGTTTGAATATTGTTTTCAAATCAATGCTTTACGGCTAGCTAGGTGTAGTGCATTGTCATTGTGCATATATAAATAATACTAATACACACAATTACTGCTTTTGCTGAGTGTATTTCTTAGAGGTTGACTTGAAAGAAGTTGTTCGCTTGTTTGCATAATGAAACAAAATTTCATACGAATTAAGTAGAGAGAGAGAGAGAGAATGGCCGACACGATGGGCCATTTCAGTCGGCAAAAATCTGGACCAACGCACGGGACTGGTCCAAGTTGCATGGGCTTGGGTGGGTCACTGACTAACCATTGTCTGCAAATATTTTGCTGTCGGCATAAGCCTTTCAGCTTCTCAACAAATTAATCTAATACTATCTTTGTTTCTTGTTTCTATTAGCTTCATGTAAGCTTTCAACCCGTTACCTACGCGCTCTTTAATTAGTGGTTATACTACCTACGTTTTTTTATTTATTTATTTCCCTTTTTTAAGTGAGAGCAAAGTGCAAAAAAAATCTCTTATTTATCCTTCTTTCGCTAAAAACACTCACTCATCTATTTTTTTTTGACATAAAACCTCCCTCCAACTATTGAAAACCCACATGAGGGGAGTTATTATGACAAAAATACCCCCCTCATCTAATTATTTTCATTTTTTGTTTTTCTTTAAAGATTTTTTAAATAATAACATCATAAAAGAATGACATAAAAATAAAATTACTCAAAAACCACATATTAATAATATTATATACAATTACAAATAATAAAGGATAAAATTTCACAAAATATATACAATTCCTCATATTTATCAAAATTTGCTATTATTGAAAATTAATAGCATGGTCATTAAAAAAATAGAATTTATTGATATTCTTTTAGTGTAAATAAATTGACCCACTTGTATCTTGGATTCCCAAATAAAAAATTAATATTACAAAATTAGATAAAATTACTCACAAGCCAAATATTATATACAATTACAATTAGTAAAGGATGAAATTTTACAAAATATACAACTCATATTTATCAAAATCTATGATTTAAATGGTATTATTGAAAATTAATAGCATGGTCATTAAAAAAATATAATTTATTGATATTCTTTTATTGTAAATAAATTGACCCACTTGTATCTTGGATTCCCAAATAAAAAATTAATATTACAAAATTAGATAAAATTACTCAGAAGCCACATATTACATACAATTACAATTAATAAAGGATAAAATTTTACAAAATATACAACTCCTCATATTTATCAAAATCTATGATTTAAATGGTATTATTGAAAATTAATAGCATGGTCATTAAAAAAATATAATTTATTGATATTCTTTTATTGTAAATAAATTGACCCACTTGTATCTTGGATTCCCAAATAAAAAATTAATATTACAAAATTAGATAAAATTACTCAGAAGCCACATATTATATACAATTACAATTAATAAAGGATAAAATTTTACAAAATATACAATTCCTCATATTTATCAAAATCTCTGATTTAAATGGTATTATTGAAAATTAATAGCATGGTCATTAAAAAAATAGAATTTATTGATATTATTTTATTGTAAATAAATTGACCCACTTGTATCTTGGATTCCCAAATAAAAAATTAATATTACAAAATTAGATAAAATTACTCACAAACCACACATTAATCATATTATATACAATTACAAATAATAAAGGATAAATTTTTTTTATCCACAGATAATGATTTATTTATTTTTTCATGAAGTACATTCATGCACAGGTAAGGATTTATATGTATATTTTTTTTTCCTTCACATTTTTCTACTTTATATTTTAAGAAACTAAGTAATTTCAAGAATCCCTTGCTACACTACCGAACAATGGAAGTCTACTCCATCTATTGTCTGATGTCTCTCTCCAAACATGACTTATATAAGTGAAAGTGGAGAAAGCGCGTGGGATAGAGTTAGGATTGTGTATCTGGTAAACGAGATTAATAAGATTAATTGAGAGAGAGAGAGAGAAGGTTTATGCGTCAAAAGTGTGTGGGTCAGGCATGACGTGCCATTCCTTAGGTTGTTATATATAGCAAGCAGCATACCTCCACACTACTACCAACTCTCCTCTCCTCTTATTTGCTTTGACATATAATTATCTTTTTCTCCTACAAACACTTCAACTTTCTCTCTCTAGAATTCCTCATTACTGGTTCTTTCTCGATTGTGCAGTAATTTTGCTCAAATCTTGCTCTAGCTTTTCCATCTCAATTAGAGAGATAGATCACCAAAATGAAGCTGCTCTCTAAGAAAGCCACGTGCAACTCACATGGTCAAGACTCTTCATACTTCCTAGGATGGCAGGAGTACGAGAAGAACCCATACCATGAAGTTCAGAATCCCACGGGAATCATTCAAATGGGTCTCGCAGAGAATCAGGTTAGCTATAGCACCACAATATATATAACAACAAATAACTTTAGATAGAATTGTGTGTGTATGTATATAACTATATATATATATATAGCTGATAGAATTTTTTTGGATTATGTAAGCTCATTTTCACTTTTCTTGCAGCTCTCTTTTGATCTTCTTGAGTCATGGCTAAAAAACAACCCGGACGCAGCCGGTTTCAAGAAAGATGGAGAATCCATATTCAGAGAGCTTGCTCTCTTCCAAGATTATCATGGCCTTCCTGCCTTCAAGAATGTAAGCATTGCTTGATTTATAGTATATAAATATATAATTATATATATTCAATAGAATATTAATTAATTAATAAATTAAGAAGGGAAATCTTAAACTTTACGATTTTATTTCATAAATTTTAACTCGAATCTACGCGGTAGAAAATAATATCACCGGAACTCCGTATATGGGAGAATCTTACCAATACTAACTTACTATTTAATTTTATCTCTTAAAATAATGAAATATATATATATATATATATATATATATATATATATAATTAAGCTGGTGTGTATATTAATTATGTGCAGGCAATAGTAGAATTTATGGCAGAAATTAGAGGAAACAAAGTAAGCTTCGATCCAAAAAAGCTAGTACTCACTGCTGGTGCAACTTCGGCCAATGAGACCCTTATGTTTTGCCTGGCTGAACCCGGCGAGGCTTTTCTTCTTCCCACTCCATACTACCCTGGGTACGTACGGTATATACATGTCTGTTTTTATTAATTAATTTCATCTTACTACAAATTAAAGTTAATGCAAGTCACAGCCGTCAACTTCTTATATAATTAAGCACAAATTAATTATTGTATTTTACTGACATAATCTTATAATTCATCAGGTTTGACAGAGATCTCAAGTGGCGTACCGGAGCTGAAATTGTACCGATCCAGTGTACTAGCTCAAATGGCTTCCGAATCACTGAATCGGCTCTGGAAGAAGCTTATCTAGACGCACAAAAACGCAACCTCAAAGTCAAAGGTGTGTTGGTCACCAACCCTTCAAATCCTTTGGGCACTACAATGAGCAGACATGAGCTTGACCTCCTTGTGACCTTCATCACTGCAAAGGACATCCATCTCATAAGTGATGAAATATATTCCGGCACTGTTTTTAACTCGCCGGAATTCGTTAGCATCATGGAGGTTCTAATGGACAGAAACTGCATGAATACCCAAGTATGGAACCGAGTTCACATTGTCTACAGCCTTTCCAAAGATCTGGGTCTTCCCGGTTTTCGAGTTGGTGCAATTTACTCCAACGATGAGATGGTTGTAGCCGCCGCCACAAAGATGTCGAGCTTCGGTTTAGTTTCTTCTCAAACTCAGTATCTTCTCTCTGCCATACTCTCCGACAAGAAATTCACGGCGAATTACCTTTCGGAGAATCAAAAGAGGCTTAAAAAACGACACTCATTGCTCGTGTCCGGCCTAAAAAAAGCCGGTATTAGCTGCCTCAAGAACAATGCTGGCTTGTTCTGTTGGGTAGATATGAGGCATCTCTTGAGCTCCAACACTTTTGACGCAGAAAAAGAGCTTTGGAAGAAGATTGTCTACAATGTTGGCCTCAATATCTCTCCTGGTTCTTCATGCCATTGCACCGAACCCGGTTGGTTTCGTGTGTGCTTCGCCAACATGTCCGCGGACACACTAAACCTCGCCATGGAGAGGATTAAATCCTTCGTCGACTCCACCACCACCACCAACAACCACCAGAGTCATCACAGATCAACCAAACACTCGATAAGAAAGTCACTCACAAAGTGGGTTTTTCGGCTATCGTTCGACGACCGTGAGCCCGAGGAACGATAGTCCGGTGTCAATATGTTCCGACCAACGAGAGTCCGGTGTCAATATGTTCCGACCAACGAGAGTCCGGTGTCATGAACATATTATTGTTCGTTCATATTTTTTTACTCAACTTTTCATTGTTGAGTTCTTTTCGTTTTGTTTTTTCTTCCTTTTGATGATTTTTTATTGTAGAAAGCGCACTCTGTCCATGTGTGGATTAGAAGTGACTTCAGGATCATTTGTACAAGTTTGGGTTCCTCCATTAAAACACTGTGAATTAATTGTCATACAAATATGATATTGATTTGATTTCTTTTACTATTGTCTCTCCTCACTTGAAGTTGACACGTGTTCCCTTGTATATAAATAGGTACACAGACAAACATAAATACAGATATAATATTAGTAATTAATTGCATGTGCTATATATATATTCTATGCCTGTAATAAATGAAATACTATTATTGATCATATATATATATATATATATATACACGTTGCTTGTATTAATAGTATGAGTTCTAGTGGCAGCTAGCGGCGGGATAAGCGGCTAGAGACGTGACGCACATTGCCGGCGTTGGCCGGTTTCATATTTTTGTCAAACCGACTTTTATGTTTGGAGGGAGTGTCGGGAGGTTGTTTAAGCCGTATAAGGAGGAGACTCTCTTGTGCATGTGGTTTAGACTCAAAAGACATTTGTAATGTGATCTTATGTATATTATTTTCAAATTGCATTAATTCCACACATTGGCAGTAGATCGAGAAACCCAAACTTGTCATCTTTTCTTGGACTAAAACCTAAATTATTAAAAAAGTTAAATAAAAGAAAACATTGGAAGTGATTTTCAAAAACGTCACTAACTACGTAACTTGTAGAGTTGCTTGCAAAGAATTTTAAAGTTCAAAGCCTTTGAACACTCTCTCTCTCTATATCTCTCTCTCTCTCTCTCTCTCTCTCTCTCTCTCTCTATATATATATATATATATATATATATAGTGGTTTAATTAGGTGATCAATGCTATACATCATGAAATTATTTCATAAATATTTATTATGAATGATGTGATAATTAAATGTTGAGTTAATATTTGTGAAATTCTCTTCATACATAAAGTTTCAATGATATTATCACCGTCATTCATAATAACAATTCATGATAAAATTTCATAAAATTTAGCACTTCCCCTAATTAGGCAGTGCTTCAATGCGTTTAGTCTCCTAAAGTTTTTACGCGGTTTTGTTACCAAATGTCAATTTTACAAGATTGCTCTCGAATCTGAGTTGGTAGTTCTCAAGGAACAAAGTAGAGACAAAAAGTGATATTTGATTAATGCGTTTGAAGATATATACCAACTATTTTGCAAAGCTAAACATGTGCATGCTTACGTTAAAGTCGTGTGTTCATACTTGATAGGTTATTTTAAAACGATTCACTGGTTATATATTTAATATAAAAAAAATGTAAGTGGAGTGTACTAAGGCCTGTTTTCGCTTTGCTTGAAGTCGCGCGGGTCAACCTTATCAGATTTTACTCATCCAATTCAATGTAACCCATCATTCTAAATGAAAGGATCATTGCCCAATGTGAACTTGGGTGCTGAAAGTAATGAAGTCATATAAATATAACATTTAATATTATTTGCACAAAATTATTCTTTTCGGAACTTGGATATTCATTTTCACAATCAGAACCTAAAGTCATGTAAAGCGGGATTGCAAAAATAATAAATTTTATATTATATAGAAAAAATGACGGAACAAAAACGACATTCATTTAAAAGAATTATGTAATTTAAATAATAACATTTTACCAGCGTACTAAAGTAATGATTCCTTCGAATTCAAAAGTATGGATTCTCACGAGCCAACTTGTAATGTAGTGGTATCTTTTTTTTCTTTATAAAGTAAAGTCTGAATGGTTTAAGTTTTCGAGAATGTTGTAGGAGTTATTTATCAAAGTTTATATTAACTGTAATATTTGTCTTATTTTATTACTGCGATGGAGATCGAAGCTCTACCTAGGAAGCAAAATGCCAATTTTCAAACCCTATCCACCTTTTTAACCTAATCAAGAATGTTCAGCCAATTCCTAATACTATTAAGGACTTTTACTTATGTCATCAC
Organism: Cornus controversa; assembly: GCA_026545225.1. Taxonomy (NCBI): domain Eukaryota; kingdom Viridiplantae; phylum Streptophyta; class Magnoliopsida; order Cornales; family Cornaceae; genus Cornus; species Cornus controversa. The sequence continues at coordinate 113,207,230 of CM048845.1, read as the reverse complement.
CTGTCAATAGTAGAAAAAAAGGCTTTATGTGAACTTCCCCGAATTAGGCTTACTCTTTTGTGTAGCTTGAAAAGAAAAGATCGATATTCTACATATAAACAGAGTTATGTACTTTTCGTTTATTTTTATTTATTTTACTCTTTTGGGTCGAAACATGCAAAGAGATCTTCTAATACACGTTACAGAAATTAATTAAGAGTTGTAATTTAATGATAGTTTCTTGCCGTTTAAAGGTAAATCATCAGTGTTGAAGTTATTATAATTTTTTTTTGAAAGGTAGTGTTGAAGTTATTGAAAGAACGGAGTGGATGTATAAATTTATTGTCAAAGTAAATAAAAAATTAAATAATAACCAACTATAGAAAGATTTGATTGTGAAACAACCCATAGGTGTCAACCATATTTTAGTGTCTCAACCATATTTTAGTGGAAGACTCTGACAATAGCATTTTCCTTCATGAATATTTGTATATATTAATTATAGGGACATACTCTATAACACCAACAAAATCTCATTTTGATGCCAAACATGTCATCAAACAGGAATTTTATATATCTTGACCACATTAATACCCAGTTAATTCATACACCGTCATGGACACCTATAAAACCTATAGAGCTTGACACTTAGCTAGCAAAAGTCGAATATAGCTATGTTTTAGTCTTTTTCAGTTTCGGTTTGTTGGTTTGTGAGCTCTGTTTGAACAACACTCGATCATAACAAGTTCGAAAAGTTGAACTCGGTCTCGTCTTAACTTAACCCTTGTTCAAGATTTTTTTTTTTTTGGCTTCATTCATGAACTTATACAAATCTACATCCACGAACATATGTCATGATCGAGCTTACGTTCATGAAATTATACAAACTTATGTTTATAACCAAACTAATGCCACACTGTTCATGAATAGTTCAATTTATTTGCAATTTTATTTGTGAATGAACCATTTGAAGGGAAGAGAAAGTGGGTCCATCCAATGCATTCAAAACCCTTACGCGGCTAGAGTTTTTGTTTTCTTCTTTCTGTTTGAAAATAATTATTCTTAGTGAATTATTGATTCTACATTAGTGTTGTGTTTCTCTTTCCCCGGTGTATACTGTATGTTTACATATAAAACACACACACATATATATAGGTATATATTATACATACTTGTTTTAAAGTTTTTTATTGATTAATTAATTCGCGTTCGATCTCCATGATATGCGGCTAATAGATTTGGAAATGGCTCATGATCCTTGCATGTGAGGAAGTGTTTGGTAGGTCGAGTAGAAGAATATATAAAAGATTATCGAAATTAAGAAAATGAAGGAGTACTTAATTGGGAATTTCGGTCGATTTTTCATGTTCTTGTTGACTTTATGCATGTGCCTTAATTAGAAACTACGTGGCTTTTACGACGTATTGGCAGCACTAGTCTTGTTAAACCTAGTTCTCAGATTCTTTATACTTGTATAGGTATGTATGTACAACACTATCCATGTTCAAATATGAATGGGGTTACGTTCTTCTAGGAGAGCCAAACAGCCTCTCCAATCAAAGAGCAAATCATTTAGGGTAAATTATATATATATATATATATATAACATTCAGCCGTATTTTTTTTTTTTTTGGTTAACGATGTCAGCGGTATTTTAATGTATGATTATGGCACTCACAAGTCACAACCAACTTCTTCAAGTTTATGGCAATGGATCGTGGCATGAACAGCCCTTGTGCCCAAAATGATGTACGTACCATGTCCAACTTCTTGTAAAATAAATATAAATATCGTAATTAAATGCTCTTGACATATGGACAGTGATATAACTAGTGTGAGATTCACCTGGTGAGCCCTACAAGACTTTCTGTCTCCCGGTCGGTTGGGATATATAGCATTTTCTATGAATGGTAAAATGACAATTTTGACCCCTTTGAACTTAGACATATTTAGTGGTCGGTTGTGATGTGAGCAAGACATTTTATCCATACCTATTATAGTACCCGCAAACGATTAGATTTCAAATCCACTTATCTCTTTTCCAAAGATTAGAAAACAATTCTTTTTTATCTATCTATTCATCAATATTAAGTTTTGAAACTCTAATCCTTTGATTTGATATATTCGCTGGTGTTTGAGGCTGTGTAGGGACAACAATCATATAGGGAGAAAGTATTTTGTGATATTTTTAAAAAGAAAATAATTGGGTTCAAAATGTGACGATCACTATTGCCTTTGTTATATATATATATATATAATTTTTTTTTTTGGAAAGTTAAACAAATTTTTATTAGTAAGTTAAACATTTCATGACCAAGGGTTGTTAAAATAGAAAATTCCGGGGTTCAAGTCCCCCCTAAAAATAATGTGGGAGTGTAAGTTTCTTAGAAGAATGAGTTGAACATTTCATGTAAAGGATATTGAATTTCGAAAATACCCTTCAAAACAAGATATGGAATCCTGAAAACTAACTTATTTACATACTGGAAATACATAAAAAAAATTTGACAGATTTGATTGTTTACTTGAATTTTGATACAAAATTTTGACAGTATAATACTCATACATTTCTCTTCCAAACGGTTAGATGCACGTCATATTTTTCTATATGATCATGGCAATAAATAAATAGCTCATATTAGTTGTGATTAGGTGTACCTTATTGTAACTTTTTTCAAAAGAAAAATGTTTGAGATTACCTCAGTTAAGTTTTCTTAAAAGAAGAGTGTTATGACAGTTGTCTGTTAGAGAATATTTTGTTTATTTTAGTTCTTATGGGTAGTTTAGTCTTTTTGTCTTTTCCTTTCATAGGTAGGTTAGTCTTTGTTAGGGCCTATATATAGGCTTCTACGGATGTAATTTGTTTTACATGCTTTACGATTGAATAACAGAGAACTTCTCCAAAGTTTACATGGTATCAGAGCAGGTTTGATTTTGGCCCTTAGGGTTTAAACCCTAAACCCTAAAAGAAAATCGCAGATTCTTCTTGAACTTGATCGCAAATTGCAGTCCTTCTTTCTTCTACAATAATTGCAACGTTGCAGTCATAATCACAGCATTCCAACTCTCGGCTACTTCTGATTCTCCTCTCTCTGCAAGATCGCAGAGCCAGTCCCTGTTCGTCCATGCCATTGAGTCACTATTTCTCTTTGCCATGCAATCACAGTCTTGCCCTTAATTACAACATTGTTCGACATCTCGACTTTCGCAATTTATTCACAATTTATTTGCAGTTTCACAATTTATTCGCGGTTAGTTCACATCTGTTCGCTAGCTCCTCTGTTTGTGGCATCTCAGTTTAAACTTAGGTGTTGGTAGCAATCTGTTTGCAAGTTCACAATTCGTTCATCGTAGTCCAGTCATCTTTCTTCTCCTTTGTTCAAATCGCACGTCTACCTCAGCTTCTCTGCCAATCCTATTTTGAAACTGCAATTGTGTTCGCAATTTTTTGTTCACAGCTTCTCTCTCTCTTCGTGTTCACAACAACTTTCTCTCTCTGTTCGCAACATTGTTTGCATCAATAGCATCAAATCACATTGCAATCGATTGTATCGCATCATCTTCTCTTCTTTCTCATCTCTGTTTGACTTTGCATCATCAACAATTGCATCACCAATTTCTGTTTGCTTCATCGTTTCTGTTGGATTCCAGAATCAGACCATGCATGGTCCGTATTTCTTTTAGCCCTAATTGCATTGTTCCTGGCAGCTTGAAGTTCATTGCAACCTATTGCAATCGCATCTCAGTCTGTGTTTGTTTGCAAAATTGCCACATTACAGCAATTTCTCCCTCTATATTCTCTTTGCAAAATTGCAGCCCTCGTTCTTTTACTTTGACGATTTCGTAACATCATCCTCTTCTCCAGTGATTTCTTTTGCATCAAGATTTTACAGTTTTGGGTTCTTTGCATAAGAGTAGAATGGCAGTGTCACATTTCAATTTTCTTTGGCTTCATGCGACTACAACATGAAGTTGAAATTGCAATCTATTTGCATATCTGTTCGTAGAATTTGCAGCAAAATCAACTTTGCATCATTTTTCTGATCTTGGTTTAATTGTTCTCATGACATCTGAGAATTGTAATTGTTTGAAATTGCATCAGGTCGCAATTGTGTCAATTTTCTGTTCGCAATTGCACCTTTTTGAAGCATCTTAACTAACAGTTTTGGCTAATTGATTGTTTCTCTGTTTGAACAACAATCTTGTTGATTCTCTTTGTTCGAACAAAGCATTGTCAATTTTGCATTTTCTTCAACTGTGACGCATTGTTTGCATCTAGACTTTGTATTTTTGAATCTCTTAGCATTGATCGCAACAACTCATCGCAACCCATCGACGTCATCACATCACGTTTCTTCTCTCTTTTCATCTATCAAATTGCAGAAACATTTATGATAGCAGCAGCAACTTTTTTGCATCACATGGCAACCCAGAGTTTCTATTTGCATTGCATCGCTTCTTCTTCTTCGTCTTTTGTTCGAATTGCATCACAAAAGCAAGAATTGCAATAGCATTATCAATCTCACTTCTCTTCTCTCATTGCACAGCATCGTCTCTACTCAGTTTGCATAACAAACCAACTGTTTTGGCAATTTCTTCTACAGTAGCTTGGCACTATTTCTTTACCATATATATCTTCTTCTATGCAATTCAATTATGTGTTTTTTCATTTTTTTTCTTGACAAACTCTCGATACTTCTCACTGTCACATCGTGAGTTTGAGAAAGGGTGTTAGAGAATATTTTGTTTATTTTAGTTCTTATGGGTAGTTTAGTCTTTTTGTCTTTTCCTTTCATAGGTAGGTTAGTCTTTGTTAGGGCCTATATATAGGCTTCTACGGATGTAATTTGTTTTACATGCTTTAACTTCTCCAAAGTTTACACGATTAATGATACAAGCCCATGATCTTTAGGTTATAATGAAACAATCTTACTGTTTCGTCTAGACTCGCCCTCATTTCTTTAAAATATCCATTCTATCAGTATTAGATTAAGAAATAAATGTAAGATCAAAGAGGGAGAGGAAAAGATTTATCCCAGCGAATAGAATTTACCAATGCCACCTCTCTCTATTCTTTTGTACTAAACTTCCTCCATTCATACCAGATGTGTAAACATGGAAAGTATGTGTTGAAGGTGGAGCTATATCTGTTAATTGGGCTATGTTTATCTTTTCATAATAGTTTTAAATTTGTTGACTTAAAAATGTAATGAAATTACAAGGGTAAAAGTGTAAAGTGTTTTTTTTTTTTTATGTTATCTCCATCTATGCCTATATATTGTTGACATATCTTAAGATCACTGATCACTATAATTTTACTCATATATATGCTGTGATGATAAAGGATGACTTTTTTCTTTTATGGTCCAATATGGTAGGAAGAATAGAAGAGGGATGGATAGAAGATAGAGATAAAACATATATGGAGGGGAGGGGAGGGGAGGGATGGATAGAAGATAGAGAGAAAACATATATGGAGGGGAGGGGAGCGAAGGGGAAGGGAAAGAGGATGGATGAGTCATTTTTCTTGTTTTACAAATTTTCGTCACTCTAAATATAGATGGAAGAGAGAGAAAGGAAAAAAAGTAAAGTCATTATAAAATTTTTAAATTACAATACTATCCTGCATAATTATTAAAATAACTCAATACTAACAATATTTCATCTCTTTTCTTTTAACAAATAAAGTAATGTGTTACTTCTTTCTCGCGTGTTCCATTCAATCGAACAAAAAAAAAATCATACTATTTTTTTTTCTAGGAATGTCTCATTTATTAATTCTTCTCTCTTTTTTAACATTTAATTTTCTATCTTCTTATCAAAGAAACATTAATGAAAAAAAAATATTATAGTTGCACAAAAAGCAACAAAGAAACGAAGGAAAATAAGTTTATATATCCAAGAAATTAAACGAAGTTTCCTTGTATTAACCTTTATGCATGCACCAACTACTGTACTTTTTAGATAGAAAAAAAGCAGGCAAGTCACTTCAGTAGTAAAGTAACTTTAGGGTCAAACAAACAGCTAATTAATTTGGCTTTGAGTGTAGACATGGAAGACAATTGTGGACATGAACTGCATTGATTCGTAGAGTTGTTCCTTGACAAACTTTAGACACCAACATCACAAATTAGGCAGCAGAGAACGAACACTTTACATTCAGAACGATACATATGATATATATCACATAGTTTGGGACAATGAAAAGAAAAGTTAAGAAAGCATTATTTCATTGAATTGCTCAGCGTACGTATACGCTGTATGCTACATTTATTAGTTCCAACTTTTACCATTACAACAAAAAGTGGTGACCACCCACACATATATATATATATATGTATATATTATTTGAACTACAGTATTATTAATAAATTAATTATCAGTACTCTAATCAGCCAGTTAAAATTAGAGAGTTTAATTTCTGAGGTAGGTAGCTAGCTAGCTAGCTTAGGTAGGTGATGAAGGCAGGACATGAACATGAGCATGAGCATGACCAGTTAGATTACATGGTATGGGGGGTGTCATGAATCATGTGGGCTTCACATGAGTGCTTCCCTGAAAGCACATGCTAGGGAACATAGAACACCTGCACAATCTTATTGAAACCGCGTGAACAGGTTGGGTATTAGGGTTTTTTCCTCGTGCTACATTCAAGGAGCAACCTGGTATGCCCTTTCTTTCTTGATGCTCAGTTGCTCTTCTTCACAAGGACAGGGATGGCCCAGTGACCATGGCACCTTTGTCTCACATAATTAAAACCCCTGTCCCATCCAGCTGACGCATTTCCTTATGCAATAATATTATTCTTTGCTACGTCTATATATATATATATATATATAGATATATAGGGCATGCATATATATAATACACACACTTTTGCAAAGGTGACACACTGTTTTCAATTAGAGATATTAATATCTGAACAATGTTTGTCTCGTCTCCTCACTGATGAGATGAATGTGCCACAATGATAAAACATCGCGTGTTATTTTAAATTTTAAATATAAGAAAAGAAAATTTGAGACTTTTTTTCTTTATATATTTTAAGTTAAGGATGTATGTGTTATTTTATCATTGTATCCTCCTCAGTTATATATGAGGAGACTTTAACTTCTTTAAGATAATTGAACTATTTTTTTCTTTTTAACAATTATATATATATGTATATAAAGACACGCATATATATTTGTAATTTCATTCTAATAATTACTCTCCTATACAGATTTTTTAAAAGTCATAAGTTAATTAATAATAGAATTATCAAATTTTGATGAAACAGATCGAGTTGGTGCCTGAAGAGAAATTTTTAGTTAATAGAGATAAGCTACAAAATATCAATTATATATTAGATGATAAAGTTTAATTATTTAAGAAAATTAATTAGTATCTTAAAACGAGTCGCAAGGCCAGGGCATGCACCAGAAATAGATTGGTGTTGTTTCAGAGTTAATTTGCATGTGAAAAATGATTGAGCAAATAGAGAGTTTCCTCTCTTTGTATGATTTCATTTACAGCAATGAAGGAGGAACCTATTGGCTTCTCTTCGATCTTGCTTACTTTCCAATTTTCAGTGGCAGCAAAACCTACCCTTTTTCAAGATATATTCCACAGAATTTATGTAGAACACCCTTCAATATTAATTGTATGTGTTTCTCCAGCTTAGAGATTTTACAAGACACTGTAATTTGCAAAAAAAAATCTAAGCCAAATCTGAGTATTGATTGCCATGGCATCTCTCTCTCTCTCTCTCTCTCTCTATTTATATATATATATATATATGTCTGCTTGTTTGTGTGTGTGTGTCCAAAGTTGTCAATTTTATGTTAAATGTGTGGTCTCTCCAAATTGCAGTGGGACAATGATTCAAAAAGAAAGAAAGGGCCAATATATATATATATATATATATATATATATATTTATCGTATATAAAAATCAACTGTCTTCGTTATTATATGAATTTTAAGTTGATAAAGCAGGTAGGTTACTAAGACATATATATGCATGGAAATAAGTGTTTAATCCATATTCTTGCAAATGTTGAACAGATGAGAATGAAGAAAATAAGAAGCAAGAGAAAACGATTACTTCCAGGACTAATTTCCCAAAGTCAAAAAAGTGTTTCATGATCCATCAACATGTATGAGTAAAACATATATATTTTGAATACGTAGTAGGTTGATGAAAATAATTTTAAGGGGTTTCATGTACGCATGAGACTGCAGGATATATGTTCTTGACCATCTGGGCCACTTTGAATTCCAGATGTGGTTGGTGTAGGTCATTATCAATTATAACTTTTGTCCACTGTCGACGATTCAGACTATATATATATAGGAATATATCTCTAAGTGCACAACATCCAAAACTTCAATCATATATATATATATATATATAAAGGTGTTTAATTTATGGCACAAAATTTCCGAAGCAGACTAGCTCATAGTTGAACAATTGTGTAAGCTTCCAGGCAAAACTAAATTTATAGAGAAGAACCATTTTGGAGGTTAAGTAATGATAAGATTTTCATGAAATTACATGAACAAGTATAATAATAATAATAATAATAATAATAATGAAAAAAGTAAATAAATCGATTGGGTCTATTATGGATAACTGCAAAGAAAAATAAGTTTGATGTAAAGTGGAAAGAAGAGAGATTGGAGTTGTTGATTGGGAAATCTTTGAAGGGGAAGGGGGGGTTGATGGATGACAAAATTGGTTGATTTAGTGAAAGAAACATAAGTCCTGGGATGTGTCCCACCTAATCTCAATCAACTCTCTGTTAGAGACCCTGCAAGCAATCCTTTTCCCTAACATTTAGCTTTCTTTATTGCTTTCTTTATTGCTACCAAAGTGGTAGGAATATCCCTAATTTCCTGGCTTAAGTATCTTCCTCCACACTCACATTCCCTATCCCAACCTCAACTAACCATATATAATCATTTTTAATTAACTCAACTGCTTCTCTTTGTTAATAATAAATTAAGAAAATGACTCCCCATATTTATTCCTAGTTTAGGACTTTTGGCCATGCCCACTCCCATTGTCATTAATTAAATAACCCATCGCATTTCCATCTGCTGATATATTGAAAACTTTAACTTATGTCCAATCTATTTGATTTTTCATGTTTGTTCATAAGAAACAACACCAATTTTTTTAATGTTACGCTCCTGAGGATAGAATAATTTTCACAAGACGCCATATCGTGTTATATATATATATATATATATTAATGTCTTGCTTAGTTCTTTAACATGAATTGATAGAATTTAGACCCATATATATAGAGTATAATAAGCAAATGGAAAGAACCACCTTTGGATTTAATACCAGCTGTGATAGTAGAAACTTTTGTATGAATTTGTTATGCATAATAAGCAAATGGATAGAACAACCTGTGGATTTTAAAGTGCTCTCATCTCATACAATGTCCAAATACATAACAGTCCATTCAGGTAAGTCGTTGAACCTGAGCAATTTAGTTACACTGTATGCTCACTTGAGCAAAATTTTGAGTAAGTGCTCTCATATATTTTTTATATTTTACCTTAAAGTGCTCTCATACACCTAGTGTCCAATCACTTTAGCTCAACAATCCAATCCATTGTGTCCTCTGTAAGCCCCATCTGTAATCTGGTGAGCGCAGAATAAAGTTGTTGAGCAACAACACCAATCCCACCATTTCCATAAGACACTCTGCACACCCAACAGAGAGAGAGAGAGAGAGAGAGAGAGAGAGAGAGAGAGAGAGAGATTATGTAAAGCTTTATTTAATAGACAGTTATAAAGGCACTGGATGCTCACTTAGGCACCTGGAACAGCCATAGCAGGGACCCCTTCAGGATTGCTATTTTTTCATGTGCAGGTGCCTTGGCACCTGGGCAAGCACCTCATTCATATTCGATTATAGGGCATAGTTGATCAAACCAATTGTGTAACTGGACATTTAGAATTTTCAATTCTACATGGGCATGGGATGAGAACTATACTTCATAAATAATACTTGGGAGACTGCCAAAATTAGCACAGCCGAATTATACATCCATGCGCTCAATCTTTAAAATATTATATGACCATGCTTATCAAGGATTCTAGTTCACCTACACTTCTACAATGTAATCACATATTGGCATGGTTTTGACACATCACAATAGCAAGGGAATGAAGAAAACACATCATCAATAAATCATCACGATCATATGGTACCTCAAGTTTTTCTTGATGTATTCAAGGCAAAGTCATGCATTTTCGGCAGTTAACATGCTAAATTAGCAACACCACTCAACTCCAAGTAAATCTTCTACAGCTTTAAGAAAAGCATAAATTGGATTAGCTTGGCAAAGTGCGCAAGCCTGAGTCAAGCTCATCATCACCATATTAAGAACCCTAAGAGTTTTGGCTTTGCTCCAGTGGCAGACCACTGTGGAGACCAAGGGGGGTATGCCACACACCCCCACCCCCCCAAAATTTTTGAAACACCTTATATAAAAATCAATTTTAAAAATATATATAAAGAAATCTACATTTGGCCCCCCAAAAAAAAATTTCCATACCCCTAGGTCTGCCACTGCTTAGCTCGGGTTGCTTATAGTGTAGATTTTTCCAAACTAGCTAGTCTTCCCGCTCAATACACTTGTAGAAACATGAAGCCAGAAGTTTACTTCAATGTCTTTTTTCACAGTTCAAAGTAGAAATATTAAGTCATCAATTTGTTAAAGCATACCAGAAATATAATGCAGATTCTGATGTACTCACTACAATCATCCATAGAGAACCTTTCAATAATCAACCAACCTAAATACAGTTGACTTGTTTGAAGTCAAGTTCAAATATCTTGTTTTGATCAGTTTCAAGACCACCCAAAAGGAAAAAAAAAAAAAAAAAGACCCACTCACTTGCACATGAACAAGAAGGAAAATTCAATTTAAATAAAATTGTCAAAGCACAAATAACTTTACCTTCTACCAAGGTAGGTTATGCTGCCCACAGGTGACACAACCACAGCTGTTCCAGTGCAGAAAACTTCATCCGCATCAAGCAATTCGTCCACTGTTACCAATCGTTCCTCAACCTACACATTATCATTTGAGCATAATTAAATGGCCTCAAACAAATGTTACACTATATTTCAGAGCATCAAGAAATACAGACAAATTTCAACATGTTAGATGACTAAGAGCATATATTAGGATGATCTTCAGGAGAAAAAGAGCATTTTTTGTGCATATGGATAAAAAGGAATTCCAATAACAAACCAGACACTCTAAATAATAATTGTCTAATATCTCGCACTCTATGTTGAGTCTTCTCAATGAGTGAAATATCCTTGTTGGACTGACGACACATGGGTATGGATCTACGATGTTCTGACATAGGTTGTAGGACATGCACCTAGCACACATATCTGATAATTCAAGTTTATTATATAATTGTAATAAAAATTATTTATTATATACCTTTCATTACATTATTGCTTCAAAATGAATAAGTGGCCATGTTGAACAATCTATGTTACATAAAAGTAGCATCTTGGTTTTGATACATCGCCATATTAATCAGTTGTTCATAGCTACAAACACATACCTGGAACCCTTGGCTACGAGCAACATCAATTATACTCTTTCGCGTAATGCCAGGTAGAATGGTCCCTTCTATTGCAGGAGTACATAAAACGTTATCCTAGTAAGGAATAGCACATGAAGCCGCATTAGGTTTTTTAACACCTTTTATAATAATATGATTCATGACAGGTTACATGGAGTCCCAAATATAAAGAAAGGCATCATTACAAATGACACAGCCACTATTTTTAAAAGATGTATAAAAAATTAAGAAACACCCACCACAAAACAATGACAACAAAAACAATAATAATACATTGCAAAGCTTGTATGCCACCATGAAAAAAATTTGAAGCAGTCCTATTATTCACAAAAATGTCTGGAATGAATGACCAAATAACAACACCATAAAACAATCTACCTCATAGAAAACACATCAGAAGGCAAGTAGCAAGAACCAATAATCAATTCAAAGGTGATAAATTAATCTGTAATTCTGCATACAGTATTGACTCGATTGCCTAGCAGTAAATTAATATAAACAAAGCAAGCCACCTTTCATTTGATGATCACACTCTGAACCTGTAAAACTTCCATATCAATATACCATACAGAAAACTGACACACTGCTGGAAGCAGAGCAGCCAAAGGGAGGAAGGGTTGTTCTGAACATAATTGGCGTCTATTTAGCTGTCCTGTACATAGGATGTCCATGTAATGCACATAATTGGTGTCTATTTAGCTGTCCTGTACATAGGATGTCCATGTAACGACTCACTTATTACTTGCACGCCTAATATGAGATGGCCAAAAATCGGATGCTTATTTGGCATGAAATTAGATATGAACACATTAACTCTGCAGAGAGTTCCTTGACTTTAATTAGTGCTTCAAATGCAGTTTGGATATCTGGAAAGATGTAACTGAAATTCTGCTTTTCAGATGAGCAACTAAACTTTAACTTATCAATAAAATTATACTAATGAAGTGTTGGAGGTTTGGCTGGGATTATATAAAATGCTTGTTAGGGGTTGTGATGCAGCTGATGCTAACACTCTGTATTGTCTTTGATTACATCTAGTCATTTCTAGAAGTGTCCTTGATTACATCTAGTCATTTCTAGAAGTGTTACCAAAGGTGGCAATCAATGTCATAGCAGTGATGTGGTGATGTGGTGGCAGTCTATCACAAGCAGTTATGGCAGTGAAAGGGTGCAATAAGATGACTATAAATCGGAGGTGACACTACAAGCTGTTGGTCATGGTAACAAATTGATGGGGTTGGTGGCATAGTTAGTATGGTTGTGGTTACCAAGGGAGGTGATTCATAGTGACAGTTTCAGAGCCGTGAATGACTTTTAACCTGTGCTGGCAGCACAATCATTGGCTTTCTGTAATGGGTGGTACAGGGGCATGTTTAAAGCAGTGCCGGGTTGTCTTTTCATCAGATGTTGCAATGTTGCGGTAGAGGCAATTGTGGTAGCAGTGATATTGAGCCATTGTGCTTAAGGCTGTGGTGAGAAGGATTGCAATTGGAGTAGAATGTCAATCTGGTGTCTGTTTAGTTGATCATATCATGACTGTAGTTTAAAAACTTTCAAATCTCAGCATATTAACAAAACACAGTTAGAGTCCAAATCTCACCAGTTCATTAACAAAATGGAATTGCTTAAAATGTCACAGTTTCATGTTTTTATCTCAAAAACCAGAATAATGAGAATAGATACAAGACACCAGCTGGTTCAAAATTGGTGTACCTTCACAAGAAAAATATTACTAGAAGAAACTTCCTCCAGATATCTTTTGTGGACAGAATCAAGGTAAAGAACATCAGAATAGCCTTTGGCCTTCGCAGATGTCTGAGCCTTCAAAACCTATAAAAAAATTTAAATACATGTATGTAGCCAAAACAAATTATAAGCCAAGTCCTAAGAACAAAAATATTCAATATTCCTCAATTAAAAGGTTAACCATGGCTGCATATTTCCATGTTCTACTAGCCCATTGCTTTCACACAGAACACAACCTAAGATAGAACAATGCTATAAATAAGTATTCTTCTAGCTGACCATAAATAGTTGTTTAATAAGATTTTGTAGAGTGAAATGGAGAATAAAAGGGGAAACGAAGGAAGAAAATAAGTGAAACAACAATAAATTCTTCATCAGAAAAAGAAGTCTGAATTTTTAATTAGCCCATAGCCCTCATACTTTAAAAATAACTACGAACAATATTTTTGAATTAAACCAATAAGGACACAATTATAATGCCCTGGACATTTTCAAGTCTATAGGTATTTCCTCATAAGTAATAAAATTCCTTGGACTGCAAAACAACTCACTCACAAAGCACTTCAGAAAGAAAAGGTCATTTGGGAGAAAGGAAACTGGGCAGGAAGGAGTTAAGGGGGGCAGAAGGAAAATATGGACAATTGTTTCTAAAGGTTTTAACTGAGGCTTTAACCTGAATGTTGGAAGAACAAATTCATAAAATTATAAAAGAAATTGATTCTAAGAATTCAGGCAACAGTAATTACAAGCACAGTTTAGACATTGGTGTACTAATAAAACGGTTATGGTATTGCACACTTACTGCAGCATAATTTCCTATAGTCTTCACACCTCCAGTACCACCAGGTGCTGCTCGATGCAGTTCAGTTTCAATCACCAAATTTATTGGTGCCAATCCTTCCTGGCATTAAATATACAGATATACAATATTATAAGATTGTGGGGTGGAATGTATCAAAGAAATATGCAAAGATGATAAAGAGAAGTCGACAGGTTAGGGTGAACCTAATGCAGGAACAAGATCAAAAGTCAAATATGATTATGAAAACACAAAAAACACGACCCTCATAAAAAATTATTATTATATGAAATGAATTTGCAGTCTTGCAGAACCAAACATAATCACTTTTCTCAACACTAGAAATTTCATAGCCATCATTTAGTTCAGCCCAACAGATTCTCAGCAAGCACCATCACGTATGAATAACAACAACAATAATAAACCTATGGAATTGTTTTCAATAAGAAATGAGAACATATTGGCTAACTGTAATACATGATAGTGTTAACGAATATCTTATGACAATACAATAATGTTCCAACTCCCAACTATCTAAACATCGAAGTTAGCCAGTAAGAAAACTACATAAAATCAGACTATGTGACCAATAATAACGATACATAAAGAACTTCATAGATAATTTACAATCATCATTGTAGGCGCTTGGCCCCATAAGCACATGGCACAAACATACTCACCCAAGTATGGCTCCTCGTGGACAACAGCCCAGCCCATGGTTCAGAGACCTCCTCACACGTGGTCTTCTCCCACTAGCTGTTTCCTTAAGGTGCCCAAATGTCATGGTCCACAAGTTGACTGAAAAGCCAATGCCAGTGAAACTTTCGTAGTCATCACAGAGATGCCCATATACGAAAACATTGAACAGGCTGTGGGGCTTGGTGGACAGTTGCATTGGTATTTATCAAGAACTTTCATATGACTCAGTGATGTTTCACCTAATGTAAGTTTTTCATATTCATGCACTGTTGCCATTCCAAATGCTTGGTCAGACAATGAGTAACCCCGAGGGAACTTAGGGGCGAGTCTAAGCATCCACGGGGGTGTTTGAAAATTGGAGTTTCCATGCAAGCAAAGATCTTAACCTCAATGCTTTTGGAGAGCCCAGGATCAATGGCGAAGCGCTTAGACTTTGGGTAAAAGTTGCACATATTTTTCATTTGTGGCATAGTTATACAGGTTAAATATAAAATGGGAACGTTTTGGTCAAAATGTCGTTATTCACAAAGGCCCAGAATTGCAAAGAGTATGAGATATTTCAAAAATCAGTGTAAACGCAACACATCAGTGGCCAGAACCAATTCAGAAGCAAAAAAGCATGTTGTGTGCCTACTTGCATATACAATGCATTATGAAAGTAGATCACTGAAACATAATCCAATGCAAAGGGTAACAGCTTAAAAGAAAATACAGCATTATTTTGAGTGACAACAAACATTAACTGCAACAACATGACAAACCTTGAAATAGTTTCCAACAGGAGAAACAAATATTAAAAAGGTGTATTCAGGAGCTGGTGCAAGACCAAGAATAGCTCCACTCCCAATAAGCAATGGTCTTATGTATAAGGAACCTTTATGTGGAGGCGGAATCTGAAATGGGACATTGAATTAGATGAATCAATAATAAAACACATACAACCAATAACCAAAAGATTTATCATACCACAAACTATTAGTTGTATATTACCCATCGCTTGTTTGCTAATACAGTAACCTTTACAGCTTCCACAAACTGTTCAACAGTTGGTGAAGGCATGCACATACGCTCTGCACCCATCCTAAAACGCAATGCATTTTCCTCAGGACGAAACAGTAAAATCTTATCATCTTGTTTCCTATACGCTTTCATACCTTCAAATAATCCCTAAACACGGATACAGAAGAATGTAAGTATTTGATAGTTCTTGCTTTTACCAAACGCAACCAAAACAATGACCAAGTATAGCTATAATAAAGTATATAAGAAATTTAATACTATCCCAACAACATAATATATAAAACAAGGTTCCAAGAGAACAGATTAGCAATGAAACCTTCAGACATGCTTAATTATTAAAAGCAATGATTGATACAAGAACAGCATTAAGTTAGTTTATAACTTTATGCAACTATTGCTGTGAGAATTTGCTCTAATTGTCTCCTAGTTTTTTTTATGAAATATAAGACTGAAAAGTTTGCAGTAGCAACAATCCTGAGAGACAAAAGGATTAAGCAATTACAAAACAATAAGAGTGTCTAACGTGGTCCAAATGTGATAACTTCAATTAAGGCAAGCTTCTACTTATGAGAGGGACTCTACTAAAATATTAGCGTGTGTTCGCTTTGAAGAAGATATGCCTATATGAACTTTCCATATCATAAAAATATTCTTTCAAACAAAAGGCAAAGCCTTAAACATTATTGCGTAGGTATCTGGAAAAAAAAGAAAAAGAATTAGATACAGTATAGTCCTGGGAAACAAAGACAGTGGTGCTTCACTATGGAGAAGTTTGATTCTTCGGACACATTTCCTTTAACTTAACCTCACTCCAAGACCTCCCCAACCCTTAAACTTGTATGGCAACACAATTTTTTTTTTTTCAATCTACTTAACTAGAATCGCATACACATAGCCCCTGTTACACCTTGCATAAATGTGCAAGGTCCAGAAAATTTCACGACTGCAGTTCCAATACCTTTACATTGCGTCCATTACATTCCGTGTCCGTTACATCCCAACTGTATCTGCAACTTAAAACCATGAGCATAACCTAGATGAAAACTGATGTCACAAGTCACATTCTCATGCTAATTGATTGAAACCAAACATCAATGATTTCCCAACGGCTATTTGAGATCAACAACAAGAACCAGTCCACCATCAACAAAAGAATCAATCAAAATTCACTTGAAGGTGTATTATTGAGTAAAATTTCTTTCTAACGTAATAAAGCAAAATTAAGATAAAACATATCATGTATATTTCAACCTTCAATTTTGTTATATGTTGTAAAAGATGATAAGAATCATAAAAGTGTTTCTCCTAGTAGGAGAAAGTAAACAAGTATGAATCAGAATAGCTAGCCAAAATGCATCTCCAACCGAAACTAAAAGTCAATAAAAGTGTGTGCACATATTATACATGTGTGAGGAAAAGTTCATTTGATAGAGAATTGAGAAAAGGAATCTGTTGTTGAAAACAGCCGCGAACCAAGCACAATCACGAAACACGACACAAAACAAATCAAGCACAACACACAGAACACAAGAATTTACGTGGTTCAGCAATGTGCCTACGTTCACGGCGAAGATCCGGCCAAAGATTTCACTATGCGAAAAAACAGGAGATTACAAGTTTCAACCCCAAGCTCTCACTCTCTTTCTACGTTTTCAATGTTTTCTCTCGTTACTCACTCCAAACCTTTAGATGCCTTTATATATCGGGCTACAAGAGAGTCCTAATCCGGGTCCAAAACCCACAAGCTTAAGGGCCACACAAAATCCATTTTTCCAGTCAAAACCGGGTCGCGTTGCCGAGAAAAAATTTGGGCCACAACATAACAGTATTACTTCATAAAACAATGATATGTTGAACAAGAAAGTGTGCAAATAATTCTTCCATCTCCACCAAAGCCTAGATTCTCAGAAGAAATCAAAAGAAGAGTCCAGCGAGGTGCTAAACCAAGCACAACTTAAAATTATCACTCTTTATGGCCCAAGTCTAATTTCATTAACCAAAAAAAAAAAAAAAAAAGAAGTTTCGTCTTTGCTTTAGGAACTTCCATTCAAAAAAAAATTGGCAAGCAAGTATTTGTAGATAGGAATACAAAATCATTTATCCATTCATGACAACATGCAAGATCCTAAGCCTTTTAAAAAAATAAAAATCGACCTTGAATATAAATCCTAGCTAAAGATTTATATCTTGAATGAGCAAAACACAAAATAAAATAGGATTCATCATCACCATCCTTGCCTTTATCCCACACAAATGGGGTCGGCCACATGAATTCTCTTTTTCCATTTTTTTCCTATTATATATATCTTCTCTTAGATTTAATTTTTCAAAATTGTTTTTAATTACTTCCTCCATGTAAGTTTTGGTCTGCCTCTTTGTTGCTTACCTTCTAGGAAAACAACTCTTTCTCTCCTAACCAGTGCATCATTGATTCTACGATGAATATGGTCATACCACCTAAGTCTATTTTCTCTAATTTTTATCATTTATAGGTGTTAAACCTAGTGTTCCCCTCACACGTTCATTATTAATCTTATCTTTTCTAGTTACTCCTATCATCCAACATAACATTCTTATTTCCGCTACATGAATGCGTTGTTCTTGTGTCTTTTTCAACACCCAACACTCTACTCATACAACATAGTTGGCCTAATAACCATTCTATATAAAAAAAAATTTAATTCATTTGGAATTCTTTTGTCACAATCTAGGAAGCACGGATAATCCGAAAAACCTTCCTTGGCCGTATCGGACACGTATTCGATATGGATACGGCTAGGATACGACCGGATATGTGTCCGATACTCTGAAAAAGTATCCCATTTTTACAATTATTTTTTGAATATCGAATACGGCTGGAATACGTGAGGATACGTTTAGGATACGTCTTGGATATGTTTAGGATACATTTCGGGGCAAATTTGTAATTTTTTATTCTATAAAATGGGGTTGAGATTGTAATATTAAAAACTTTATAGGTTAGAAAATAAGGGTCATTTTATAATAAATCAAAAATATTTTTAAAACCCTCAAGTGAGTGAGTCATTGTAAAGAATATTAGAAAAGATAGGAGATTTCTAGATTTTAACTTCTTATATTTTGTATAATTGCTTTAAGTATATTTATTGCATGGTTGAAGAATAACTTAATATTTTATATATAATATTATATTTTTATTTATTTATTTGACGTATCTTTGCCGTGTCCGTATCCTACTTTTTTGAGATTTTCCGTATTGTGTCGTACCCGTATCCTGTGTCCGTGTCCATATCTGTGCTTCCTTGATCACAATGGATACAATTAGCTTGTCTCCATTTTGTCCACCCTACTTCAATCTTACTTACTACATCACCATCTATCTCCACATCTTTTTTAATATTTATCTTAGGTAACAAAAATAATTATTTTAGTAACCCTTTGGTCTTCAATTGTAATATTTATATTGTCATTATTTGTTACTTTATTGAATTTACATTCCATATATTATGATTTAATTTTACTAATTTTTAAGCCTCTTGCTTCTATTGTCTTTCTCCATAATTCTTATTTTGGTGCTAAGGCTTTCTTAGAGGTATCTACTAAGACTGTCATCCGCAAATAACATATACCATGGAATGTTTTCTTCAAGATCTTTCATTACTCTGTCTAACACTATCACAAATGGGTATAGACTTAACACTGATCCTTGGTGTAGTCCCACTTTTATAGGAAACTCACTCGTTTCTCCGCATGTAGTATGAACTCTAGTCAGAGTCTCACTATACATATCCTGAATAAGATTTATGAGCTTTATAGATACTTGTTTTCATTGTAGAGCCCACCATTTTATGTCCCTTGGCACTCTATTATATGCCTTCTCTAAATCTATGAAAACTATATGAAATTTTTTTTGTTTACTCTAATACTCTTATTAAGTATATGGCTTACATAGAGGAACTACCTGGCCTAAATCCGAATTAGTTATCAAATATTAATGTTTCTTTCCTTAAACATTGCTCAATTATCCTTTCCCAGAATTTCATTGTATGACTCGTCAATTTAATTCATCTATAATTTTCACATTTTGTATATCTCCTTTGTTTTTATAAATTGGTACCATTATGCTTTTCCTCCACTCATTTAGCATTCTTTTTGCTCTTAGAATGTTGTTAAACAACTCTGTTAACCATTCAATGCCTCTCTTTCCTAAAATCTCCATGCTTTACCCATTTTCTTAAGTGTGTCCTATACTTCCTTCGTATGAATTTCATTTATCACTCCTATGTAATGGTTCGTTACTTACAACTTTTTCTCTAGTATATTCTTCATTTAGTAATTGTTGAAAGTAATTTTTCCATCTTTCTAATATATCTTTATCTTTAACTAATATTGTTTAATCTATATCCTTAATGCACCTAACTTGATCCATGTCTTTATTCAACCTCTATCTATTTTTTACCAATTTGTAAATAGCTATTTCACCCTCTTTTGTTCTTAATTTTTTCATATAAGTTATTTAATACATTGTGTTTAGCTTTGGCTACCATCTTTTTAGCTTCACATGTAATTTTTTTGTATTTCTTAAAATCCTCTTTTTTTTTTTACTTTTTTGCCATTCTTTAAAACTTATTCTTTTATTTTTTATTGCTTGTTGTATTTCATCATTCCACCACTATATTTCTTTTTTAATAAATTTATTTTCCTTAGTTTCTCTTAAAGTTCTTTTGTCACGTTCCTAATACAACCTGCCACGTTTGACCACAAATTATTTATACTGTCCTTCCAATCTCATTGTGTTTCTTGTAATATTTTTTCTATAAATGTTGTCCCTTTATTACCTTTCAACTCTTTCCACTCGGTGTTGATGTCCTTCTATTATTTTTTGACTCTTTGATTCTTTAATCAACAAATCTAATACTAGTAGTCAATGTTGGTTTGTTAAACTTTCTCCAGAGATTACTTTACAATCTATACATGTACCCCATTTTCCTCTTCTATATCGACAATAGTCGATTTGTGTTTTATTTGTGCAACTCTTATAAGTAATTAAATGTTCTTTTCATTTCTGAAAAAAAGTATTCGCTTTAACTAAATCATATGCCTTTGCAAAATCTAATAGTGTTTCCCTGTCAAACCCCTCTCCCCATGGACTCATGTGTATCCCGTACTCTTTTCCCCTACATGACTCCAATAAATATATTTTCATTGCTTGATATATTTTGTACTATTTCATCTAAAGATTCCTAAAATGTCTTCTTTGTAGTTTTATTTAGTGCTCCTTGTGGTGCATAAACACTTGTCATATTTAGTATCATTGTGTCTAACACTAATTTAATAGTTATAAGCCTATCTCCGTTCTGTTTAACTTCTACAACTTTTTCTCTCATAAACCGGTCTACTACTATACCTACTCCATTTCTACGATTATCTTTGCCACCCGAATAAAAGAGTTTGTATCCTTCCCCAATCTCTCTTGCCTTTTCCCTAATCAAATAGAAGGAGTGAACTAATTAAAGTCGCTTGAACATTGTCACTACAGTTCTACACAACAATGCATGTGGAAAGTGATTGTTACAGGAGCATGAAGAGCAATCATTACAACAATATAAACTACAAAAATCACAAGTAATCTTAGTTTAAAACAATTGCCCTTGCATCAAACTCATCCACAAGTTCAAATCTAACTTTCCATGATCAATTAGAAGTCCACAATAGTAAAGCTATTAGTATTTATTTATAACTTAAATATTTTATATATATATAGAACAGTAGAACTTACATGCTATTAGTATTTATTTATGTATTATATTATATATATATATATATATATATATATATATAGAACAATAGAATTATTAGTATTTATTTACACAATATATAAAATATATTTTTCAACTATTTCAGTTCTAGTTCCAAGGAACCATTGTATAATGGTTCGGTTTGAACCTAATGGACTTGGAATTGGAACCGTAGTGAATAGTTCCTAAAGTTTGGAACCAGAACCGTACATTACGGTTCTATTCTGTTCAGCTATGGTTCCGATTCCACCGGTTTTTTGTGCACCATTACTAAATAAGAGGAGGGTTCGCTGCACATTCTGCGTATAATAGGGGGGTTTCTTGCACTTTACCCATATAATTTATTCATTTGGGCCTTGGGTATGCTAGAACTTGAATCAAAGAAAGAAATATCATTTAAAACCTTAGGGTGCTAGAAACAAAAAGGGGCACAAAAACTGGGGGAATCAAATTTGTAAGGGTAAATTACAATGACGCCCCTTGTGTTTTGACTTAATATCACACGAAACGAAGTTTGCTTCTACTATCATATAGACCCCAACCAATATTTCTGTCCCTAACTCCGTTAGTTTAAGTGTGAAATTTCTAATATACCCCCACGTTTGGTTTTATTTAATAAAAAATGTCAGTGTTGCCAAAAGACAACTTTACCCCCTATTATTAAACCCATTTTCTCATCCTTCACTCTCTCTCATCAAACGCTCTCTCGAAGGACCAAAGGAGACGAAGCTTTCTTGCAGCGTCAATCTACCAGGTAAGCTCTCTCTCTCTCTCTCTTCTTCTTCTTCTTTCTCCCAGTCCTCTGGCGCTTCTCTCTTTGTTTTTTTTCTCTCCCTTCTCTTTTCTCTCTCTCTCTCCCCTCTTCATCTTTCGACACTTCTTCTTCTTCTGTTCTTCCGGCAGCAGCACAAAACTGAGGCTTTCTGTTTTTTTTTTTTTTTTTGTTAATCGAGGTAAATAGAACATGGTGGTTCAACTATGATTTCTTGTTACTTTTTTCGACATGTTTATTCAAAATATAGTTTTGCATTTTATACCAATCCAAAAACCCGAAAATTAGTAAAGAGTGGTTTGTGACTTTGTGTTATACCCGAAAAAGGAAGAATTGGGTTCTGCTATTGGCAGCTTTAGGGTTATGGGGTGTATAGAGTTCATCAATTCCCCTCTATGGTTGAGAAGAGAAGAAGGTTGTTGAAGTGCTTAGGAGCCCTAATTTGGTGGAGTGTTGGCTTGGTTCAGTAATATATATAGGCGGTATATATATATATATATCGGGTTGCCAATGGCGATGGACCAGTTTGCTATGCAAATAAATGATTCGGATTCAATTTGGAATGTAAAGGTTTGTTCATTGGTGCAAACTGATAATGGGTCCATGTGGGTTCAATGTATTAGTAAATGGCAACGATCAAGAGGATGCACCAATGACTATTTTAGATGGGTCTAATCTAGAAAGCACGGATACTTCACCAAGGGTGCCATACCCGTGTCGGACACTTAGACACATGTCACCTTTTTTGGACACTTCTCGAACACTCCTTGGACACGTGTCAGACACTTCGTAGTAGTAATGTATATCCAAGTATTTCGAAAGAAATTTATATGCGATTGAGTTATGATTAACAATCTGATCTAAATATATGTAGATGACTAAATAAGTCTGATTTTTTAATATATTTTAATCAATTTGTTTATTTTTGTTTATAAGTTTGTTTGGTTCTTAATTTCTTGATGACGAATTGAAGTATTTCTGTAATGTAGTCTTTTTTTGTTGAATAATGAATATATATTAATATATTATATTACTATTTTATAGTCGTATCCTCACCGTGTCTGTGTCTTGTTTTTTTAGAATTTCTCGTATCGCCGTGTCCATGTCGTGTCGTACTCATGTCCCGTGTCCGTGCTTCCTAAGATCTAATTCATTTATTGGGTTCAAGACTTGGTTTGCATCCACAGGTATAAGTGAGCTTGACACATGGCTCGTATATATATACGAAGATTTCAAAGATAGATGATTTAAGTGGATGCACTTTTCAATAATGGTGAGATTATTTTGTATATTCTTGTTTGAAATTTGTTAAAAAAACATTAAAATAAATGTTTAAACATTCTTAAGTTTCAATATTGATTGATAACTTAAGAAAAATAAGTTAGCAATGGAAGTAATTAAATAAATAAATCAATAAGGTCTAGATAGACATTAACCTGAATTTCAGAATATTATGGTAGTGAGTATTGCTATATTTATAATTGAGTGAACTTTGACAACAAAATAAAAAATAAGAAAAGAAAAGCATAATTTAAAATTACCAAGTAAAAAAGGAGAATTCTCTGCAATTAATATCTTCAGTCGTTAATAATTTTCAACATCTTCAGTCCGCAATTTATATAGCTCCATTTGCTTGTTTATGTACAGTTGCAGTGATGGTCAAAATAGTCATTGAATGAGGGTATTTACTAATTTTCTTTGATGGAAAGTTCTTTTGCAAGTCAAGAAGGATTAAAGGATATATCAGTCTTTTTGTATGATGCCAGAGCTGTCTATACACGGTTTGGGGTCTCTCTGAAAAACAGAGCAGATATAGTGAGTTTATATGATAGTTATAAGCAAACTTTGTTTCCATGTGATATTAAGTCAAACCACAAGGGGTGTCATTGTAATTTACCCAATTTGTAATAGGAAAGGTATATTATAATCAAACTTTTGAATTACTTCAGCATATACCATTGAAGATCTTTTTAGTAATATCTTATCAAATAATTAAACAGCATTGTAACATAAAGTTTAAAGCACTAACCTGCCCATAATTTAAGACTCCAGAAGAAGGGCTCAATTCAATGTTGCTAAAACACTGTAATTCACCTTGAGAAAAGTCTCCACCTTGAGAACATTTCACGACATACATGTAATCAGTAGGCATAAACCCAAATTCCAGGTTGTCCCAATCTATGTCGGCTGATTCACATGTTACACTGTTGTGGTAACAAAAACTAGTCAATATATAAGATCCACGTATTAGCATAGTAACAAGAAAAAAAATTGACCTCTAATGTCACTACTTATTTATAAACTTTTTTAAGCAGAGAGAGAGAGAAGAAGATGAAGCAAAATAAAATTTTGAATGTAGTGTAGGAGATAAAATGTGGTTTAACTAAGATTTTGGCATTCGATAGAGCGCAATGGCAAAAAAGGATTCATGTAGCTAACTCCAAATAGTTTGTAAGATGCTTTGTTGAATTGAGTTTCCAGCACCCGACGTTTAAAAAAAGAAAAGAAAAAACTTAAACATAAACGATGTTAGGTGAAGCAAAAGAATAGAAGAATGAAGTTTTATCTGTTATGTTAGACCAGGTACTGAGTAAGTATAAATGTATTGCATATTATTACCTTATATGTAAGACTTTCCAAATAAAAAAGGTGCAAGGAGTTGTCTGAAATGCATACCAGCAAGGATTCTATTTATACAAGAATCATAACAAAATATATCTTCAATACTTTAAATCAAGCATGCCTTGCTTCCTAATCCATCTACAATAACCAATCTTTCATTTAAACTCTCAAATCCCTTTATTTCAAATCAATTTATTTATCCAAGTGTACCGTCGTCAAACCCAAATCCATTCATTTATTCAAATGTAACATTACGACTTCTGTAGTATTCAAATACGACTTGGAAACAATGATCATGAGACTGCGACATAGTTTTTCTTGTAGTTTAACCAAAAAAAAATCATGAAAAAATGTAAATTAAAACGACATTCACATATCAAATAACATAGCAATTAACCTCCACAAAAAAAAAAAAAAAAAAAATTTAATAATAACATATCAATTGAGAGTGCAAGTATGTAAGAATCTATGAAATGCTGAATGAAAATAGACGCACCCTGCAGGAGAGGCCAATCCAACATCATTGTTACTATTACTAGTACAATAAGAAGCGGAATTGTACTGCTTTTGGAGCTGTCATGTGAAACGATACTATATTAGTCGTATCCAATCACATTCATAGCAGGAATCGTAAAAGTAGAAGGAAAAAAGAGGTACCTTGATGAGAGATGGAGATGGAAATGGAGGACCAAACCGTATTTTGTGAGCGAAGAGAGGAGAGTGAAGAGTAGCAGCGGTGCGAAATCGGAAGAGGGCATAGTTAGGGTTCGATTGCAGCCCTGTGAACACGTCGTTGCTCTCCGTTTCTCTCGCTTTCTCTCTCTCAAACCCTTTCGCGCCGTATCTAAACGGTCTTAGCAAAGAAGCAGAATAAAAAGGTGCTCTCTTGTTTATACTGAAAACGTAAAGTCTTTCAGTATCGTGAATGAATATTCCAAAAAAACAAAAAACAAAAAAAAAAAAGTGCTTGAATAAAATGGTAAATTAATGCGATGATGTGTTATTCATCTGTCTTCGCCGTCGGATTTGCGAACTACAGATGATTTATTTTTATTTTAGACCAAATTATAATTAATCCCGTGTTAATGTTAAAAAGTTATAAATTCATCACAACCAACAAACATTCTCAATTTATCAAAAGTTATCGATTATAATTTTTGGCTACCATAAGAGAGTGAAACTTTTGATAAATTGAGCGGGTCTTTATTGCCACAAAAATAGTAGAAAGAGTTATTTTGTAACTTGTTGACAGTGTAGGAAGATTTTGTGCAATTTAATAGGAACAAAATGAAATTAATTTGTCAATTATGAAATATACGGAGATAATATTTAGTTTTTTTATTTTTTAATCATTTGATTAAATATATGTGAATTATTAATTATTAAAATAGATATAATGAACAATAAAGTGTGTATTCGAGCAAAAATAAATAAAAAATAAATCATGTATGCAAGTATATGAGTGTGTAATTAAAAATTGGCTAGAGTGTACCATATAGCTGAGTTAGATCATTACAATCCTATTCCACTTATTGATCCAACATTCTTTATTCATTGATTAAACTCAATGACTTCCGGGGAAGACAAGTTTATTTTTTATTTTTTCTTTATTATATTTTTATTTTTTATTGCTTTATATGCAGTCTTCTAAATCATCAATTGTAAAGCCAATTGGTTAGTGGTTTGAAAACGATTCATCCTTCACATTGAAACAGATAATAAGATTAAAAATTATTAATTGTAAAAAAAAAGAGGGCAAAACGGTTCTACAAGGTGAATAGTGCTAATATTATGTGATAAACATAGCTCATTTTTTTACATAATTGAACTATTGATTGTAAATGTCATATAATACAATCAATAAATCATACACTATTTTTTACAGAGAATGACAACATATTTATAATAATAATAATAATAAAGAGTATCTATTTATAGATCATTGGTCCAAAACAATAATTCAACCTTTGTTTTTTAAAAACTTTTGGTGGGTTTATTTTATAACATTTTTATAGAGCTAGCTATAATTCTCATGTTAAAAAAAAAAACTAGTTTCCAATTCATTAAAAGGACATAATCATGAATAGAAGGGCCCAAAAGAGTAAACATTGATTAAATAGTTTTTGGCCAAATTACACTAAACCCCCTATAATATTAAAAACTTGCAAAATAATCCCTCTACTATTTTTTGTGGCAACAAATATCTCTCAATTTATCAAAAGTTACAAATTACCCTTTATGGTATCCAAAATTCCAACTTTCAATGTTAGAGGTGGATAATTTGCAATTGTTGGTAAATTGAGGGGTATTTGTTGCCACAAAAAAATAGTAAAGGGGGTGTTTTGCAATTGATAGTACATGAGGATTTAGTGAAATTTGACTTATTTTTCATTCATAACCGAACACAAGGTAGGAAATTATTGAAAAATTTATGAGGTGACTTTAAGAAACTCCTACCTTTTTGTTGTGGTGTGAGAGTTTTTCTTTTAGATTATGTCTTTGGAGTTAATAAAGTGCTACTCCACCAAACTCAAATTTGTTGAGCATGTTTAAACATAAATGTATTGTAGATATGGTCCATTGGTATTGAGAATATAGGCTCATCCAAAATTGTATTAATTAGATGTGTTTGTAATGTGTATATATATATATATATATATATAAACAAGTTGTCAACCCATAATGCCTTCCCCTCCTCCCCGCCTTCAAAATCTTCTCCACCAACCTCTCATCATCCCCACCTTCAATCCCTCCACGTGCGCATTGCTACTGTACATCCTTTTGGTTTTGACATCTACTCTCCACAGAAACAGTATGCAAGTCATCCTCCAAAACCCTTTTCATCCCTATATAAACCTCCAAAACCATTTTTCCCCAAACTTCTAAAACATTTTGACATTTGTGTTCCCCAAAAACAAACAAATCAACCAAAAACCTCCTTAGCCCCGAGTAAATCTACATTTCCATTACCCCCTTTGCCTCCTTCTTCCCTTCTAGTTCCATCTTATAGACTACTTACAACAAAGTCCTCAAAGACTTGGAAGATGATCCACTTCTCAACCTTTCTCATAAATTACTTATTGACATAAGACTTCTACCTAATGGATTGGATCCCTCTATCACGGACACTGAGAGGGTTGACCTTATTGAGAAATTTGGCTTCCTCATAAATCAACTCATGAAATTTGCCTTTGATGATCATTCATTAAAAAATAATACAAAGGATCATGAACTTCGAGCCTGTAGAGATTCGAATTTTTTTTTATTAATTATTTTTTGAAATAGGATTTTAAATTATTATAAATGTGTTTTAAATGTAAAATACATGTTTGGGGACTTGTATTAAGGTTCGAGGAAGTTTTGGAAGCGTTTGGCAAAAGTTGACTTTTTCGGGTCAAGTAGGCCCAGGACGCAGGTCCTATGGGGCCCAAAAATCTGAAAGTATTGGAATGATACCAAATTTGGAGAGTAATTTAAATAAAATATTTAACGTGTTACGAAATCGATTTCGGGTCCGTAAGAATTACCGAAAAAGAAAATGGAGTTCAGGAAAGTTTAATGATAGACTAGTGGCATTTTTATAAATAAGGATTTTAGGTCTATAAATAATAAAGTAAAGAATTCAGCAATTCATTTATCATTCTCATCAACGGCATAGAGAGAGTAATATATATCTATATATGGCTATATCATATTCTTCCCTTCTCCATCGATTTTGAGAGACTTGAGGTAATAATTAGAAGGCGTTGAAGAAGGAAGAGTTGGTCTACGCATTGAGAGATCGATTTTGATCCTTCCGAAATTGAATTTGGAGAAAGTTAATTTTTTTGTGAAAGTGAGGGATAGTTTAAGACTATAGCTATTAGTTGTGTCTTTCATTTCAAGTTAAATTTCATGTTTTAGGCATAAAGTTGATAATTTCATATTATATATGATTATATGAGATTTTATGATGAAATTATTGAATTAATTGATGTATGTATGTTTCTTTGGATTATAAATGATTGATATGTGATATAGAATGTTTGAATTGCTAATATATGCCTTTTATGAAGAATATTGCATGTATGGAATTTTTGGGTAATTGTCAAAAATCTAGTTTGGGAATGGAATGTAAACATGTGTCATTATGAATTCTTACATGACATGCTAGAATAAACATAGGACATGAATTGGGCGCAATGCATCGAGATGGGTGAATGTGTGTGCAAAACGTGACATGTTTTTGGTGTGTGTGTGGCGTTATCTCAGAAGTGGCTCATGACAAAGTAGACAAGGAACATATCCCCAAAGGTTAAAAGACCTCGAACTTGCGTAAGAGGGTTGGTTACCGATGAATTAGTAACCCGAAAATAACTAGAATATGGGATATGGGGCTTTAGCACGTATCTAGATTGTGTGTGTGAATGTGATTCTAATTCCGAGAGTATATTCAGTCTTAAGTGTAACAATGTGACTTACGTGACTTAAGTAGATTTTGATTACGAATTCGGTTATGTCATATGTTATAGATATGGCGAATTGTGCATTGAAGCATGTTTGTGAACATTATGGTTGTCAAGCATTTTTTATGTATATGTCATGTGAATGAGGTTTTGACTTTTAACTAGAATGTTAGGAAGCATGACACGTAACTAGGTTATGTATATTGAATTACATTTATGTGATAATACGAAATGTGAACTTGAACAAATTACATATCGTATTATTTTGAGCCGTTGAACTTGCTCATCCCCCTATATTAGCACTTTCAGGACATGGCAATGAGGTGGTTGATAGTAAGCAACCGTAGTTGAGCTTAGAGTTAGGAGAACTCTATTTTGGGTCATTTTTGGTTTCACGCACGTCCGGGATGTGGACATAGTGCATTTAGTGATGTATAAGGAGACTTAAGTTTTGAGACATTATGTATAAGCGTATGTGCCTTAAATTCTGAATTTATACTTAATGTTTATGTTTCAAGTATGTTAATGCATGTATGAGATTTACATTTATGATTTAAGGGTTAATTGCATAGAATGTATGATATCTTAATATTTCATTCATGATTGAGATGTGGTATGGATGATTATAAGTGGTTAGAATGAGATTAGAGCATAAAATGGACAAAGTGTAGAGTTGTAGGATTTTTGCAGAGAGGGTATTTTGATTATGCGAAATCTCCATTTCGCATGATTCAAATATTTCGATTATGTGAAAGTGCCGTCTCGATTATGCGAAATCCCTCGATTGTGCAAAGCTTGTAGCGAAAATTTTGATGGAAGTTAAGATAAATTTCAATGGGATCTCGATAGTACTTCATAAGTACTTCGATTGATCGAGGACTTCAATTGTGCAAAATCATGGTTTCGATTGTGCAAAATTAGCACTTCGATTGTGCAAAACAACACTTTCGATTGTGTAAAACGGGAAGTCCACATCTACTTTTAGAAGAAGAATGATGTTGGGTATGTGTATGTGTGACCATGTGTGGGCCTATTGAGATGAATATTGTAAAATTGTGCATATGTAATCATTAGTATGTGATGATTTTTTCATGATGTTGATGTGAGGTGATGACGTGTAACCTAAACACCCTCAATTTTCAGAAGTCGAAAATTAGAGCATGACAATATGGTATCAAAGCATGATATCAAATAGTGATTATAATTCAAAGTGTGAGTTTATGACTTAATCACACTCGATTTTTGGAAGTCATAAATTGGGGCGTGACAGAGCTATTCAGAAGATTGTTGATAACTTTGGCCATGACAACTCTCTCTTCAAACAATAGCTAAGATATCTCAATCCATATTTTTGATTTTGGTGACACACTCAAAAAGACCAAGACACAAGAGAATGAAGCCATCATGTTGAGAAAAGAAATCAAGTTTCTGAAGAATAAACTGGCCATATCAAATGGTAAACTCAATGAAGCAAGCTCCCTATACTGAGGTAACCCTTTTGCTAATTCTACTTCTCTTCCTAACATTGATCCGGATCCATCCACTCCCTGTTGCACTTCCTTTGGATAGCTGAACATGCATTTTCAAACTTCACACTCCCCTTCTCACATACCATCTCTACTTCTTCCTTTAGCTCAAACTGAAATGATGAACAATTCATTTGCCAACCCCTCTACTCTCACCTCTCTAGCGCGTGTGATTCACCCTGTTCAAAATTCAAATTTGCCAAGTCACCACACCAACTTTTTTCCTGCGCAACCAAAACCATCCCTACACTCCAACCATTAACCCCTACTGCCCTCTGTAATGACAACCCCTTTTCCTGCAAAAGCAAAACCAACCCTACACTTCACCATGCAACTTCACATAATCCCTTACTAGTCACATCACCTTTTTCCCCTCCTACCACAGGCCTAACCAAGATTGATAAACAAAACTTTAACCAGACAGAGTTCACTTTCTACCACCCTCTAATAGAAAACAATATTACCAACCTGAACTCTAATCCTCCTTTAAACCAACACCATGACCCTCTAGTTTCATCAACTAAGATTCTCAAATGGTATATTAACTATGGACCCTTCGTCTGAAGTTTCCAAAATTGGTGAGATCAAATGGAATGCAACTTTGGTTGGTCACTTCTTCTAACATAAAATCCCATTTCGTATTATTGAATTAGCTACAAACAAACTTTGGTACAAAAGAGGATTAACTAAGGTTCTTGCCAACTGCGAAGGTTTTTTCCTCTTTCGATTCGAAGACTCCCTCTCTTAAAATTCCATTCTCAATGAAGGGCCTTGGACTTTAGTTGGCAAACATCTAAATCGCAGAAAATGGGACTCCAAGATTCAACTTGACCATGAGAAGTGCAATAAGCTCCATATTTGGGTAAAATTCTTTAGGGTAAATACCACTTACACCCCCCTCATATTAGGCAATATCTCGACCAGACACCCTCTAGTTTCAATATTTTTTACTACACCCCCTGTCAGTTACGCCTGTCAAATTTTCTCTATTACTGATATCAGCAAATTCCGTTTGTTTGCTAACGTGGCACTAACGGAAGGGGGAAATTGATATATAAATCCAAAATTCAGGGGGTGTAGTTGGGAATATCGAAACTAAAGGGGGTCTAGTCGAGATATTGCCTAAACTGAGGGGGGTGTAAGTGGTATTTACCCAATTATTTAATATCTCTTTGCAATTTTGAACTTCTACTAGTTTAAGCTACATTGTCAGTTTCATAGGAACCCCACTCTATGCTGACCAACCTACACAATCCTTGAAAAGGATTGACTATACCTGAATTTGTGTTGAAATTGATCCCTCTTCTGCATTGATTAATAAGTTCACTTTCAACACTAGGAATAGATCTTCCACTGAAATCACAGTTCAATATCCATGGAAACTTGTTACTTGCTCTAAATGTAATGTTTTTGGCCATTCCACATCTCAGTGTCCACAACCCAACTCTGCTGCTCCATCCAACCTAGCCTCTACCCATACTAATGAATGCCTATGAAGAACCACTCTCCATCTTCTATCCCCCATAAAAAAACATTTCCCTTACAATCCTTTCAATGAAACCAAATCACCTGTTCTATCCCCCAATAAACATTTCTCTATTCCATCCACTAGTGAAACCAAGTCCAACTCCTCTGCACCTACGCTAACTCCTATCAGGACTAGTGAAAATAATATCCTTCCACTCCCTAAACCACCTAATTGCTACAAACCAATTAATTTTGTGGTTGACTTATCCCCCTTTAAACTAACTATGTTACCCGAATCCAATGGCAGCACCCACCATACATCCTCACATTCAATGAAAGATTCTATGTGTCTCCTTCCCTTAATTATCAAACCCATCAACATTAGAAATCAATTTGCAGCCTTAGCACAGAAACCAAATGACCCTGATATCAATGATAATGACAACTCTTCAAATAGATATGATGATAGAGACAGTGACACTGCAGATAGGGTTGACACATCATAAGGTTGTGATGACAAAGCCAGTGAGAATATGTTTGACTCACATGAAGCAAAACCTTCACAAGACTAAACCAACTTTGCATTCTCTTCCTTGGGTATCCACTCAAATAGCAAGAAGAAAAATAGGAAACACAAAAAGAAAAATAAAGGTAAAGCTTCTCAACTTCCAAAGTACACCCTCAAGGGGTTTAGGAGTTTGATTAGTTCTTATCAATCCCATTCAAAATGACTATTGTTTGTTGGAACATTAGGGGTCTCAATTCCCCTATCAAATAGTTGGAAATTAAAAAACTTCTCGCTAAGCAGAATATTGGTATTCTTGTGTTGTCTTAGAAACTAAGGTTCAAGTTGCTAATATGGATTATGTGTTCAAGCAAATTATTGGTTATAACTCTACCAAGTGGAAGGTTCTCCACAACTACAATCACTCAATCCTGGGAAGGATCTGGATTATCTACAATTGTTGCAAGTATCAAGTTCAAGAAATTAGTCAAACTGATCAAGTCATTCATTGTTTTATCAATGATTTGGAGACTTATTCATCATTCACTGCATCTTTCATTTATGGTTTAAATTCAATGGAAAGAAGACTGAGACTCTGGTCCAACCTAAAAGCTCATCATTCACTTATGCAGCATAATCCTTAGCTACTGATGGGTGATTTCAACATTGTTTTGCACATCAATGAAAGAAATGGAAGTGCTATCAGATGGACTCCGGAAATGCAAGATTTCAGGAAATGTATCAAAGTCTTGGAATTGCTAACATTTCTAGGAACCTAAACAGGGCCTTGATCAACCCTCACTGGATCAACTATTTTCCCAACTTTGACTGTTCCTTCCTCCCACAAGGAATTTCTGACCATAGCCCTTGCATTGTTAAACTTGGTCCTCCTTCCACCTCTAAATCACACCCCTTTAAATTCTTTAATTTCTAGGCTTCTCATCTTTCTTTCACACAAATGGTGGATCTGGTTTGGCAAACTCCTGTTCATGGAACTCCAATGTTCACTGTTACCTAAAAACTCAAGCTCTTAAAATTACAACTCAGAACCCTTAACAAGAAAGAGTTTAATGACATATCCTCAAGAGTACACAGTGCTAAACAAGAACTCTTATCCTGTTGATCATCTCGTGACACAAACTCTTCAGATTCTACTATTAGAGCCAAGGAAAAGGAGTTGCTCCAGTCCTACACCCGGCCACCTAAGTTTGTGTGAGGAAGAATTGTGGAAACAAAAGGCTAGAATTAATTGGCTTTCTGCTAGTGATAAAAATACATCTTTCTTCTTCAAGATCACCAATAGTAGACACAACAAAAACAAAATTAGTTCTCTATCCCTTCCTGGTGGTACCATTGCAAATGATTCATCTACTATTACCTCTGCTTTCTCAGCCATTTCAAAACTCTTTTAGGATCTACTGCCCCTTACCCTGGCATACATGTCCTTTCACAATATATAACCAACTCTATCCCTCCTTCCTCCCACCTTAACCTTTCTGCCATTCCTTCCAACCTTGAAATCCAACAATGCCTCTTTTCGTTTGGGAATGGAAAGTCTCCTGGCTTTGATGGATACTCATCCTTCTTCTTCAAAAAAACATGGCCTATTATAGGCAATGATGTTACTACTGTTATAAAGGATTTCTTCATTTCAGCTAAAATTCTGAAAGAAATCAATTATACATTAATTGCTCTTGTCCCTAAGATTCAGAATGCCTCTACTGTTCATGAGTTTAGACCTAATGCATGTTGTAACTTGCTCTACAAATGCATATCTAAGCTATTTGCCAATAAGTTGAAAGCCATCTTACTTAACTTCATCAATGAAGCACAGTCAGCTTTCATTAAAACTAGGAGAATCTCTGATAATATCTTCTTGGCACAAGACCTTCTCAAAGGGTATCATAGGCATTATTCCTCCTGGATAGACAATCAAGGTAGATTTAACCAAAGCTTTTGACTCTTTGGGCTGTCAATTCATTCTTGATTCATTGGCTCTGATGGAGTTCCCCCAAACCTCCATTCATTGGATTGAACTATGTATCTGCACTCCTACCTACTCTATCTCAATCATGGTGAAATTAAGTAAAGGTTACTTCAAAGGCTTTAGAGGTATTAGACAGGGTGACCTTCTCTCACCTTTCTTCTTTGTGCTTTCAATGGATGTCCTATCACAAATTCTTTACAAAATTACTTTCAGCAACTAATCATTCTCATATCACTGTAAATGCCAACCTCTAGGTCTCTCTCATCTCGTTTTTACAGATGATTTACTCCTATTTGCCCATGGATCATTGAGTTATATGACTGTCCTCAAGAATGATTTAGACATATTATTCTCTCTTTCAGGGTTATCTACTAACTTAGCAAAAAACCATATTTATTTTGCAGGGGTCTCTGAACCAATTGAGCAAAGCATCACTGAACTGTTACAATTCACCTGGGAGTTCCACTTATTTCCTCAACGCTTAGCTCCTCTGATTACTCGAGTTGGTTGAGAAAATTTCTTCAAAGATATCTCACTGGTCCAGCAAACTTCTTTCTTATGCTGGCAGGCTACAACTATGCAAATCAATTCTTTTCAGCATAGTTATATTGGATGAACATTTTCATCCTTCCTAAAAAGATCATTAATGATATCAACTCTATCATCAGAGGATTTTTATGGTCAGGACAGGTATTTTAAGTAAACACTCAAAGGTTTCTCAGGACCAAGTATGCTTACCTAAACAAAATGGTGGTCTTGGATTGCCTAAACTTGCATAACTTAATAGAGCAGCAATGATTAAGCACATCTTCCATCTTTTTGCACAGCCCAATAGCCTCTGGTGAAAATGGATACAAAGCTCACTCCTAAAGCACAATAATTTTTGGGAAATCAACTGTCCCTTCTATTGCTCCCGGTCAGTAAAGAAGTTACTTCAGCTTAGAAGTCTTGCAAAACCTCTCATCACTGTCAAAATGGGAAATGGTTCTGATACCCCTCTCTGGTTTGACTCTTGGCTGGATGGAGATCCTCTGGTTAACAGGTTCCCTCATTCCTGCACACTCAGCTCAACTATTGGCAGGTAAGCTAAAGTGGATTCAATCATTAACAATGGTGAATGATCTGTGCCTAGATGTCTTCAAAGATTGATACCTGAACTAAGAGACCCTGCCCTTCTGCCTCTAATAAACCCTTCCACTACTGATACATTCCTATAGATCTCCAACCCTTCATTTTCTCTTTCCACTACCTTACTCACCATCTCAAACCTTCCACCTCCTTCCCAATGGTATCATACTGTTTGGTTTAACCATAATATACCAAAGCACTGCTTCATTGTATGACTAGCAGCTATTCGCAAGCTTCCTACTCTTGATAGACCTAGCATGGCTTACTTGACATCACCCAAAACTTGCCCTTTATGCCTCAACATCATGGAATACCACTGCCACCTATTTTTTCAATGCTCATTCTCTTTAAGTATCTGGAACCACTTCCAATCATTCCTTAACTTTCAATGTACTGATTGGCAAACTCTTCTACTATGGGCCTCGACCTCTTGGAATCATCCCATTACTCACCTATCGCATAAACTCACTCTAGCAGCTTGTGTATACTCTATTTGGAGAGAGAGGAATAACAGGATCTTCAGAGGCAAAGCATCGAACACTTAAGTGTACAATCCGTTACATTTGAAACCATCAAATTTAGGCTTCATTCTTGCAGCTTCAAGGACAGTAAAGCAGCACGGCTACTTGCAGGACAATGGCATCTTCCTAGCTCATTCCTCAGACTACCAAGGAAACCACCTGATGCAACTCAATATGGAAACTAAAGTTTCCATTAAACTCGACCTTCACTGCTCTATAAGCTATCGATGCCACTTTGCTACTTGATAACTCCTTCTGCCACTGTTATTTGATGTAGTCTCATTGTTGTAGCTCTTGTTGTTTCGCCAATTTTTAGTTCTTGCTTTTTTGTTCTTTGTTCATGCATCATCACAATGATGCTCCCTGTAGCTCGACAATTACTCCCACGGGAGCTTCTTGTATATTTTTCTTATCAATGCACTTACCTTACCAAAAAAAAAGTGTATATATACAACATCCAGTGAGTCAGTTGTTGTAAATCTCTTCAAATTTCTGTAATTTTTCCAACACATTATTTTGCTATCGTAACCCAAACAAGTATGATCGCATTAGTTCTTGTCATTTTCACAATAAAGACAAGAACTAATATACACTTCCCAAAAGAAAAAAAAAAGAGACAAGAACTAATATAAGCCAGTAGTAATGGCTATATTTCAATGTGTAGGACTCTCCCTAATCCATATAGATCGACAGAAATAGTTGGGCTATATTATATATATATATATATATATATATATGTATATATATATATATATGTGTGTGTATATATATGCCTTTGCTGACTTGATTCTTAAATTGACGCAGACAAAATGGGTAAAGTTATTGGGCTCGCGCGAACAACCTGAGGTGGTTAGCTTAGCCCAACTACCACTCTTCATTCGTTTTTTAACAAGCCCTTCATTTGTTGGTTTGACCCACTAAATTAATTGGATTAACTGGATCTGCCTTATATTGGATTAGTGTGTAGGGAATTTTATTTATTTATTTATTTGTTTTTCCAAAACTTACTGTAATTCTCTCCCTCTCTCTCTCTCTCTCTCCTTCCAATAGGCCAACTGAAAATATGATTTGATTTATTTGGGTCGGGTAGGTATGTGGTCTGTTTGCCGATGATTGGAGGTGTGGATGTGTATGGAATGAATAAGCTTAGAAAAATGTCATGTCAACAAAGTTGGGCTTCAGTTAATGAGGCCTGGTCCAAGCTGATGTAGCTTGTGGCTGCAAATAGAAACTAGTAACCCCTATAAGCCAGCCCTATTCGTCTAGTATTAATTAATAAATTTCCTAACTCGGATATAGGATTTGATCTTGAATATTTTATATATATATATATATATAATATTATGCCTGTCGTCACATTAATTCACGACTGTGACTATACGTGGTGGTGACTACCACACCTCATTGGCCGGACAATATGGATCCTAAAGTCGTACTACTCACCTCATATGACAATGAATAAGGTGCCACGATTACAAATGTGGGTGCGGGTATAGCTCCTCTTCATTTATTTGATACGTCATCTATAGTCAATAATTATAAAAATTATTTGAACCGTTGGACCGTCAAACAGACAATTTGATAAAAAATTTAACATGTCTGTTTTAAGTAGTAGAAATGGATTGATCAATTTTTGTTACAAACAATGATACAAATCACGAATTATAAAAAGACACCTTATCTTAATATTGTTATTTAATTTTAATTTATTTTTTTGAGACTTTGCTCCTCACTCACACATAACTACATTGCACGTGATATAAAGATTTTAACTTTCACACATCATTCATCATATATATATATATATATATGTCTGATAATATATATAAGAGAAAAGGCATATATGTGTATATATATATAGAGAGAGGGAGGAATTAATATTTAGTGGTAGTCTCACTCAGATTGATTGTCATGGTAGATATATAGATGCCACACACACTCTTGACAAATTTGCCCAAGCTTTACATGCAGATTGAAGAAGTTTGGTCCAAACTCACGTGGGCAGTTTGTCTCTCTCTAACTGTAACGTGCCGCCCACCCTCATTAACCTTTTTTATAACATGCATGATGGATCAAAGAATCATCTTAAAAGAAAAGCTTGGCAAAAGAAAAAAGAAAGAAAGGAAAAAAAAAAAGGGTACTGTTGTACCTGCACCAACCTTTCATTTGGATATGGCCAAGTACAATAAATGGCATTAGATGATGAGCCTTGTTTTCTTAGATTCCATTCCAAGTGGGCCTTGGGTCTCAGCCGAGCAAGTGCTGGAAAGGTTAACATTCTCAAATTCATAAATATATATATATATATATATATATATATATATTCTGCCTCAAATTGCATGCATTAATCAGGTATAGATATGGAGGTCAATACAACATCTCTCTAAGGAATCCATTGAAATCCTCCATTTATAAGGAATATCTCTTGCGGCAATGCTTGTAATTAGGCAAGAAACTGAATGACAGCTGGAAACACAAGGTTATGGATGAAGTTAATTAAATGGCGAAAAACCAGCATATATATATATATATAAAGTAAAGGATAATCAACGTCCATTGAATTTTCAAAATTTATTGAAAATACTGTTTATACATCGTTTTACTTACTATATATTAGGGGTGCAACTTGGGTTGAGGAACCCGAATTCAATCCGAGCTCAGCTCGATTTTTTACAAACTTGGACACCTATTTTTTCAATTAGGGTTGAACTTGGGTTGAAAAATCTCAACTCAAATTTAATTAGAGTTGGACTAGAGTTAAGCTGCCAACAACCCGAGTCCAACCCGAACCCGAATTGTAATATTATTTTTATACATATTTTTTATTTTAAATATATTATATATAATATTCAAATTATGATAACCTTTTTTTCTTTTCAACTTCCTTTATTTCAATATTAATTTATTGTATGTTAACACTTTGGATAATTAAATTTTTAAAAAATGTGTTTAGGAGTAATCTAATGTGAAACTTATTAAAGATCACTTAAAATTTTTAACATAGAGATTGGTAATATAGATAATCCGAATTAACCTGACTTTCTAACCCGAAATCTCAACCTGAGTTTAAAAATTTAAGGATGGATTGAGTTAGGGTTGAGTAGTGAGGGTTGAAAGTAGGGTTAGGGTTGAATTAGAGTTAAACATTTTATATGTAAGGTTGAGCTCGAATTATACCTCTAAACCGCCCGAATTACCGCCCTACTATATATATATATATATATATATATATATATATATTTTGTTCTTTTATTATTATTCTTTTTATGTTATTTGTCAAATTGCCTATGATATGAAATAACTAGAATATTGGGTGTCGGCAATGCAATTTAAAAAACTGAAATACTTGGAATTTTTGGAACCGTTGAAAGAATCTCCAAATGCTTTTTTCTTTAACACAGCAATTGTAGAATCCATTGTTTTGATAACATAGTTGGTTCTTTTTGGTGGGTACCATTACCATACCAGCCCACTGGTGGTATTAGCTACCCATCTCTGTCCATAAATAATCCATTCGAGTTTGCTTATTGAAATCTATTTCATGCCTTTTTCTTATTAAAATAATATCTGAAAATTTTCATACTATTTTGATGACATATTCTAGATCAAAATTTACATAAATTTTTCTTTGATTCTTGAAATTACTTATTTTAAATAAATCTTAATTAGAAAATTTTAAAACAATTCAAATAAAATGTTTAAAAGAAGTTTCATTATAAATACTGAAATTTAAATAATAAGTTAGTCATTCTAAAAAATAGTAAGTTTCAAGTCCCAACTTGCTAAATTATAAAAATGTTACATTGGGACAATTAATAAAGCCTAAATTAAGAAACATATTCACTCTGTGTCTCCTTTATTGTGTTGAATGAATCACTTATAAAAATGATTATTATACATGCATGCGAGCAAATATGTGTATGTGTACGTGTGTGTGTGTGTACACTAGTAAAACTTGCACCAATAATGTACTTGTATATTTATAATATACAAATTAATATGATAGATATTATATATAACTTTGTATTAAATATAGCATTGATAATGTACTAATGGTGATCACAATTGTGATCGTTATTCCTTAGTTGAGTTTTTGTACACACACCAATCACGTGTTGATTTCAATTATAGTCTCAATTAATTAAGGAGGGTGTATTCAATTAGGATTTAAAAAATTTTAAAAGACATTTTTAAGTAAGAGACTTTTATGGATTTGTATAAACTTCTATTAAAGACTTTTATATATTTTTATAAACTTGTAATGATTCTTCAATATATTTTATTTATTTGTATCCTTGAATTATATTTTTGCGTACAAGTAAACCAATGGTTCAAGGGGCAGGTATAATATATGCAAAATGAAAAAGCTATCATTTATGATTTCTACTATTTGAAATTATTCAATATAATTATTAAGAACTTATACAAAATTACATATATTTCTACTCATAACAGTGCGAAGAATGATTAATCAATATATATCAAAATGAAAGTTGAACGTATGATTTGGATTGGGCTGAATCATGTTCCTTCTTTTGTTATTTTATTCGTATTATATGTTAAGTTAATGACAAAAAAATTATGCTCATAGTAAATGAAATATTTTAATATCTGGCTTGTTAAATGAGTATACATATAAGTATAAATATGTACAAGTGTATATAAACATTATAGCATATTAAATGAGTATCTATATGAGAGTAAATTTGTACAAGTGTATATGCACTGATATATAATAAACTGTAAATCCGTATAAACTTTTGAATAAACTGTTTTCATATTAAAGACGGTGTGGACTGTGGGTTTGGAAAGTACATGCCCTCAGTGAACCATTATTTTCAACGACAAGGTAATAATACCACCCTCACAGACCCTATTTTGTGTGTATGTGTGTATATATATATATATTGTTAAGAATTGATATATTTGTTTATAGATCAAAGATCCACTGCACCCTTTGAAATTCGGTTCTTGGTTTCGGTGTTGTGGAACAAATTGGACTATGCACCATCTGGGTTTTGATATTGATGATCTTTGATATATTGATTGTTTTGTTTGTACAATTCGTTTAGTTTTGTTTGTATTACGATTTTTTTAAAATCCTAATTGTATAGAAAAAGAAAGAATCTCAGAAGAGAGAGAAAAATCAAGAAAAAAAAGGAGTGTACCTTAAAATGGAGAAAGGTTGTTCGTATTGTGCAGAAAAAAAAATCCACCAAAATTTGTGGGGGAAATGTTGGATTTGTTATTAGCTTCGATATTTATAATTTCCATCATCAAATCCACAAAAATCTACCACTTAATCAAATCTTTCAAAAAATATGACTTTTTGAACACACCTAGACTTTTGTAGACTTTTTTAAAATCCTAATTAAATACCGCCAAATTTGTATAGACTCTTTAAAAGTTTATAAAAGTCTGAATTTAATACCATCAAATTTGTATGGACTCTTCAAAAATTTATAAAAGTCTTGATTGAATACACCTAGATTTAAAAAATCTTTTAAAATCCTATAAAATTCTAATTGAATACACCCTCCTAAAAATTAATAATATTGATATAAAAATGATATAATATATATTATTAATAAGTCTGTAAATAATACTACCAGCAAGGTGTGACACCAATTTAAAGGAGAAGTCCTGATTGACATATACTTGTACCACCTAATTTATATAGTATTATCCCATTTACCCTTTTGTATTAATTGCATAAAATCCTCTTTAGCTACAAAAAGATTGCACATAATCACCAAGTTAAAAGAGTATTGTGCAAATTGTCTTACAAGTTTTTGAGCACCACCAACTCACCAAGTTTCCAAGAGCAGTAGTAGCTTCAAGTTTCATCTCCTTTTAAAATGTATAGTGTTTTAAGTTTCAAGAGCATTGTGAAATTTGTGGGAATTCTTTGTCTAAGACAAAAGAAAAAATGCTTTGAGCATTTAACTTAAAGGGCAATTTGATAATTTTAAGATAATTTAAAGGCTGCCTAACAACGAAAGATTACCGACCATATTCGCTAACTTTAAGCTTATATATATATATATATATATATATATATATATATATATATATATATATATATTAGTGTATTGTCCATGTCTAGACACTATAAAAAAAAAATTGTTTGATTGAATTATTTTAGGAGTATGAGGATATGTGAATGTGCATGTAAATTTAGGTGTGAATATCGTAGGTGAATCATAACCGTTAAATCGACGATAGAGAATTATTTTAGATCGTAAATAAACATACATATTTTAAACCATAAGATTAATTTTTAAGATTTTTGACCTCTAGATTATAATTTTTTACATTTTTTTGGAGAAAAATTCAAACACAATGCTTAAATGTAATATAGATTTCATAGGTTGGACGTTTAGTTGAGGGTCAACACTACACACATGCTAGTCCTAGAAGTTGCTAATAAATTTCATCTCCGACCATTGCTTCAAAATCAAATGGTCTGTTTGACATGCGTTTTGTTTTTGTTTTTCTGTTTTGTTTCGACATTATAAAAACAAAGCATGTTTGGTACCGCCTGATATGTTTGAATAGTGTCAAAATGTTTCAAAATTTTAAGTTGAAATTAGAAACACCATTTTAGTATTTTTATTGTGTTTCAACAACCGTTGTATTTTTTTATTTTATTTAAAACACACTAGTAACAAAACACTTGTTGTGTTTTAGACAGAAATAAAATAGTAAAAACAAAACACATGCGAAACGAATTCAAAGTAACCTAGCAAAGGCTTTTTCCCTCGTCTGTTCTTCAAAAGTGAACTTTAATGAATTTCTATACAAGTGTATATGTATTGGCCTAGAAATTAGAATAAAAAATTAAAATAAAACCTGCGAACCAAATCGTCACCCATCTAAAAACCCTTTTCCAACTTTTGTAACTGAAATTTTGAAAAGAATTTTGGGGCAAAGTGTAGCGAGAAAAAAATCCCCACTAGCGGAGAGACGACACGTGAAATTTTTAGCAAAGTGGGCACTTTGACAGCCACGTTATCAATACGGGTTCACATACTCCATCAACGCATGAAATCAATCACCTATCCACGACACTGGTCATGGCAAAATTTACGAAGGAAGATCGCCCAAAACAAGGAGAGAAAATCGCGTTCCCACCCATCATAGAATGATCATAGGCAGAACGCATGTAATGAAGAACACTATAAAAGAAATGAAAAATAAAGATAACGAGGGTAGAGTTTTGGGGGAATGGAAAACAAATTTTTTCTCAAGTGTGGTGTGAATTTATCTATATTTTTTGTAGTAAATTTCTTGCACTTATGGATCTTCCCAATTTAAGGTGAATAATTACCGATTGATTTAAAAAAGATGATTTGACAATCAATTCAGGGAGCGGATCATGGAATCAGTCCCATAAATCACTCCCCTCAGTTTATAAACAGGGCCATCAGTTTCTGGATAAACATATTCCTTAGTTATACTTATTCCATCCTCTCATGGTATTATTCTCTTATACAAACGACATGGTGTTTTGGAATTTGACAATTTTGTCTTTTAACTGATTTCTAAATGGAAGAGCTAGATCACTGTAAAATTTCTTTTTCTTCTAATTTGGGTGCTGCCTTAAATTAATTTCCGAGCCATGATACACAAACCTAATCGTGAATAACATACCATTAAATTATATATATATATATATATTATTTTTTTTGAACACGAGACCACCATAAATTCATTGTCTTTAATCAATGTCACGATTTGATTAATGTTTAATTTCATACAACCGAACATAGTCTTACTTATCTGTTTGAAGTTGTAGTATTAGCCAAATATATATATATATATATATATATTATTTTTTTTGGACACGAGACCACCATAAATTCATTGTCTTTAATCAATGTCGCGATTTGATTAATGTTTAATTTCATACAACCGAACATGTTCTTACTTACCTGTTTGAAGTTGTAG
Organism: Cornus controversa; assembly: GCA_026545225.1. Taxonomy (NCBI): domain Eukaryota; kingdom Viridiplantae; phylum Streptophyta; class Magnoliopsida; order Cornales; family Cornaceae; genus Cornus; species Cornus controversa. The sequence goes on along the minus strand of CM048845.1, from coordinate 113,162,680 downwards.
TGTTAGCCAAAGGTAAAAATCTGAGTTGGTTCAGTGAGAATTTTTTTGACATATCGGATGGCTTAGCCCGATCGAGTCAGGAGCATGTGAACTTGATGTGAACTTGACGTGAGCATAGCGCATATATATTGATTGGGTTGTTGCTCCACAGTCACACACAACCACCCATTATATATGAACCAGTAAGAGTCAGACCACTCAATTGTGATTGTATCAAATGGTTGAACATTTGGGCCCCCATTGCCTTAACTTTGTGCCACAAACAGAGCCGGCAATCCTTCAACTATATTGCCCCTTACCCCCAAACACCAAGTCAAATTTGGCAATGCTACACAACTTACCCTTCTCTAGTTTGTTTCATTTGTAGGACCTCAAGCGCTCTCTCTCTCTCTCTCTCTCTCTCTCTCTATATATATATATATATAATGAAAAGTGAGTCACGAAAGTGGGAGGTGATATGGGGGGTCTCACCTTTCTCTACTTTTAAACGCAAGCATGATGCTTCCATCTGAAAGCCTCATCCAACAAGACAAAAGTCTTAGAAAGAAACAAGAGAGAGAGAGAGAGAGAGAGAGAGAGAGAGTAACGTCTTGATGAGTGGGGGCACACGCTAGCTAAAGCTTTGCTTTAATGAAAGTCGGTGCGTTTGATCATATAATATGCTCTCCTCCCTCTTGGAAAAATCAAACCAGATAATCATCTGACTTGGACTCATGTCCATTCCCATACCAACATTTTCTAATCTCCCTTTCTCTGCATGTATATTAGTGGTATGTGTGTGTGTGTGTATATATATATATATATATATAGATATCTATGTGTATGAATATTATACACTTTAAGTAAGGCGCTTTTGCATCATCATACCATAATACATGAAGGGCGTGTTAACTTATCTGTTTCTGTTACAGTCAAATGAAATAAAAGGTATAAAGAGTTAAATTCTTTATATAATTTGTGCATGTCTAATACAAAATTAAAATTGCTAAAATTTTCTAAATTATACTGCTTGATAAGAAAATTAAAAAGGAAAATGAAATTTTCACCACTTGTACTTCACATGAATTTTTAATGACTGAAATGATTAAAGTATCCTTCAAATCAAGTGTAATTGTACTTTCTAATAATAAATGTGAAGTGTGGTTGTGTTTTTGAAAAGTAATTGTGTCATTTCATTACAAAAATAAATAAAGAAAAGTGAAGTACAAATACTGTCATCTTTTGGTAACCGTGAGTATGTAATTTTGTAAAAAGAAAAACTTAACTGTGAATTTACAGCAAAGATAAATAATTTGAAATCTTATTTTATGAGTATCATGAACTTGTAATATATGCTAAATTATCCAATATATTTTGAATTTTTTGGATGGGAGTTCAGGGAGGACCAATATAAGAGTAAAAAGGTATTTGAGAATCAATCTTCCATTTTATAATCCTCTATTTGGGTAATAGTTGATTAAGTTTCCTATGTTTTCAAGAGTGGGTTTCAAAGTCCGGTATATACGAGTAGATATTAAGTGAGCCGGATACAACATGTTATTTGTATGTCAAGCTAATTAAAATACAGTATTCAATGAAATGTTCAATGAATGGGTCCCACTTATATATAACAACTACTCTCAACTAACTTGAATGATGTATTTTAATTGACTTGGTATACAAATGACATGGTATGCCCGGCTCACCCAATATCTACTCGGTATATACGATAAACACATAAAATCCTTTGAAATGGGTGTTATTTTCAAAATTTTAAAACAAAAAAAGTTGGTGGCTGTTAATCTCTCTCTCTCTCTCCCTCCTGAGCTTTCTAGGAACTTTCCATTTTCTTTTTCTATCTTCACTTTTTTCTTCTCTTCTCTGAGTGATTTATAACACAATTTTTTCCCGGGTAAATATGATTTATAACACAATATTTAAGAAGCTTGCTTGAGTGCTTTATACGATTTTGGATTTTTGCTTTCAATTTTTCATTATTTAAATGATGAAATATCAAATTAATTGAGTATTCGTGCCACAACTTAAGCCTGAAAAAGAAATACCTTGATTATAAAATTTTCACAAACAACAAAGGTTTCAAATCTGAAATTTCACTTTGTAAATTTTAAGTTAGGCCAAAGTGCAATAAAACTCTTTGTGGTTTCAAAATGGTGCGCAATGCCCTCTTCTTCTTTTTTGAGTGTAACAAACACTCTCCAACTTACAAACGGATGCAATTCGCTCATATTTGGTACTATTTGGATTAAGAATTGACGTAAAATGACAAAAATACCCTCACATATAAAAAGAAAAAAAGTGATTAGTTTACTAAAAAATACCAAAAAGAATTACCGGAAAAAGAACTTTAATTTGCCAAAAAAAATAAATTTAATTCACCAATTTTTTTTGGTATTTTTCAGCAAATTTAATTGATTAATTTATTTTTTTGGTAATTATTAGTAAATTACTCACTTTTTTCTTTTTTCTTTTTTTTATCTAAGGGCATTTTCATCATTTTACATAAATTCTTAATCCAAAATAGTATAAAATAAGGACAAATTGCACTAATTGTAAGTTGAAGGGTGTTTATTGGACCCAAAAAAAGAAGATGTGGTATTGTGCAACATTTTGAAACTAGATGGAAGTTTATTGCACTTTGGCCTTTAAATTATTACTCTTTTTGAATATCTCAAGTACTTTAAAAAAAAAAAAAATCTAAACTCACTTTTATTGGAGGAACACCATAATTTTTCACGTGTTTAAATTTTAATTACCAGGGTGACAATGAGGCTGATACCATGTTAATAATCATTTACTCTAAAAGTTAAGTTGTTAAAGAAGGCATAACCTAAATTTATAAATCCTTTAACACGTCTTCTCACGTATGTAACCTTAGCCTTTTTTTTTTATTTAATTTAAACTTGAGACATTTAGCTCTTAACAATCGTCTACTTTAAAAGCCAAGCTATTAGAGAGTGTGTGATTTTAATATATAAATCATTCAACATATTTCAATGTAATTCTAAAATACACCTTAGTTGGGAGGACAGAAATTGAAAACAACTATTGATTAATTAGAAAAGCAACATAAAATTTTAAAAAACAAATATCTAGTTCTAAACTCGAAAATAGTAATTTCATGAATAAAAATGTGAATAAAATTAGAGAGAAAAAATATATTTTTGTTTATGTAACAATATATTATATTATTGTTTTTGACATATTCCTCCGCTGTTTTATTTCATTTAAATTTTTTGCATCCTCGTGTTCGAATTTTGTTATATTTATATTTATACCGTGTTTGTATTCATATTATGTATGCGTAGCTATATAGGTGAACAATATCACTTAATACGAGAAAGTATAAAATACTTTCGAATATCATGTTCCTAATACATCCCATCATTGATTGATATTATACATTATCTGATAGTTGAATGTGTTAGGGATACATAGTGAGGGTATTTTATACGGAGTACTTTCTTAATCTAATACAAGTATTTGGGATACGTGGATTGCGAAGTTGACTAGTATAAGATGATTTTCTTTCCCAAACGTCTTCAGTGTGCGTGGCAAGTACCTTCCAATCATGCGCTTGGGTGTTTGACAAGTGTCACATTGTCAAGTGTTGAGGGTGGACAACGTAGAGAAAAAGTATTTGGTTTCCTTGATTAGAATGGTTAGTTACTAAAAGGGACAAAAGGCCAAGTAAACACAAACACAGTACTACATATATGAAATTATTCTAAATTTACAAAATTACCCTAACACTCTTACTAGATGACCAATTCACTAAACAAAATTATGTTTAATATACAATTATAAAAGTACCGTTAGTTATAATGCTTCCGTGCAAAAATAATCTTAGTTTCTAATCATTTAACTAAGATTATCATGTTATATATATATATACTAGGTATTGCCCGTGCCTACGGCACTATAACAAAAAAAAATTATTGGACTAAAATAAAAGTTGATTTCACCCAATTTCAACGAACATCACCTCTTAAAATCGTGATTAAAATATATGAATTAAATTCAAATTACACTTTAGAGATATAATTTTACAATACATACGTATATCTGTCTTATATTCCCCTTATCCCATAACTAAGCAAAACAACAAAAAAAATAAATCAAAATATATTATTAGTAAAGTAGTAGTATATGTTAATTAAAAGTGGGTCTACTAAAATAAATCACATCTTTATTTTGTAACCACATCTTTATACAGTGATAATGCAATTATCATGGTACAGTCTCAGCCTACAATGAGTCTTTCAAGCGTCATTCTATCCATATGCATTCATTTGAAGGCATTGCTTTGAAACATGTTATACAAAAATAGTTTAGTATAGATGAAAAACTATACTTTCCAATAAGTTCCCGAAGGAATAAGATTATGAGCATGGATGATATACATTGAACCAGAGCTCGAATACCTACAATCAGATGGCAGCATTACCTCCAAATCAAAAAAAGCCTAAGAAATTTCAAAATGCAATAGCTAAATAAGAAAGTAAAAACTTGCTGCATAAAAGGCAAAAAAACAAATAAATATTAGTACTTTAGTTTAAAAATTCTCTAGAAAAGAAAAGACAAAAACAGAGAGTTAAAATACTTTAACTTGCACAACCATAAGGATATATATAACTTCTGCTTGTTGATAATTGTTCCGTCTATTGGAAGCCAGCTGTCTCCTGTGAAACCTTAATGTGAGCAGAGAGAGAGAGAGATCCACAATAGTCATTCTGCAAGTAGGGCATATTTGGAATAAAAATTGGGATCATCGGCACTGGTAGCTTCTGAAGAAAGCCCAAGTGCTAAAGCCAGCTGCAATTGGTAACTCTCTTCCGTCTGCTGCGCCCAACTCTTTGAAGATAATGGCTCTCCGCCTCCACCGCCTATAACCTCAATTCCCCTCCACTACCACCACCAATCCTAGAAACATCATCATGGAATTGACCAAACGCATCCTTATCGCTGGCCGCCATAGATAGTGACGGCACGCAATACTCGCCCGAAAGCGAGCTTCCGCCGAAGCTACTCCTGCTCGACTGCGCCTGCAGCCCGATCGACGCCGAAAACGCTCCCGCCCCAATTTGACTTTGCTGTTGAATCATCCGATTCAGATAGGCCCCAATCAAAACCTCTCCCGTTATTAGTTTTGTTCTTGACACTGGAGAGAGAGTCGTAGGACGGCTGAAAAATATGGAAATCATTTTCATCAGTAATAATCTTAACATGAAGAAAACTCTATACACAATTTATGTTATAGAAAATATAAAATTTTCCAAGTAAAAGAAACTAAATCGAAACCAAAGACAAATACCAATTAAAAAATACAGTAACACTTGGTGCCGACGATGGCGTAGTCTCCTCACTTGAAGCCGCATCCGCCAACAGAGTTGTTTTGCTTTCCACATCGTGTTCTTCACTCTTGAACCACTGAAACGGCGTGCTTCTCAACGGCGACATAGATTTGATTCATCTCTAGAACAGCTCAACGGTGGAGCTTATCGATCTGGCACCTTCGTGCTTGTAGTTTCCACGGCAAGGTGATGATTGTGGGTCGGCGACGGGAATGATGATCGGACAATGAAGAAGATGACAGTTTCTGTGTGCATATATACATATAGAAATTTCATTACACTCTTCATATCTGAAGCTACAGGCTCAAAATTTTGAAAAATTAAAACAAACCCATCAATGTACATAGAGAGAGCAGGAAGAGATGTACACAGAACTTCCACTGTGGATCTCTCTCTCTCTCTCTTTTTACGTGGGTTTACTAAAAAGAGTACAGAGAAAGTAGAAAGAAATCAGTAGAAAGGAGTGGTTGGGCTAATTTGAGTTTTAAATTTAGGTGGGAATGAGTTGGTGAGGGTTTAAATTTGAATTTTGGTGAAAGTGAATGGTAAGCGTTAGATCGTAAGTAGGAAGAATAATTTTAGACCGTAGATAGCAAAAGACATTTTCAACCGCAGGATTAATTTTTTAAGCAATCACAACCGTTGAATCTCGTTTTTTGGCATTATTATGCCAAGCTCAAATGTAATATAGATATATGTATATATATACATATATATATATATATATACACACACACCACACCACACCACACTAGCAATACTATTACCTAAAATAGTTTTGGCATTTTGAATTTTTTTTATGTAAATTGATTTTAAGGAGTTGACCGTCAATTAACGACAGAAATATTTAGAATAAAATCAATCAAATCTCAAGCGAGCTTGACGACTATATCTTAAAACTTTAATCCGAAAATAATTAGACAAAATTTTAAAAAATGTCAGAGTAATTTACCCATAAATATATATTTATATTATATTTAAGCTTGCTATAATAAAGACAAAGTCAATCTAACAGTTAAAGATAATTAAAAATTTAATTATGCAATTCAAAATATCTTTCATTACCTACGATTTATAATTACTTTATCTAATTTTAAGTGCATGGCAGTACTCTAAGCACTCAAAATATACTAGTGTGTATATATATACACTTGTATATATCGTGAGGGCACAGCCGCACAGCACAACACAAATAATGCGAGAACAGCAATAATAAAACCAAAATGGTCGGCTGGCCGTAAAGGCAGGAACTGAAACCTTATCCCTACAATAAGATTCTGCTCTCCATCATTTGCCAACTTCTACGCTCTATGATCATCAGACACCCCCCCACACAAAATCAATTGCGATCAAACCAAATCATTGGTGGGTCCCTTCTTGTCTATTCTCTCTCTCTTTCTCTCTCTAGACCTCTACGCATAGCACGTGTCCTCCATTTCCCATTACAAATATTGATGATGGGTGCATGTATGTGGGTAAAATAATTGAGAGAGGGTGTGTGTTTGTGATGACATAAAGAGCTCGTATCTACTTAGTTTGATTAATTCTTTCTTTAATTTCACTTCTGTTATTGAATGGATGAGATTTGGGTTTTGGTTAGTTTTAATTAAGCCAAGATTTGATTAGTTTAATGGATTTTGTAATTATTTCCAATCATCCTAATGAGGTGGAAGTTAGGGAGGGCACCACACACACACACACACACATATATAATTAATTAATTAATTAATTAATTGTTGAATTCGCAACTGTGTCAAAGTCAATGCCTATCTACTTGCTAGCTTGCTTTTTGGTACTCAACCACTCGGACAAAAGCTATGTATAACATATTCACGTATAAATATATAAATATATTATATACAAGACAAGTAAAATAGTATTATAATTAAGGGTTAGCAAATTGGACATATATAAATATATCATGTACAAGAAAAATCATTTGATGATTCTAAGTTGGCATGCAAACGAGTCCAGATAGTAGTTGGTAGGTGCATTAAAAAAAAAAAGGTGAAGACAAAGAATAAGCAGTGGTTTCTCGCACGCACGCGCACGCACACAAACCCCTACTATATCTTAATGAGGAAGATATATGGAATTAAAATAAAATAGTATATTTTGCTTTGTCTACAAATTTTAATTTATTCGATCGTGTCACAGTTCCTATTTGCTGATTATATAAAACATACACATGATAAAACAAATATACTATTTGAAATTTTGAATACTACTTAATAGGTGTGAAACCCATTTGGGTTCTTTTGGAATAAAGAATCATATAAAACTCTCTCTCTCTCTTTCTATTTTTGAAACTTGAACAACTTAAAAAATAATCATATATATATATATATATAATATTTTTTAAAAGGTAATCATAAATATAATTGCGACCACTATATATAGCTTGTGGAAGTCGGGTGCACCTCACCTTTCTGATTGATGACTTGTCCAAATTTTAGGGACCATCTATACATGCCATATGACGAATAGTACGTTCCAAATTAATACCATAATTTAATCTTAACCACTAATATAATTTAATCTTAACCACTAATAAAGCAACATGCTGTTATTTAATTATATTCTTTATGACTTAATTGCTGTAATTTATTTATCAAGATTTATTGGTGACCTGACTCCTCATCAAAATCACCAACAATGCGTTTTTGAATGTGTTTATCATTGTAGAGATTAGTAGGTCCCAAACACTCCGCATCAACTCTCTACTTAAACAAAAGATAGAGATTTTTGTTGATGAATTAATCACGTTCTGGCACCATTATAACTCATTTGAAACTCCAATGGTGCCTTGTACCAACTTTCCTTTTCTTTTTGTCCTTTAATTTCTCAGAAAACAAACAAGGATACACTGAAGAAGCCAATCATCATACGATTTCAAGATAGTGCACATCTCAATCCACATCTTCCCCCCACAATCACAATGTAAAAGTACTACCCACCCCCCCACATTAATTAATTAAAGATAGCAAAATTGGTAAGCAAAGCAACATGAACCCATCTCTAGCTAATTAAATCAAGTGTGGAGTGGGAGACAATTCATGTGGTCTTCCATAAAATGGACAAGATTGCATGTGGGAATTTATCAAGAACAGAAATAACACTTTAATTAATCACCACCATTTAATATTTTTTAAAACAACTACGCATATATTTCAACTTTTAATTACGTACGTACATGGATATAATTAAAAGATAAGCTATCGATCGATCTAAGAACACAAAAACAACTTTAAAAGAGAGGGGAAAAAAAAGTGTCATATATATATATATCAGCTATGACGACAAAGTTAAAAAAAGAGTAAAAGATAGCAAATAATTGATACATGTATACATGTAAAGTAAAACCAATTCCAAATACACAAAGAAAGAAAGAATCATGAGAAAGTGAAAAGATAGATATAGTGATAAATAATTAAATTTGGTACGTTAATGGGTGGCGAGAGAGGCGGACGAATCATTCTCTTGATGTGTTACCCTCCCATTACCATGTGAATCCACGTACTCTTTCATCCTGTTCATCGATTCTAGTGAGAGAAAGAAAGAGTGAGAAAGAGAGGTAGTTTCCTTGTTTGTTTGTTATTATAATATAACGGAGATAACAGTAGTGGGGTTCAAATGGTCAACCTTTGTAGAGAGAGAGAGAGAGACTTTTCATAATTCCTCCACACCATATTCGTTTCTCTACTCATTCATTCCTTTGATTATTAATCATAGATAGCCAGCCACCCACCCACCCAACGCCCAACCCTCTCTCTCAACAAAATAGAAAGTCTTCTTCATTCTATTCCACTTCAATATTTTCCTCTCAACCCTCTCTTCTCAGTACTCAATATATACTACCTTTTAACAAACTGATCATATTCATACCACACCAATCCACCATATATATATATATATATATATAAAATATAAAGATCGACAGATGGGTTTTGATGATATTTGTAATACAGGCCTTGTATTAGGGTTAGGGTTTACACCATCGGTCGAAACTCCATTGAAAACGGATGATCAGAGACCGAAGAAGGCGATGAGGAGTTTTGAGCCGTCGCTAACGTTAGGTCTTTCGGCCAATACTTATGATCAAGTAGTAGCTAAAAAGATTGATGTGATAAACAAAGGTTGTAATGATCAATCGGCAGCTAATGATTTATATCGTCAAGACAGTGCTGCTTCGTCCTTCTCTAATGCTAGTGTGAAGAGGGAGAGAGAGATTGGAAATGAAGAGGCAGAGATGGAGAGGTTTTCTTCAAGACTGAGTGATGAAGAAGATGATGGTATGAATCCAAGGAAGAAACTTAGACTCACCAAAGTTCAATCTGCCCTTTTAGAGGAAAGCTTCAAACAGCACAGCACCCTCAGTCCAGTAATCCATCTCTCTCTCTCTCTCTCTCTCTCTCTCTATACACACACACACACATATTTTCTACTTCGATGGTCATTTATTGTTTGATATAATGATCAAATTAAAGCTAATGCTTTGTCTTGAATTTCCAGAAACAAAAACAAGATTTAGCAAGGGAGTTGAAGCTAAGGCCTCGACAAGTTGAAGTTTGGTTCCAAAACCGGAGAGCCAGGTTAATTATCATCCTGATTATCTCATTAAAGACCAGTAAAAAAAAAAAAAATTTAATCCACAATCGATATATATATATATGTGTGTGTGTGTGTGTGTGTAGATGCACCACTCTTTTCAATCTTGGGGTATTATTTATTTACCAATTAACCATATATGTGTGTGTGTGTGTGTGAATTTGAATGAGTTGTTGTTAATTATTTGTAGGACAAAGCTTAAGCAAACAGAAATGGACTGCGAATTCTTGAAGAAATGCTGTGAAACACTAACGGATGAGAACAGGAGACTACAGAAGGAGCTTCAAGAACTGAAGGCACTGAAATTGGCCCAACCCTTGTACATGCAGCTGCCGGCAGCCACCCTCACCATGTGCCCGTCCTGCGAGCGGATTGGCAGCACCGCGGCCAACAATATAAATTCTGCTTCCAAGACCCAATTCACAATGGCTCCAGACACAGCTCACTTCTATAGTCCCTTCACTAATCCATCCGCAGCTTGTTAATTTCATTCATTAGTATAATTAGCCACCCTAATAGCAGAACTAAACTCTCCCATACAACCCCAACTTTTTTCTTTTTTTTTTCCTTTTGCTACTTGAGTGCATGTAATCAATGATTAGTGTTAATGGTAGAAAATTACAAGTTAGTACTCATCAATCTTCTCCTCTTTCTACAAATGTTTGTAAATCATTACACAATAATATGATATCTATGAAGGGATTACTATGACTTATTGTTATTTTTTAATTAAGTCTTCACATGCATCTGTTTTTTTCATTTTTTATTCTTCATATAATTTCTTCATGTTTAATTTATCCTAAAATTATTTTCTCTCTTATAAGTTGCTCCATTCGAATAATGGTTGCGTAGCAATTTGGGAAGTTCATGTTTCGACGAGGGTGCCTTTTTCTATTTCAAGCTTACAAGGATAATGATAAATCAGTTGGAGGTTGATATTGTGCACGTATGATATATATATGTATGTGTATATATATATATATATATATAGAGAGAGAGAGAGAGAGAGAGAGTGAGTGGGGTTGGCTCACTTGTATGTAGATGCGTTGGATTGGGGGGTTGAGAGGCGTATAGAGAAAGAAAGGAATGGGAAAATTTCAGTTGAAAAGGGAATACAATACAATAGAAGTAAAGAAGGTGGTGGACACGTGAGATGCCTTAACTTTTGGGTGACATGTGGGTCACACCCCACGTGATGTCCCTACTTTTATCACAAGCGCATTATTGGACTTGGGTCTTTAAATAAATGGCACCCATTTGTATATAATTCTGCACCGTTGAAATGGCAGATCTTAGGTCCAGTCCCTTAATGAACAGTCCAGATTGGTGGGCATGAAATTAAACTCACCATTTTTCTTTTTCTTTTTTCTGGGTAAAGTAAAAGTAAACGGACTATCATGATGGCTATTGCCAAAAGTCATTGCTGAATAATGAGAGGATTTCAGATATAGTATATGGTCCAACTATTATTCATTATTTGTTGCCTGGAAGTAAATGATGGTGTGGACGAATAAAATCATGAGGGAACTTTCCGCGAAACTACTTTCCCTGTTGGTCTCATTATATATATATATATATATATATATATATATACACACACTCGCACGCACACACAAGTTTGTGTATATATATATATATATATATACACACACACTTTGTTTTGATGAAAGGCATTTTTCATGAAGAAAAGCAAAGGAATTTATGAGGAAGCAAGAAGGTCAATGGTTGAAATTTTGGCAAAGTTGATTTTAGAATTGTTTTATGCTTAATCCCCTTTTTTGCAGACACAATAGGTATAGTTTATATATAAATATATTAGTGTATACTAGTGTTTACAGCAATAATCATGCATTCATAATTGTGATTAATAGATAGAATGATTTTAGACCGTAAATAACAAAAAATATTTTGAATCATATAATTAATTTTTAATCACTTTTAAAGATTAGAATTTTTTATTTTATTTTATCAAACTTTTATATTATATAGATATTTTATATTTATCTATTTTGATGACACATGTCTAGTGACGGCTTAATTGTCGGCTTATCAGAGTTCAATTAACATCGTAGATTTGGTAATGTGGATCAGTTTGTGCTTTGCTTATTTTATTTTATACGGAGTATTGTTTTCATCAGTCATGGTTGAAAGCAACAGAGTTCATATTTTTCTAGTGGCGATATATATGTGTGTGTGTGTGTAGATTTAGATCTAATTAGGCATCATGTTGAGATATAATCTAATGGTACCAATTATGGGAAGCCTATTACTAGCCACCATATATCTAGCTCTATTGTTTATTTTTATTTTTATTGCACCTCTATTTTTTATTTACAAGCACAACATTGAGGCCTAGCCAAAGAGTGCATAGTTTTGTGAAAATGGCTTAAGCTACCAAAAGCGCATGGTTGTGTTAGTAATTATGTATAGACCTATGGAAATATATCCCATTACATTGTCTCACACACACACACACACACACACACACACATATATATATATATATATATATAGAGAGAGAGAGAGAGAGAGAGAGAGAGAGCCACAGTTAAAATGAATCAAGTTGTAAAACATATTTTTAATGTAACAATCGCGTCTTATTATGAAATATGACTCATGCATAGTGATTGGTACACGTGAACATGACTATTATTAAGTGAGATAATTTCTCGATTTGGTGCGACTTAGCTGCCCTCTCGCTAGATTTGGACTCAGCTTGTTGCATATGAGGCGAGGTCAGTAAAATCCCATTTCTCAACTTGTTGGAATATTGTTGGGTCCATCCGTTTCATATTTGTCAAAATTGCAGAAAGTCAAATGCAACAACTCAAAGTTGAAGAAGCATGAAGAAGGGGTCCTACTTCTACGAGAAACATCCAAACTTGAAATCAAAGCAACAAATATTACTACTATATATATATGTGTGTGATATTTTTTCATTTCTAAATATCACTAACATCCTGTGATTTGAATTTAATTAAATTAGATTACATGTGATATGGACTTATTTCACTCTTAGAGAGTTTGATTAAAGTGAGTGTATAAACTCAATTGTTTTGTACCATTTATTAGAGAGATCTCAATCCGTGTATAAGTTTGTCTAGCACCATGTAAAAAGACTTTTATACCATTTAATTTTATCAAATGACCTATTTAACTTTTAAAATTATATAAAGACCAAAATACCCTAACTCTTTTTTTTTTCTTTTTCTTTCTCTCTCCTCTCTCTCTTTCTCTTCTTTCTCCTTCTCTTTCCCCTCTCTCTCCATCAACCGACGGCCAGTTTTATATATATATATCTATACTTTTCCCCTCTTGTTTTTTATTTCTTTTTTTTCTCTCTCTCTCTTACCTTTTTCTCTCACTCTCACCCGAATTCCTCAAATTCCCTCACCTTTTTCTTTCACTCCCACTCATCATTTCACCCCCATCTTCCCTTCTTCTTTTCCTATTTCACTACTTTTTCTATTCTACTTTACACCAATCTGGTGGTGTTTGTGAAGGTTGATGGTGTTGGTTGTTGAGCTCAGCTGCCATGGTGAAGGTGGCTGTGGCAACGGGTGGACTGTGGTGGAGTTGAAGGTGGCGGCTGGTGGTGAAGGTGGTTGATGACCGGAGCTCTGTTGTGGTGGCTTAGGGATGAGGAAATGTTGGTGTAGATTAGCTTGGCAAAAGTGGGTCTTTCGATTGGTGGAAGCCATGGTAAGAGGTGTGGTGGCTGCTACATGGTGGTGGCTTGGCTGGAGCTTGCAGTGGAAGGTGGCAATTTGGCTGTTTGGCAGTAATTGTGCCCAGTCATGGTGGCAGATGAAGGTTGATGGTGGTGGAGTGGCTCGGCTGGTTGTGTTCATGGTTGGCCATGGGTCGGTTAGAGAGAGAAGATGAGATTGAGGATAATAATCTAGAAAATAAGGGGCATTTGGTCTTTTCAAATATTTGATTATTTTGATTAAATTAAATTAAAAAAGTAGGGATATAAATGATATTTTACCCCAATTTTAACTCCATTAGAGATAGAAATATCATTTGGGTTTATATGAAGTTATGAGTAAACTTTCCCTCTGTATAAAATAAGTCCAAACATAGGGAGTGTCAACGATATTTACTCTTTTTTTAGATTGTAATTATTGCTTTTCCAGGCGAACCATTTCACATAATGTTATTTGAGAAAATTATATATTCGGTTTGGTTCAATTTTTTTTTTAAATAATTCTTAAAATTTTGATTTCTTTTTTCAGAGAAATACAAAAGACAATTTTAGAACTTTTTATCAAAATCTAATTCAGACCAAAACAAGTTTTTATATAGTTCTATCATTGCTGGGTAAAAATTTAAAACCTGATCTTTTTAATAATTTCACCATATGTTAAAAAAACTTTGTGTTAGTCTGCCCAAAGTTTCAATCAGTAAAAAATTATGTTGACATTTGATCGAAATCTGTGAAATTATGGCCCAACATTATTTCATTCGATTTTTTCCCTGATTTGATTTGGCACCCAATTTGAATCCTAGTTATCCCAAATTTATGACCAAGGTGGTATGAGCTCCTCTTTTTGATTGAAAGGTTAGCGGTTCGAGTCTTACATGGTACTGCGTGGTATTGTGTGTTGCTTACAAAAAAAAAAAATCACCCCCAAAGTTGCTCCCTACACAATGGGCCTACAAGGCCCATTATCAAATCATTGTACTTAAACCTTCGGCTCCTTGTACCTTGATTTCACCTGAGGATGGCCCAACTTCATTAAATTGATGGTTACACACACACACATATATATATATATATATATATATATATATATATATTTTGTATCCCAAGTCTGACTTTGTTGAAGTTTGAACCATGTTAAAGTCTGGGAAGCAAGTCTTAATCAGAACTGGATAACAGGACTGCAACTACCAGCGACCCGTTAACCACATATTTAGATTTAGTAGATATAGGTCAATTGGATGTATTCAAAAAATAAATGGTGAGGGGTCATTAAATTATCTAATTTTCTTCAATTGTCACACCTTTATTTTACAATATATATATATATATATATATATATATATATATATATATATATCTTAGAAATGAGAATTAATCAACCTCTTGTACAACTATAGGGAGGTGATCGATACTCAAATAATGTCAAAGATTTAATGTCTCTCTCTCTCAATATCAGCAGTAGATTTATTTAATGTCACTTTTAAGCAAAGATGCGAAAGAGTTTTCAAGCAGAGACAATCACGAAATTAAATACTTTGTAAAGACCAACATATGTATGAATCCAGAGAAATTGCAAAATAAATTATCAACTGTTAGATGTTCTGTTTGTGCCGGCGTGAGTTATAGTCAGACTTAGATGAATTGAAAAACTTTATAGTTCTTGCTTTGGAAATGTAGAGGAATACCTTAGAATTGATAAAGGTCAACATTTGATTTGTAAGCGTGGGGTGGGTTGAATAATTAATGTTACCGGTTATAATGAAGTTGGAATATCGGAGTTGGGTACCACCAATTTGCTCAATTGCTCCTGCTAGGGAAAGCTACTTGGTGATATATATATATATATATATATATATATATATATATATATACTAGTTTAAAGCACGTGAATAAAAAATAAATTAAAATTCTATTATAATATCTAAAACATTGAAAAATATTATAACACATCCAAATACATTAATTAAAATATCTAAAATTATTTCTATTATATAACCTTTGTAATATAAACTCACTTATTGAAAAAAATAAAATTATAAGTTAACTATTATTCACATAAGGAATCAAGTATAAACTATAAAAAAATTTAAGGTATAATTCTAACCATTCTTAAACAATCTATTACTATTCTTTTGAAAATTCTCAACATTTTATCCTTTTTATATTTCTGAGTTCTTCTTCGAATAAATCATTTTCAAGTGAAACTTCTTTGATGCAACCACAAAACTATTTTTGACTACGCCATTTTTACTGTTGTCTATCTTGATCATAAAAAGAAACGATTTTCACTTGCAACTTGTCACTTTGTCCTAAAATTATTCATCTCATCATCCTACAAAAAGAACAAATTTATTTTAGTAATGTTGATACCTTTCAAATGAATTGTTTTATCCATAAATTTTACGAGTGAGGAAAAAAAGTACTACTTGACTTTTTAACTTTATTGGCTCATCTAGTGAACAATTTATTAATGATTGAGAATCATCAAATATTATTAGATATACATTATTTGTTATATCTTTAACTCAAAATTGCATCATAAATATGCATAAATTAGTATACTTCACTGATACATAATAATAAAGAATGACATATTTGTCATATTGTAATTTTTTCTTATAAAAAAAATAGAATGTTTGAAGATATAATAATACATTTGAAAGCATTTAGCGTCTTTTGTTTTGCAATTAGTACAACTGAGTTAATCTTTTCATACTTCAACTTTCTTCTTGCATTACTTACATGCATTGTACCATGATCCAGATGCATTTTTAATCTCTATAATTTTTGCTTCAAAAAGGTAATATTTTTTCTGCAAGTTGAGTGGCAAAATATATTATTATATTGATACATTTCAAATGAATTGTTTTATCCATAAATTTTATGAGTGAGGAAAAAAGTATTACCTGACTTTTTAACTGTATTAACTCATTTAGTGAACAATTTATTAATGATTGAGAATCATCAAATATTGTTAGATATACATTATTTGTTATATCTTTGACTTGAAATTACATTATAAATCTGCATAAATGAGTATACTTCATTGATACACAATAATAAAGAATGACATATTTGTCATATTGTAATTTTATTTTTTTTAAAAATAAAATGTTTGAAGATATAATAATATATTTGAAAGCATTTAGCATCTTTTGTTTTGCAATTAGTACAACTGAGTCCATCCTTTCGTACTTCAATTTTCTTTTAGCATTGCTTACATGCATTATACCATGGTTCAGATGCATTTTTAATTTCTATAATTCTTGTTTCAAAAAAGTAATGTGTTTTTTACAAGTTGAGTGACAAAATATATTTTTTTAACGGAAATGAATTATAATCATGTGATATAATAAAGAAAAATTAAGTAAATATATAAAACAATAATAATAATTTAAAATCTTGAATGTCATTGCAGATTTTCCAATTATGTCTTCAAGTGGAGGTTTTTCAGCTTATTCGAATAATTGATATTTTGAACTTCAAATGAGAGCATCTATGTTTTGTCATTTATGTTTTCTTCAAACATATCAAAGCATAATAAATTATTGAAACAATATGTTGTTAATATGTACAAATACACTTCTGCTTGATTTTTTAACTATTCATAGTGGATATACTTCAACCAACCATGTCCTACCAGTCATGATATTCTTTAAGTAAAATAAATAATTAAAACCTAATATAAGTAAGAAGAAATAAATAACCAACCAATATCGTAATACTTTGACTCTTTCAATTTTTATATTAATTTGTAATGTAGATCTCGGTTGTGTTTGAAGACCAAAACCTAAAATATAATATTATTTTTTATTTTATGTTCATTTAGATATAATAAAAAATATAAAGTGAATAATCTCAATATTGTGTGATAAGTTACATTTGAATTTGTTGATTGAAAAATATGTAACCGTTCGTTTATTAACTTCATTATCAAATTTCCTCATTCTCAGCAAAATCGTCCCATAATGTCAAAGTAATTGTTCTTGAACTATTATAAAAAATAATAAGTTCAATAATTTATAATGGTAATTATGTGCATTTATGTAGTGTTGTAATGATGTACCTCATATCCATTATAATGATGTCTCGTAATTTAGATGTTCATCTATTGTTCTTCTTAGCTATGTTGAATGCCTTAGATTTATATATAAGAGAAAGTATATATAAGGAGAGTAAAGAGCTAAAAGAAAACAAATTTATAGTTTTTTTTCATCAATGTACTTGTTCAAGTCTTTGAAGTCCACAAAATTATATTTTATTTTTTCTAAACTTACAACTCCAAGCTCTAATTAAAACAACAAAATAAACCATGGAGAATAAGAAATACAAAAGCTACTAAAGATATTCTGAAAGTTCAATCAAATTTGTTGAAAAAGAAGCCAAAAGACTAAGAATATAAACACTATCTCCAACTTTAGCTTCAAATATTTTATAGCAAGGAATTAGATGGCATAACTCTCATCAGACCAACCATACAGCAACTGAACATAATTATTCGCAAACAACTTTTAGACTAGAAATAGCATTAAGACAACGAAGATAGAATCTTATATACATAATTCTATGAATAACAAACAAAATCACAATTTGCCTCAATCATATATGCATAAAGTTCTTAATATTAAACTTTTAGGGAAATCAAAGAAATTGGATCATATTGATCACATTCTGATTTAATTTTATTTTTTAAGTGAACTGTTACCACTCTTTAAAAATAAAATGATCAGACAGGTTGGTGCACGTACCGCAGACCAGATGAGAAGTCTGGAGGGCATGGTGTTGGATGGAGTCTAATTATCCCATACCTTTTTTCAGTGCCTCAAGATTGGAATGAGGTAACAGTCTACTTCATTAAAATAAAGTTTTAACTATGTTTGAAGAAATTTATTGACGTTAATTAAATAAACATAAATTATTCAATCATATTTATGTCCAACTGATCCAGCTCTTGACCTCTATATCCTACCTTGTAGGGTTTAGTTTTTATCGAAAGTCTTAAATCACTTCTCTAAATTAGTCTCTTGATCTATGTTTCAGGTTTCTGTACGAATTGCAGATTTAGGTGGACAAACGTAATTTTTTATTAAAATTTTTTTATTTCAAAAGTTAATAGCAAACAATCAGGAAGAAAAAAAATCAAAGAAAAGAACTCATATGTAAGCCGAGATGAAACCAAATCAAATAGTTGTTAATGAGATCCGAGAGAAAGTTGAGAGCCGTGTTGATGAGACTCGAGAGGAAGATGAGAGCAGAGAGGAAAAATAGAGAGCCATAGTCGAGAGGAAGAGTGATTTTAAAGGTGTTTATGATCTCATTGTACACCTTTTCTCGCGGAAAAGGGTTTTGCTTTTTTAAATTTAAAAATTAGAAATAAAAAGAAAGGGTTAATAAAAAAGGAAAGAGTTTTGCTTGAAAACTAATTTAAATAAAAAAGTAAATTTAGAAATACAAAGAAATGGTTAATAAAAAAGGAAGATGAGAGCGGAGAGGAAAAATGGAGAATCGTAACCCAGAGGAAGAGCGATTTTATATGATTTTACGGCCTCATTGTACACTTTTCTCGCAGGAAAGGGTTTTTCTTTTTTAAATTTAAAAATTAGAAATAAAAAGAAAGGGTTAATAAAAAAGGAAAGGGTTTTGCTTGAAAAATAATTTAAATAAAAAAGAAAATTTAGAAATTAGAAATAAAAAGAAAGGGGTCGTGGGTAAGGATGGCAACGAGGCGGGTATGGGCCGGGTATGCCAAAATCCTACCCCACCCCATCAAGGAAATACTCAATCCATCTCTCGTTAAGAACCCTAACGGGTTTGTGGTAAGCATACCACCACCGCCTCATTTAGAGAAAGAGAGGAATAACAAAATCCTTTACTTTATTTGCTTTGAATTCGATGTTTGGACTAAATGTACCCAAACGATGATACAACACTCTTATAGTCAAAATCCTAATATATAAGACCAAAGAAAATGATACAAACATACATACATATGTAGATGGAGATAGAAATATTTTTGGTCTTCAAGAATTTTCTTATTATAGATCTATTATGCACACAAGATAGAGAGAATTCTCTTTTAGCAATAAGATAAAGAGAGGAATAGAGTAGAACAAGGTAAACCCTAATGGCTACCATGTATCTAATATACGATATTTATATAAGTAATATAATAATAAAATAAATGGCACACTTTATATAATTATGTCACTATTTATATATATATATATATGTATGTATGTATGTATGTATGTATGTATGTATATAATCGAGGGTGGGGTGGGTACTAGGCGGGTTTTCTTAAAAAAATCATACCCGCCCCTACTCCTATTAGGGGTGGAGCAAATTCCCTCCATTAGGGGCGGAGCGGGGAGGAAACTTGCCAGAGCGGAGGAAATTGCCACCCCTAGTTGTGGGAAAGGGTTTTGCCCTTTTAAATTTAGAAATTAGAAATAAAAAGAAAGGGTTAATAAAAAAAGGAAAGGGCTTTGATTAGAAAATAATTTAAATAAAAAAGTAATTTAGAAATTAGAAATAAAAAGAAAGGGTTGATAAAAAAGGAAAGGGTTTTGCTTGGAAAATAATTTAAATAAAAAAGGAAAGAGTTTTTCTTGGGTAATTTAAATTTTTTAATTTAAAAATAAAAAAATAGTGTACTGAAACTAAAAAATTCCTTTGTACTTTTTTAGTTTCAGTACACTATTTTTTTATTTTTAAATTACCCAAGAAAAACTCTTTCATTTTTTATTAACCCTTCTTTTTATTTCTAATTTTTAAATTTAAAAAAGCAAAACCTTTTTACCGCGAGAAAAAGTGTACAATAAGTCCCTAAATACCTATAAAATCACTCTTCCTCTTAGTTATGACTATCCATTCTTCCTCCCCGCTTTCATCTTCCTCTCAGCTCTCATCAACACGGCTCTCAGTGCAACTCTCGGATCTCATCAATAACTATTCGATTTGATTTTATCTCGACTTACATGTGAGTTCTTTTTTTATTATTATTTTTTTTTGCTACTGATTGTTTGCTATTATCTTTTTAATAAAAAATTATATCTGTCCACCTAAATCTGCAATCGATACAGGAACCTGAAACATAGATCAAGAGACTAATCTAGAGAAGTGATTTAAGGCTTTCGATAAAAACTAAACCCTGCGAGGTAGGATATAGAGGTCAAGAGCTGGATTAGTTGGACATAAATACGATTGAATAATTTATGTTTATTTGATTAAGATCAATAAATTTCTTCAAACATAGTTAAAACTCTATTTTGATGAAATAGACTGTTACCTATTCCCAATCTTAAGGCATTGAAAAAAGGTATGGGATAACTGGACTCCATCCAACACCATGCTCTCCAGACTTCTCATCAGGTTTGTGGTATGTGCACCAACCTGTCTGGTCATTTTATTTCTAATGAGTGGTGACAATTCACTTAAAAAATAAAATTAAATCAGAAGGTGATTAATGTGATCGAATTTCTTTGGTCTCCCTAAAAGTTTAAGATTAGGAACTTTATGCATATATGGTTGAGGCAAATTGTGGTTTTGTTTGTTATTCATGGAATTATGTATACAAGATTATATCTTCACTGTCTTCATGCGATTTCTGGTCTGAAAGTTGTTTGTGAAAAATTATGTTCAATTGCTGTATGGTTGGTTTCATGAGAGCTATGTCATCTAATTCCTTGCTATCAAGCATTTGAAGCTAAAGTTAGAGATGGTGTCTATATTCTTCGTCTTTTGGTTTCCCTTTCAATAAGCTTGGTTGAGATTTGAGAATATATTCAGCAACTTTTGTATCTCTTATTCTCCAATTTACATGATTTATTTTGCTATTTTAATTCTGTATAACCATGTAGTTTAGTTTTATTGTCTGTGTCGGCTTACATGTAAATTTTACAACAAAAGGACAAGTTGTAAAGGAAAACAACAGTAAATATGATGTATTCAAAAATAGTAGAAATATAAAAGGATAAAGTATTAAGAATTTCTAAAGGAATAATAATAGATTGTTTAAGAATGGTTAGAATTATAACTTTTGATTTCATTTAGTTTATACTTGATTTCTTACATGTGAATAATAGTTAACTTATAGTTTTATTTTTTTCAACAATTGAGTTTATATTACCAATGTTACATAATGGAAATAGTTTTGGGTGTTTTAATTAATGTGTTCTAATAGTTTTGAATATTTTGGGTGTTATACCAAAATTTTAATTTATTTTTTATCCACGTGCATCGCACGTGCTTTAAACTAGTATATATATATATATATATGTAGTAACCCTTGTGGACGGGTGTGAGTGGGAGAGTGCGAAGACAGACACTAGGCTGAGCTACCACACTGACAGGGTACAGGGTGCTTAATCTCACATCGCCTGGGTGTGAAAAAGGGGATATGCTTATATGTAGTATGTTCTCTTCAAATGGTATGAGGTCTTTTGGGGCAAAACCCAAAATCAAAACCATGCGGGCTTAGGCCCAGAGCGGACAATATCATACCATGTGTTGGAGCGAGGTAGTGTCACACTGTTCCAAATGTGGATACCCAAATAGTAGCTAATCTTGTGTTTAGGAAAGAGCTTATAGTGGTGGTAGGTGTTTAATTTGTTGACATTTAATAATTGGAATTACAAATACCTTAATGCAATGGTTTCTCAAAACCCCTGTTTCCTGTCCAACTAATACAAATTACTGATTAGGCTTGTGCACATATTTGTAAACAAACTTATGTTAATTAGCTTATTAAGGTTCTTAAACATTTCTTAGATATTGTTTGAATTTTAATCAAAATTTTCACCTTATAAATCTTGGTCTCAACCTTCATATTTTGTTGAAGAATTTTATATATTAAAGTTACACCCTCTCTAACAGCTTAAACTAGAGTAGATGGTTGTTAATTATATGGTATCGGGGTCAAATGTCTCATATTCAAACATCACCATCACCTTGATAATTAAAATTGAAATACACGTGAGGGGGGTATGTTGAAGGATCACTAAAACAAATTTGTTATTTTGCCACAAGTCATTTTGTGGCAAAATAGGAATTTTTTGCCACAAGTTTGGCCTCGTTGAAAAATAAGGCCTACTGTCACAAACTATCTCGTCGCTAAATGTTAGTATTTTTTTGGACGTTTGCCCTTTCAATATGTGATTTAGTAGTCTCTAATTCAAATCTTTTGTCACAAATTTTAACTTGTGGCAAAATAACTATTGTCACAAACATCGTTGCAAAATAAAGCCTATTGCCACAAACAATCTCATCGCTAAATGTTAGTATTTTTGTGGCCTTTTTCCATTTCATTGTGGGATTTAGTCGTCGCTAATTCAAATCTTTTGTCACAAATTTTACCTCGTGGAAGTCATATTGCAACAACCATTTTCGTCGCTATATGTTAGTGTTTTCATGGTCATTAACATTCTCAATGTAGGAACCAATCATCACTAATTCAACCCTTTTGTCACTAAGTTATTAGTTGTGACAAAAAGTATGTCTTCTGCCACAGAGCTGATTCGTGGATATTAAATTTGATTACCACAAATATATTTGGTGGCAAATAACAAAAATAGGCCACAAAATTAATGGTGGAAAATTTTTGTCTTTTACCACGATATTGATTTGTGGCTATTAAATAAATTGCCACAAATATATCTCGTGGCAAATAAAAAAAAATACGTCATAAAATTAATCGTGAAAATAATTTGCTTCTACCACAGAGTTGATTCGTGGTTATTAAAATTAATTTCCACAAATATATCTCGTAAAAAATAGGCCACAAAATTAATCGTGGCAATAATTTTTTAATCACTACGACTAGATTTCGTGGCATATGTTTTTTTGTTAATTTTTTAATATATTAATTCTTTTCATTTACATATTATAATAACCTAATAGTAATACCAATTATATATAATACTATTATTATCTACAAATTATTAATAATATAAATGAAAAAATAATACCAAAAATAAAATTTACCACACGTTAAAGTGACAATGAAAATAAATATATAATTAATCATGCATAAGTTAGAAGAACCAAAGTAGTACAAGTTGCAACATAAACAAATAAAGCCCATCGCATAAAAAAAAAGTCTTAATATCTGAAACAATTTCAGTTCCAATAATATGGGCAAAAACAGGCTAGTATCCTAAACAAAATTTTCCAAGCTCTTAGACAAAACAAGCTATGAAATCCTAGATATATGAAGTGTTCTAAGATCTAGACAAAAACACTTTATATTGTCCTAATCAAAGAACTTGAATTCTTATAGCACGGGCACATAAAAAAAAGCTTGAATTCTGGACACATAAAACAGCTTGAATTCTTGTAGGACGAGCACATCAAAAAAATCATTGCACAAACACATAAACAATCTGCAAAACTAATGATGAATAATTCAATTATTGCCTATGTAAATGAAGTTAAAGCTAAATCCTCACATTAATTTATCATAAAGAAAAAATCTTCATGAATATCAAATCAATAGGAAACTTCCTATTAAGAGCCTTCAACAATCTACAAAACCAAGGATGATTGCGCATTGCTTTCAAAACAATCAACTTGTAAAATATTATTACACCACAAATAAATCCAAAATATAATTTTTTTTAATTAGCGTAGCATATTAATGACTCACAAAGCAAGCATTTATGTTTTGTTAAAAAGTTCAAACCACAATAATATCCTTATCCAATAAATAGAAGCTACTCAGCATGCGTAAATGAGATTTTCCAAATCATGACCATCATAGAGATGGTATGTGTTGGATGAACCAAGAACTTTCATAATTACTGAAATTGAAGGTTTATATGAGTTAGAACTCATGATTCATGAATAAGAATGGATAACCACCACATAATGAAAGAAGAAACTAGAAACAGGGGTTGCATATTATTGCAAAATGACTCATATTAGGGATGCGGGAGCATATCAGTAAAGTTCTACAAAGTAAGTTTTTCTCACTTGTTATGCTAAACATGCTTTGATATGATTACAAGACCAGGAGCAACACAATTCTCAAGATGTAAACTCTACTACGAGTGATCTTGTTAAGAACATACATGGACTATCTGCACCAACTAAGACTGGAGATCAGGTTTTGTTTAGCATTACTATAGTTTCAATCATCATAAAGACATATACTATAGTTTAACCTTAAAATATAAGATGCTAAAAAATTAAAGATTTCTCACTTAATGTTTGTAGATGATTTAACATTGTTCTCTGCTAGAAATCTGCCCTCTGTCTAGATCCTTATGGAGTCAACAAATATGTTTAGTTAATTGTCTAGTTTACAATCCAATATTGCAAAAAGTCATATCTTCTATTCAAAGATATCAAGAACTATTATGCAACAAATTCTGAACATTATCCAATTTCAAAAAGTTGACCTCCCTGTTGGAGTTCCCCTAATCTCTAGAAAATTAAAAGCTGATGATTGTGAAGACTTAGCTCAAAAAGTAACTAAAAGAGTTCAGTCATAGAGTAATAAATTTGTTCTTTTGCTAGGAGAATGCATATAATTTATGTTGTACTTTTTTATTTAAGTTTATTGGGCTTCAGTGTTTATTTTGCCTAAGAAAGTTCTTAAAAAAGTTACTGAGGTTCTGAGGAAGTTCCTCTGGAAGGGATCAAGTTTAGAATCTGGGGATAACATAGTAGCTTGGGAAATGATTTGTCTTCCAAAATCATAAGGAGGTTTGGGTGTGAAGGATATTCAAGCTTGGAACAAATTTGCTAAAATCTCAAATACGATTGTTGATGGTAGATGGAACTGACCTTTAACAAATACTTAGGAGCTTATGAAAATAAGGAGCACTACAGCTAAATATCCTATAAATGCATAGATTGAATATTCTGTGATTTTGTTGCCTTCAAGAAAAGAATTCTTTATTAAGGATCAAATAGGAAAAAGTACAAAAACAGGGCTATAGAGGTTACTTGGGCTGATGCTGTCTGATTTTTAGGACACATTACTAAATTCAATTTGATTACATACTTAGCCATAAATAAAAAGTTTCATACTCAAGATATAATGATAAAGAGTGGCCTAATTGACAGAGCAAAATGTGTATTTTGCATAAGGCGGATTTAGGAGAGTAACCATTTGTTTTTTGAATGTGTCTATTCCAAGAGAGTTTGGTCATTTGTCTCTTCTAAAGGTGTTTTGAACTGGCCTATATTACATGGACAGACCATATTAATTTCATTGTAATAGCTTTAAAAAGGAAGTCTTTGTTGTCTATTATTAATAAACTAACTTTTATTGCTATTGTTTATGCTTTGTGGGTGGAAAGAAATAATAGAATTATATATGCTGAGGTTGGAAAATCCAAAATGGTTGAGCTTGGTTGTTAAACCTCTGCATTTTGGATATTATTTGGTTTAACTTTTGTTTGTTTGTCTTCTCTATTAGTGTTGTTATCAGATATGTTGTGTTTGTTGGTGTCACTTGTTGGTCTACTATTGCTGTTATCATCAGTTTGTGCCTAATGCTATTACTTGGAGTTTTATAAATGTGTTATAATTATTTTTTACTTGTATGAGTGATTGAGTTTTTGGTACCTATCAGTTTGGTGGGTTTTGGGGTTTCATGTAGTTGGTGTTTAATATTAGGTTATGCCCCAAGTAAAATGTACAACATGTAGTTAACTTTTTGGTTAATAAATTTCCACTATTTGCCTATCAACACACACACACACACACACACACACACACACATAAAATGATAACCCTCCAAGTCAGGCCAATTTGGAAAGTGATTCCACTTTCTAATATAAAAGTAAGCAAAGAGTAGTAACTTACCATGAACGAGAACTGCTGTGTGGTGATATAAATTTATCAAACATTGTTGTTAGATGATTGAGCTTAGCTTGCAAGGAGTTAATCGTCTGTTGTTATTGTTGGGCATTGCGTTCCTGCTCTGCCTTGTATATTGTTGCATCTCACGGATCCTTTCTTTATGTTCCTGCATCATCTGAGACTGATCATCCATCTTCTGTTGCATCATTTAAGTTTGTTCTTGTAGCTAGTGTTGTATGGCCTGAGTTTGCTCTTGTAATTGTGCCTCTAACTGATTAGCTATTTGTCTAGCCTTTGCAACCTTAGCTTAACGACGTTGTGAGATGGTGGTGGGTGTCTGGCCATGTCCAAGACCTTTAAATTATCTTGATCTCGACCAATTGCTTGGTAGAAGACTTCAGTTGGGGTCATTAACACCAATTCTGATTCAGCTGATCCATTAGATGCAGGACGTTGTAGATATTGGATCATCTTTGTCTGCAAGTGTGCAATACAAAGGATGATCATCTAAACTTAATGTATGTGCAAATGTTCTGCTCTTTATAGTGTTTTGTACTTGCAAATAAGTATGATGCCCTGAATCTTAATGTTGGTAAAACATATGCAACCATTAGTCATGTTGACATAATGCTCTTGGGAAAGTTATGTTTATAAACATTTATTTTTGTATTGTCTTTTCTGCCTAAAAGGTACTAATATTTAATGCACACATACATCTATACAAATATATCATATTAACTTGTTGTATATACAAGGGATGGTACTATGTACATTTAATGTGATTTACTAAAATCTTAGACAGTGCATAACTAATATTAGGACAATGAGATCATTTAACCAAAAATTAAACAGTGTTCAAGCTCTTGTTTAAATTTTAGACTTACATGCAACTCCTCACATTGTGGTGTCATCCATGTCCCTATGCTCTCTCGAAAGTGTGTCTATTTGTAGAAAGTCGTTAAATCAGCCTCCTCCTGAGCCTCTTGGTTTCTCTGTTTCATTTTTAAATAGTTTTAAGTTAGAATATATAAATTTTACATTATAGCTAATAAGAACATATGCCATATAAGTTAACAAACCATCTCATATCGATGTCTCACAAAAGGCTTTGAGCTATCACAATGATTTGTTTTCAACATCTTCTTGTTTGATGTGTTTGTCACTCTCTTTTGTTACATACAAATTTACCAAAGAATTATGAAAACGTCAAAGTACCAAAAACATAAAGTATAAGTAAATAGATGAGTGAGTTCATACCAAAAATGTATCATTAAGAAATATGTCACAAACAACTTGCCAATCCTCAATTCTAACTCTTTCATAAGGATGACATCATTCCTCTGAGACATTACTTTTGAAAGACTTAAAATACATATACACGTCACACTTTCACGATCTAAACCTATTATTAAAGAACGCGTATATGCACTTCTAAATTTCAATGACATCCGTATGCTCCATGTGTATCTTAAACTTACTCTAAAATAATTTTGAAATCACACACATCATATATTAGTTTTCAAGTAGTTGAATAATAAATCTAAATATAAAATAAAATATCAGAGTAAAGATTAATAGCCAATTACCATTAATTCTCGATATAGCACATCCTTAGTAGTCTCATCCACACATGACCAAGTCCCACAAATGATAGGTGCACATCTTCGACATATTACACCAATTTCAGTTCCATAATTCTTTGCCTAACCACCCATTGGCTTATACTGCCCTTATGAAAATAACAATGGGTTTAGGACCATTATCTTCTAAATAAGTAAAAAGTCCAAATCCTCGTGTCCTACCACATTTTTTCCTTGATATGGAAATAGCTGTAATAATGACAATAATCAAAATGATTCACAGTAATATATTTTATTAAACGTGACATATTTCATTGAGAAATTAACATGAAAAACATAAAAGTAATTACAAAAAATTAAAAAGTGTAAATATTACTTGACCCAAATGTGTCAGTTTCAACAATTGATGTAGGTGAAGGTGTGGTAGTGGAAACATGAGTCGATGTAGGACTAGGAACGTGGACATCTATGCTTATGGGTGTGGGCGTGAGTGTGGGAAAAAGACTCGAAGTGGTACTAGGAATGAGGAATTCAATGCTTGTGGGAATGGGAATGAGAGTGGACATGGGAACAATACTCGGAGTCAGACTACGAGTGGGGGACATTATTGCCTGTAGGCATGGACATGGATGCACCAACTAAAGTAGCTAGCTGATACATGCTTGTGATTAAGTATACGCTTACGTCGTCCGGTTCCAGTCATGTTACCTATGACAACATAGTTGCTACATGAGCGCTTCAATTTTTCAAGATAACATATGAAAGAATTAGGAGAAAAAAATAAACCAACAAAGCAAAGTATCCTAATTTAGAAAGCACTAAATCAATAATATGAACTAGCTAATT
The DNA here is from genome assembly GCA_026545225.1 of Cornus controversa. Classification (NCBI taxonomy): domain Eukaryota; kingdom Viridiplantae; phylum Streptophyta; class Magnoliopsida; order Cornales; family Cornaceae; genus Cornus; species Cornus controversa. The sequence goes on along the minus strand of CM048845.1, from coordinate 113,133,779 downwards.
TTATATCAAATTATTAAACTAAACTATGTTTTTTAGCAACAACAAGAACTTGTTCACAAAACTTATGAGAGAAGAAGAGTATTGTTTTATTGCATTAGATCTTTATTAATTTTCTCGAATTCTCATTTTTAGGTAAATTACACTGACCTCCCCTAAGGTTTGGTCTAATTACACTCGACATCAAACTAATAGATTTTGTTATAATGACCTCCCCGAAATTTTCTCCGTTACGACAAAAACCCCCTCTGTCCAAAATTCTATTAGTTTTGTCAAAAAATTTAAGGTAAATTACATTGACTTCCCCTGAGATTTGGCCTAATTACACCTGACATCAAACTAATTAATTTTGTTACAATGACCTCCCTTATAACAGAAATGAACTAATCGATGTTAACTTTTGGGTGAAATATCTATTATACCCATAATATTATATTGATATAAAAATTAAAATATTTATATATATAAAATGACACTTTTGCCCATCTAATATAATAATATTTACTATATATATAATATAGTAAATATTAGATATATATATATCTCTGTGTGTGTGTGCGCGCGCGCGCTCGAGCGTGCAACCTCAACTGTCATCATCACCCCCATCAACATCACACCAAGACCACCGCCATGCCACAGACTAGACTCAACACTCACAACTGCCATGCTATGAACTACCACTAGCTGAGCCATCATGAGCCACCACAACCATCGTGCACAGCCCCAGCTGCCATGGCCACCACCATGGTGAGGTTGATAAAGCCGAATGTGGGACATTGGTGGTGGGAGCATAGTGGTGGCCATGGCAGCTAGGGTTGTGCACGATGGTTGTGGTGGCTCGGCTAGTGGTGGTTTTCGACACGACAGTCGTGAGTGGTGGGTCTGGTCTGTGGCATGGCGGTGGCTTGGTGTGGTGTTGATAGGGGTGATGATGGCAGTTGGGGTTGCGCGTGCTCACACACACACACATATATATCTACATATATATATATATATATAATATAGTAAATATTATTATATTAGATAGATAAAAGTGTCATTTTATATATATAAATATTTTAATTTTTATATCAATAATAATATTAAGGGTATAATAAACATTTCACCCAAAAGTTAAGGTCGGTTAGTTGATTTCTATTATAGGAGATGTCATTGTAACAAAATCAATTAGTTTGATGTCGGGTGTAATTAGGCCAAACCTCAGAGGAGGTCAGTATAATTTACCCTACATTTTTTTGAAAAACTAACGGAATTTTGAACAGAGGGGGTCTTTGTCATAATGGAACAAACCTCAGGGAAGGTCATTAGTTTGATGCCGGGTGTAAGTAGGCCAAACCTCAGGGGAGATAAGTGTAATTTACCCCTCATTTTTTAATGATCATAGATTCAAGTCAATTATGAAGGTGTTTATGGCTTGATTATATCCTGGTAGACCTGATAGTTATAAAGAATGGATCCCTCAATTTGAACACCAACGCTAAGAGAAAAATTGAATGTCCCAAATATTGACATTGTTCTAGTGATATTACACATTTTTTACTAAACAAGTTTTAACAGCCAAAATTATAGTTCAGAGATTATGTGCTCCAAAATAGTAATGTAGAAGTTAAAGGCAATTACGCTTTTAAAAAAAAATATATCTCTTTAAGATACTTACCATAATATTTAAAGAATCAGTCAAATTACTTAGGTAACCAACTAGAGTGTCATAAAAAATTATTAAAGTTCCAGCTATTCTCCTATAATTCTACAACTAGCTGTTAAATATATAGCCATAGATAAATTCTTTTTTTTTTTATTTCTTCTCTAGCAAAAATAGTGCTGTATATATTAAGATGAAAACAGAGTACAATCTTTGTCAGCATCAAATTGCATATATATATATATATTTTTTTTTTTTTGGGAAAGTAATTTTATATATTCAACACCAAATGTTTTGTTATATTTTGACAAATTTCAAAATAGATCCAAACACATTCTTGAAACCCTAAACACCAAATTAAAACCTCAAAAATCCCCTAATCATAAATCAAATCCCCAATATTAAGTAAGAGATCATACCACTGATAGAGAGGTTAAGTGAAAGATTGAATAATAAGATCGAAGAATGGCCAGCGAGAAGTTGGAGGCTGTTTTTCCCTGCTATGGACAAAATAGTTGTTACTGAGAGAATGTGAGAGAATCAGAAAGAATGTGAGAGAATAAGAGAGCCTGGTGAGAGCTTTTACCAGTGATTGATGTGTTACTCGGTAGAGGAGAGAATGAAAAACGTGAAATCTATATGTGTCACTTAGTATCCCAATAGCATACCTCATTTAATTTCCTTCTTGATCAATAAAAGAAAAGCTTTCTTGGCGCTAAACTTTGGTACTTCAATATATTTAACAAAAAAAAAAAGAGGAAGGGAAAAGTTAAATGTAGAAACCTTATTGCAAAAATTTCTATTATAATTTTTTGAAGAACATTTATAAACAATTTAAATATTTTAAAAAATTATGATCTATTTAAATAATTCGTTAAAATATATTTTTTATATATGGTTTCTATTAATTTAAAAATTTAGATTCTATATATGATGGGTAAATTTGATAGAATATATATATATATTTAAAAAAACATACATCTAAAAGAAATAAAGAAATTCATCTTCAAAATTGCTTACACTATCAATTAGTCACACACTCACTAATACACAAATTGATAAATAAATTCATCTTAATGTTCTTTATTAATGTTTTTGTATTTGTTTTTTTACTTATTTAATAAATATGAGACAAATTGACTTAGTATTCTCTCTCCCGTGATAGCGAGAGTTGAAAATCAGGCGAGTTGGAGGTACAACTCAAGCTCAACTTAACATCTGAAATTTTCAGTCCTAACCCAACCCAACCTGACCTTCAACCCTAACTACTCAACCCGACCGCAATCCGTCTGTGAATTTTTAAACTTGGGTTTGCAACACAGGTGGATAGAGAGGTCAAGTGAAATACTGAAGAAAAAGATAGGCAAATGGACATCAAGATGTCTGACGTTGCTTTTTTTTTGCTATGGAAGGTCGAGTGTTTAACTAAGACAACGCGAGAGAAAAAAGGACAGCGTGAGAGAATAAGAGAGATGAGTGAGAGCTCTTACAAGTGATTAGATTTGGTTTTCTCAAACTATAGAAGAGAGATCGAGTTATCGAAATTATGGCGCTTCAGTGTATTTAATAAATACAAAAATTAAATATAAAAACCTTACTGCGAATTTTTTAATATAATTTTTTTTACAAACTATTTAAATATTTAAATTTTATTTATAAGTTATTTCAATAGTTAAGTAAATTATTTTGTTAAATAGTATGATATGTACTATAAGCATCCTAAAATCAAACTAATTTTTCTATTGTTAGATAAATTAATTTAAATAATAAATCATAATAAACTCTAATTATACACAATGTTATTTTTAATATATGGTTTCTACTAATTTAAAATTTTAGATTATTCTATATAAGATAGGTAAATTTCATAAATTGTATAAATTTTTCTAAAAGACAATCATCTTAAAAAAATAAAGAAACTTCTCTTCAAAATTATTTACAGTACTCACTGTTATGTATATATAGACCTGTCAATGGATCAAATTTTAATCTGAATCTAAGCCAATAATTAGGATATAGAGTAGACATTCAATCCGATAATCTGTTAGCAATTCAAATTTGATAATCCATTAGCAATTCAATTTTGATAATTAGTTAGCTAAACAAATCATATATGGATTATAATCGATCCAATTCGATAATAATCCAATCTGATATAATATAGTATATAATTTATTATAAATATATTATCTAATGTTATTAAAATGTTTTTTTATCATTATTTCCTTCTTCTTCCCTCTCTCTATTTTGTCTCTCTTTATTTTTTTTCTTTAATAAAAACTCAAATACTTACTTTTCTACTATTTTTTTCCTATATATTTTATTTTTCTTCTCAGGCTTCTATATTTTTTTCTTAATCATTATTTGCTAATCTCTTTTGATCTTTTTATAACAATTATATTCTTTATTGATCGGGTTATCCGATTGGATATCCGATTAATAACAATCTGGATATGGATTTAATTATATGAAATCCATCAGGTTATCAACTTGCCTATCTCTTATAGGATTCAGATCAGGCCTGATCCAATCCAAATCCGATCCATTTCAGGCCTATGTATATATATTTACACTAATTGGTAAATATCTTCATCTTAATGTTATTTATTAATATTCCTATATTTGGTTTTGCTGACTTAGTTTTTATTTATTAATGTTTATACATTTAGTTTTGCTGAATTGTATCTAGTTGCATACACCTAAGTCCTCTCCCTGGTGACACCAATTTAAGTTTTATTTCTATCTTTTAGAAAACTTATATTATTGTTCCCCTTTATTTCGATTGATTACTATTTTCCATTCTTTGACATATGTAGGATTACTATATTACATTGTATGATATATTACATTGTATGACATATACATTAATGGATTTACATCTCTAAAATTAAAATCATGAAATTACTAGTAACATCACAACGTATTTTTACTTCAAAATTTTCACTTAATTACTCAACATATCATATTATATTAAGAATACATTATTAAGAAGAGTAGGGTCCTAAAATCATAGAATTGGTTGTTGGTATATGATATAGCAAACTGCTGATCGATAACTTTTTAATAGAAATTTTAGAAAATATTTGCTATCCCTTTTTCGTTTCCTTTTTGACTTTTCTTAATGACAAGGAAAAAAATTTAAAAGGGGTCGGAATTAAGAAAATGTCATTTTGGAGTTTTATCAACAATTAATTTGCTTATGCGGGGATCCATTATTTTCTAACTCCATATGTAAGGAATTACAAAAAATAAAAAATTGGTGAATTAGGGAAGTTTGTTCATGAATGAAAAATATATGAACCATGAATCTTGTTATACCTTAGAACAAGACATTTTTTTTTATCTTGAGACATTGGCAGTTGTATTGGAATACGATCAAAGAAACTAAGAAATGTGAATTTCTCTAATAAGGAAAAAAATTATATTAAAAGAATTGCCTATAAATAACTTTATATTTCCCCACTATAAGCTATAATATTTTATATTATATCAAAAGAATGGTTACTTAATAAATTTCTTTATACTTTTCTTATGTAGTAAGAAATTTTCTCGATCATTATCTTTTTACAAAATATTTTGCAGTATTATTATCATCATCCAACAAATATAATAAACGTAATTATTCAATTTGAAATTTTGTGACAAGAAAATAATGAAATTATTTAAAACAGTTGTCACGAATAAAAATTTGTAGGGAAAGAGATTTTTTAGCCACGAAAAACAGATCTACCACAAAATATCTTCGTGGCAAAAGAATTAATAGTCACCACGAATAAGAATTCATGCCAAAAATAACATATGGCCACAATGGCTAAAAGTTGTGGCGAAATAGAATTTTTAGTCACAAAAAACAAATCATCGCAGATTAATAAAAGATCTACTGCAAAATTAGTTAAGTGGCAAAAGAATAAAGAATTGTCACAAAAACAAATTCATGGTAAAAAAAAAAAGATTTCGCAACAGTGATTAGAAATTCGTGGTGAAAGAAAAACTTTAGCCACGAATATAACATTGTCGCAAATTTTTAAAAGATCTGCTACAAAAAGAATTTTGTCACAAAAAATAAACAATCGCCACGGAAAAATTTTTGTGGCAACAATTAATTTTTCATGGCAAAATTGCCACCAATATTTATGTCGTCGTTGATATTCATGGCAAAACCTATTCCCGCATAATAGAGGGAGAGGAAAAATGGTGAGAAAGGATTTCGCCACGACTTTTGCCACGAAAAAGTTAATTCATGGGTAATTATAATATTAAATTTTTGTGGCAAAATTACTCTTTTTTGTCATGATTTTTTACTCGTGGCAAATATTTTCGTGGCAAAAACCCAAAATTACTCTTTGTAGTGGATTTATATATTTAAGTTTCACCCTCTCTAATATCTTAAACTTTTGGAGTAGATAGTTGTTAACATGGTATCAGAGCCCAAGTCACTATAAAATTTCCCACCATTCATATATTCAAACCTAATACATATTTATATGACCTCCCATCAGATAAAGTATCTTTTCATATGGAGTATTTGTCACCTAATTGAGGCACCTCTAAGCCTCTTGTTTTGTTAGCTTATGTTCCAACAGGTGGAGTTACATTTTTTCTAGCACAAACCTTTATTCTCCCACCATTTCAACCATCGTATATGAATTGGATCGAAGATAACCTTGGCCATCACAGTGATGCTTCTCTTATTGCAAATATACAATACTATCTTGTTCGATGGAAAGGTTATCTAGATTTTGAAATCACATCGAGTACTGATGATGAGTTTTTTCCTGATGACTCAATTTTTTTTTAGCAATACATATGCAATTACTCTTCAGAGAAGTGTTCTTCTCAGCCGAAAAGAATTGATGTAGGACGAGTTATAATTTATGTGGATGAGCCGAATGTGTTATGCCTCTACTTTTAGAAAAGGGGTAAAGACAAATGAAATTATTAATTTAATTTAATTTAGAGTTAATTTTATTATTGTCATTATTTTAGTTTTAATGGGTATTTTAGTACTTTAATATTTTAGGGTTTCTTAGTATTTATTTATATTTTGCCTATATAAAGGATTCTGTGTAACTAAACAATTTAGTTTTTGATGATTAAATATATTTCGTGAGTTTGTAAACTCCTCCAGTATCTTCTCTTCTCCCTTTTGTTCTTGCTTTTCTTAATCCCTCAGTCTCTCTAGCCTCTCTCCTTTAGTCTATTTTCTCATCACTCCCATTTCATCTTCTGTCTTCTCATTCCCTTATTTCTCTTTGGTTCATTGTCAATTTGATAGCTAAGTATTACTAGCTTTTGGTTCCGCATGAATGGATGGGTGTTGAATGTTATGCATTCTAGTATCTTAATTTGCATATTTTATTCTCTTAGTGATAGTTTATATGTGATTTTACTCTATTTTTGTGTTTTCTGTCTTTGTCAGGGCCTTAAAGATTATTTCAGATAAGATCATAATTTTGGGCTTTTAAAGATGATATCCAATAAGGTTATATGAAGCCTACATCTAATGGGTCAATTCAACTCCATATTTCAACTCAAATCAGCCCAAGGAAGAGGTTCAAAAGAATTACAATTATTTAAGAAGATTACGGGCCTGAAGCCCAATTCTACACTTAATCCAGTTTTAATCCCATTTTGAAAAGTGAACTGAAAAGCTTATTTTCGAGTGTCAATTCGACTTAATTCTTGCATAGGTTGAACGAAATTCAATTTTGGACACTTTTGTATTTCACATAAATTTCGTGAATCGGACTTCTACTGGGTCAAAACTTGGGCCGAATGTCAGCAAAAAAAATATACCTATTTAGGGCTGCGGGAAAACCCTAATTATCTCCTAATTGGATTAAGACTTTATGTATTCTCTTGAGGTATAAAGAGGTGAATTGGAGGCTGTTTTGGGAGGAGAAAAGAAGTGGAGGTCAAGGCAGAGAAGACAGAGACAATCCGGGTTTTATTTACTTATTGTCTTTTATTATTTTGTTATCTTCTTCTTCTATCATGTGTAACTAAAATCCTCAACTAAGGTTGAGAAGCAAACCTCCATTAATGAAGTGAAGTTCTTTTATTCATTAATTGATTCCCATGTGTATGATTTAATTGCTTATGATTTTCGCTTCTTGTGATTAATTATTTTATAATTCCTTCACCATCTATATTATGTATACGTGGTAGTTAGAAAGTATTATAATTAATCTAAGCTTGGGTTTGTATTTCTTAAAAGTGATAATCTTTGATCTTATGTTTTTCATTAAATTGGATACATAAGACGCTTAGAATTTTACACTAGTAAAGCGAAGGAAAATCTACCTTTTTAATATATTTTTCATAGTGCTTTATTGATAAATCTTGAGTTAGCAATAGATTGATTTCTTGATTGTTACTCTAAATTTGGGAATTAATAAATGAATATTAGAAGCTTCATGGATTTAATGGTAGTGGAATCCGACATCTTAGTTATTTTTTCTATTTGATTTTAATAGTGTTATTTTATTTACATATTAGTTTAATTTATCTCAAATCAACCAACTTGTGTTAAACTAGATTAGTTTTAAATTAATTTGAATTTGTTTTAGTTTTTCTTCTCAAAGCATTCCATTGGGTTCGACCTCGTTCTTGCCGATCTATAATTCAATAGATTCGTACACTTGCGAGTTATTTTACACTTTTAAAACAACATCAGTTAACATAGTATCAAAGCCAAATGTCTCGTGTTCAAACCTCACCGTTACCCTGATAATTAAAATTATAATACGTGTTGAACCAAAAGAATGCCACATATGAAAGGACGTGTTGAAAGATTTGTGTATTAAAGTTACACCCTCTCTAATATATTTAGCATGAAATATGAGTACTAAAGAAGCCAAGTTTGAAGTTAATATATAATGTGATACAATCCTAAGTTGACACAATCATATTTGAACTTGAACTAAATATCGAACTAGATCGAGTTGAATAACGATGCTTATTTCAGAATGGTAGTTGAATTTCATTCAGTAATTCCTAATTAAGAGTCATCTATGGGTTCAACTTATGATCTAAAAAAGATAACAGTTTTTTCGTGAAAAATCACACACATGATATATATACTAGTGCATGTCAGTGCCTACGACACTATCATACACTCTTAATTATGACTGTTAGAGAGGATTATTTTGACCACCATGATTGATTTTTTTAATCACTTTTGACTGTTAGATTGATTTTTTCGTCTTATTATACCAAGCTTAAATGTAATATATATAAATAAAGATATGTATATGGGTCACACCATCAATTCTGCTGGAAGCTTTGAAGGGCTGAATTAATTACATTATAATATGCAAGGTGCTCACTACTTCAATCTTCTATAAAGGGTTGAAAATTAATGAATTTGAAATTACTATTAAATATACTCAGGGCTAGTTTGGTATGCTAGAATGAAATAAAATGGGAATGAAATGAAGTCAGGAATAGAATGAGAATAGAATGGAATGACCATTCTTATTCCAATATTTGACTACAGGTAGAGAATGATGTAAGAATGAAATAATTACCTTCCAACATGTTTTATTTTTCTATATAAAATAGAATCGGTTTTAAAAATAGGATATTTGGCTAATTTAATTTAATTACCATGTAAAAAAAAAAATTAATTACTCATTCAATTAAAACTTTATAAATCAAAATATAATCCGTCTTTTTCTTTTAGTCAAGATTAATATAATCTTTTAAACGAAAAAAAAAGTAATATTTTATTAAAAACTGAAAGTGATAAAAATTAATATTTTATTAAATATTTTAATAGGTATATATATATATTCTAGAGTGAGTTGTAAAAGAAAGAGATGCATTAATGAAGAGAGATGATGATTTTAATACTAAGTGAGAATGAAATGGTCATTCCATAATTCAAGAAGTGGAATAGTTTTATTGGAATAAACATTCCAAGAGAATGACTTGGAATGACCATTTCATTTTTAATGTAACACAACAATCGAGAAAAAGATAATCAAAGGTGAAATGATCATTCTATTCCACCCTTCATTCCTGCGTACCAAATTAGTCCTCAATAGAGCTATTTAATTATCTGGATCAATGGTACGTTCGATCTGTCTGTGTGTGTAGTGGGAGGGTACTCTGATTTCTTGCTGTTTTGGGTCCTTGTCTTGTAATTAGTCTCCTCCAATGAGAATACCTCTCTCTTTGTTATTGCTATCCGATTTTCATCTATACAGTACTAGTGTATACAGTAACAACCAAGTAGTAGTAGTGTATATTTTTGTCTGTTTGTTTGGTCTGAAAGGGCTCGTCAAACGAGGTTGAGCTTCTTCTAATTCGGGTTACCTTTCCTTCTCTCTTTTAGCCTTCTGCTAAACTCTAATGCCCTTCTACGTTCCATCACCTCAACAATCTAGTAAGAGAAACAAATATATATATATATATAGACATACTCCTATATATATTGTATGATCTTTTAATACATACACCCCTCCCTTTGCTATTTCGTACCCACTAACTTTTTCAGATTCATTTCACATCCCAAACACAGTTCCCTTCAATCTTCTAGTCTTTATCTCGATCTGTCACCCCATTTTTCATTCTCTGAATACACTTAAACAACTCAACCTCTCTCTCTATCTCAATATATGCATGGATCGTAGTCACAATTATTGTAGCCATAGACTTCACCATCTTACCATTTCGCTTCTCTCTCTCTTTCTAATGATTTCAAGCTCTAATTACATGAGATTCATAGCTGAAGGTAAACGTGTCACTGTTAAATTTTCAGATATATATATATATATATACACGCACACACACGCATACATATAAGGTCACACATGCAATTCATGAAGTGCAATATGAGGTAATTGTTTTTCACATTTTGGCAGGTAGAACAATTTCCAAGCCACTTTGTCATTCTCAGGTGAGAATTTCTCTCTCTCTCTCTCTCTCTCTCTCTCTCTCTATATATATATATATATAATTGATGAAGATATCATATATTGATTTTTTGGTGTTGTGGCATGCATGAATATATATGGATAGAAAGTAAAGGAAGAGAAGGTGATATTGAGAGGCCAGCTGATTGGTTCGAGACCTCCACGGTGTGAAAGGAGATGTAGTTCGTGTGCGCACTGTGAGGCCATTCAGGTGCCTACAAACCCACAATTCAAAACTGGAACAAAAAAAAACTCTTCTTCAATTCATGAGTACTATTCCAGAGGTAACGATGACCGCTCCAATTACAAACCCATGAGTTGGAAGTGCAAATGTGGGAATTCCATTTTCAACCCATGATTATATATATATATATATATATATTGTACTAACAATAATTTAAGTTAATTAATTCAAGTACTTTACCCACCATTTGAATCTTTTATTATGTATATGATGAGTAATACACTTTCTCCTTTCTTTCTTTTGCTAGCTTTTGGCTTTAACTGGTTTTAATAATTGGAGATATGGTGTATTTTTTGAGATCTTTTCCTCAATATTTTCTCCATTAACTTAGCCCTGTAACATATATGTTCATCATTGTCACACTCTTAGAATGAAGCATATAATTGCTTGCTTCCTTGGTTTGTTTTTAGATTCTCTCTCACTATATATATATATATATCCCAAACTACAAATGCACACATATATATATATATATGTTTTATCTTCTAGTGGTACTATATGTGTGTGATTGAAAATTAGAAAGAACATACATGGGTGATAACTTAAATGACTCGTGACTGTGCACATGCAAGCAGTAACGTGTAGTTGAATACTGTTAACGAAGAAAGGAGGACTAATAGGTGACAGATAAAAGATTTGATTGAAGTACTGGAAGATCGAGGATTTGGAGTGTGTGTGTGTGTGTGACTGTATGTGTATATATACACACACTCCAAATATATATATATATATATACACGATCTGACTTTTATCACAGAATGGCAGGCACCGTTAGGTCACCACAAGTTTACTGTAGTTGACTCGGCTTTTCTCGATCGACCTGCAACAAATCTCAACTTCCCCAAATCTCCATAATGACATTGAAACTGCCAGTTGGAAGACAGACATATATATGCCATTATTGGTCAAACTACTGAGATATATATTAGAGGCAAGAAATTATTATTACATGTTGTGATTGGCCGAACCATGACGTGTGGGACGTGTAAAAGATCAGAGTGAAGAGGATCGGCAATGGTAAAATGATCACGGAGCAAAAGTAAATAGTATATTAGAGCTTACCATGAGCATTAATTGATAATATTTTATTTTTCTTTTCTTTTCTTTTTGGGTTGACGCAAATAATTCAAAACTTAATCACATATTTCTTCTGAGGGGGTTAAATTTGACGAGGATCATTACTAGCTAGCTTTTGAAATTAATTAAAAGAAAGCTTATAATTTATTAAAGTTGTCTATTTTGTTTTGTTTTTTAAGCAAAACAAAGGTACAAAACAACTTCATTTTCGTACTATCACACTGGTCAAGCCCTATGGTGTAGCAATTGAAGTCCATAGAAGTTGATCTCGAAGGCTCAAACAATAAAGTCAAATGACATAATATATACATAGATTAATTGGACTATCATGTATGATCTAATATCCCAAACAACAAATATTCGAAGCAATTTTTCCTATCGAGAATGCGAGCATGCATTGTTATTTTGATGTGAGATATAGAACATAAATTGGTGGAAAGATGATAGATACATACAACATGAGGGCATGCACATGATGTATTAGAAGACAGACACGTTATGGTGAGAGAGAAGCCCGAAGGATTTGTCTAACAGTTGAGAGAGAGAGAGAGATATATATATATATAGTTGCTTTTAACAGTCAGATGATAGGGATGTTTCATGCACGTTTCCACCTCTGGTGCGTGATACACTTAATATCTGCCATGACCCTATGATTATTCTTATATATGTTTATATAATATATATTACTGCAAAACTCATGTTTCTTTTGGACTACGACAAGTTAAAATCCCTCAAAGGTAATCTAATTTGCATGTTTTATATTAACATTTAATACATTAAAGGTTTAAAATGTGTGCTTTTAAAAAAACTAAAAACTCACGTCGTTTCACAAAACATTCTAAATGAAGCCTTTAGAGAAACTTGCGGCTTCTTTCTGCAACACTCTGTTTAGAGGATAAAGACCACATTCTCTCTCTCTCCGCCTTACTCTTCGTCTACTTAGACTTTAAGAGACCCCTTCCAAAATCACTTCTCTTTGATGTCAACAGACAAATGTCTTCTTCTTTGTAACTGAAGCTAATTAGATTAAGTAACTTGAACAAACAAGCAAAATCATTTACTTGATGATGCAAATTGAATTACAAATTCCATCCATTCTTCACCTTATACGATAGATTATATATTATAGATAGAGAAAAATAAAAATAAATAGAGCACCCAAAGTTGCAGACAATTGGAAGATGACCCTGGAAAGATGATACAGGAAGACTATTACCGACAGTGATGACCATATAGCGACGGAAACTACAGAAAGAAAATCCTAACTGGAGATGAATTTCCGGCAATGATGACCATGTAGCGACGGACATTACAGAAAGAAAATCTAACTGAGATGAATTCGACTCAACATTATCAACCGGCATTATCACTAAAGTACAACAATGACAATATTTTATAATTTCAATGATTTGACAAATTATTGATCATAGTTTGAAAAAAATTAGAAGTGTCTGTGAATTCAACTTTACAATAAGTTACAGAGATTTTAACTTAAAATGATCCAAATCCGTTTCTTATAATTACACAAGTTCCATAATTTTCAAGTAATACGAACGAGTCTGCCCATTAATAAAAAACAAAAGCAAATATATGATTCTAAAACGAACATTTGAGTTAAAAAAAACGTACTAGCCAGCATTAATACTCTGACCTCCTCTGAGTTTCGGAGTAATTACCATCAGATAAAAGTTTGAAAAAAAAAATTAAAAAGTCACCCTTCTTTAAAGTCTGATAAAATTACAGTCAACATACTTTGTTAAAGGATTATTATCACGGTTAAACAATTATTTTTGAAATGCCAAAAATGCCTCTCAATGAAATAAAATTAGTTAATTATTCCACTGATCATTATAAAATGACAATTTTAACCCTATATTTTATGACTAAAAAACACTAAATATTTTAATGCATAATACTAAATATATTAAATTCTTAATTACTATAACTGTTATTTTGTTATAGTTTTTTCATTAAAGAGAGAATGAAATATAAAATTGTAGATTATATACATTTATGTAATTACATCTTACATATTTATTTTGTGATTATACATATTAACATGTAATTGGATATTACATATTTATTTTTGTCTTTCCTGCCATTTTTCCTCTCCCTCTATTATGCGGGAATTGTTTGAGAATCCTTCGTACCAAGTCCGGTCAATAAGTTTAGCATCCTATACAAATCATTTGTATTAATTTGTGTCTATCATAGCAAACAAAAATAGAAAAATAAATAAATAAAAATCCATCATGCATGGCTGATAAAAAAAAAAAAAAAAGACCAGAACCAGAAGACACCAATATGAACTCTCAAGTAAACCGATCCCACACCAAAGTCACCATAATGTACATATCTAAATAAAATAGTCGATCACACACATATTATATCCTTGTGTGATGTCTTTATATACGCAACAGAGTTAACTATTCCATGTTACAATTTTAGAATAGCATGATTGATTACTTCTTGTAAAGGAATGTTTGTCTTCTATCACAAATTTTCATATGGAACTGTACTTACTAATGCATCCCTGATTTACTTTTTCAATTTTAGAATAGGTATCCTTGCTCTTCTGGTGAGGCTGGTAATGTAATATTGCAGGCCAATTCATTTACCTTGATGAGAAAAAAAAAAAATCTAAGTTTCCGTTAGGGTGAAAGGTGTATCAGCTTACGTTAGACTTAAAACAGAGGAAAGTATACATCATTAAGACAGAATAAGAGGGGGCAATACATCTCCCTACACATTTAAATTCGAAGAGGGAAGAGAGACAATAGTGCTATGTGTTTGGCTCACAATGCCGACTCTCACGTGGTAAGCCAAGACTGGTTGGCTCGTAACATGGGTCTGGGTAAGATGCGCGGGCGTGCCAGTGTTCCATCGAACACAAGTGTGGTTAAACCAAACTATTCCTATTTCAGACCGTGAGTCGGTCCTCTTAAGGATCAGGCGACTGAAGGGGAGTAGAATGACCCTCCCCGCTAGGTTCTCAATGCCTTGAAGACAAGGACTTTCAATCTTGAATGAGGGATTGATAACGAGACTAGAAATAAAGTGCAGAGTAAGAAATTCAACATGTTTATGAAGAAATGAATTTCATTGATGCTCAAAAACAAGTTACATTTAAAGAACTAAAGTGCTGAGAAGATAAAGTACAACTAGTTAAAATTACTGAACTAAAGCTAAGAAGCTAAAGTAAATAAAATAAAGCTAAGATAAAGCTAAGGAGCTAAAGATCTAGATAGATATGAAAGATAGAATTGTGAAAGTAAAAGTTATAAGCTAAGATAAGATGAGAAAGATAGTTAACAAAGGCATGTTCGATGTTGGTCTTGGGACCTCTCTTTTGTAGGACTTGCATCAGTATTTATAGAGACCCTTGGTCTGATCATGTCCTTCTAGGCAATAAATGGGTGCAGGTTGAAAGTGGTCTCCCAACTACATTGTTGAGCCTATTTTGGCATATTAGCACATTTCTCCATGGACAGACAAAGATGTATATCTGGCATGACATTTTTGGCTTTGGCTTGTGGGATCTTTCAGGTTGTTGACTTAGGTTGCTCACTATTTCTAGCTTTCCTCAACCACCAATTATGACTCTGACTCTTGACTAGGCTAGAGTGCTCTGACCATTCTGATTCCTTTATCAGAGGTGGGTGAGATTCTCCCATTTGAAGCTTTGAGTCTTTGAACCTTAGAAATTGATCAAGTTGTCATTTCTATTTTTAGCTTTCGTAGTCTTCAGATCTGGCTTCTGGGTTCTCGAGCCCTTGAAATTTGCAGCTGGTTATACTTTGACCCGGATCAAATCTTGGTTGGTTTCTGAGACCTAAAAAGATATCAATTCTATCTTGCACGAACTCAGCCATTTTAGGCATGGTTAAGACTTTTAGGCCATGAGTGGCCAAAAGCTCTTAGGCGTCTTTCTTAGGCGATGAGGTCGAGAGTCTCTTAGGCGACTTGATCGAAATGCTCTTAGGCGACTAGTCATCGAGACTCTTAAGCGATGAGTCGTCGAAAGTCTCTATCAACCAGTCACCGAGAGTCTTAGGCAACTTGATCGAAATGCTCTTAGGCGACAAGTCGTCGAGACTCTCTAGCAACTAGTCGTTGAGAGTCTTAGGCAATTCTTTCCTTAGGTCACTCTCTTAGGTGAGAAATGGTCGAAATATTCTTAGGCCATGATTGGCCAAAATCCTTAGGCGAGGAGTGATTGAGACTCGACTAGGCAACTCTCTCCTTAGACGACTTGATCAAGAATCTCTTAGGCGATTCTCGAAATGCTCTTAGGCCATGGTTGGCCGAGACTTTTCAGGTGACTTGATCGAAATGCTCTTAGGCGACTAATCGTCGAGAGTCTCTTAGGTGACTAGTCGTCGAAAGTCTCTTAGGTGACTCGATCGAAATACTCTTAGGTGATAAGGTTGAGAGTCTCTTAGGCGACTTGATCGAAATGCTCTTAGGCGACTAGTCGTCGAGACTCTTAGGTGATAAGGTCGAGAGTCTCTTAGGCGACTCTCTCCTTAGACGACTTGATCGAGAATCTCTTAGGCGACTCTCGTCGAGAGTCTTAGGCGACAAGTCGTCGAGATTCTTAGGCGACAAGTCGTCGAGAGTCTCTAACAACTAGTCGTCGAGAGTCTTAGGCAACTCTCTCCTTAGGTCACTCTCTTAGGCGAGAAATGGTCGAGACTCGATTAGGCAAGAAGTGGTCGAGACTCTATTAGGCGACTCTCTCCTTAGACGACTTGATCGAGAATTTCTTAGGCGACTCTCGTCGAGAGTCTTAGGCCACCAGTCATCGAAAGTCTTAGGCGACAAGTCGTCGAGAGTCTTTTAATCTTGGCCACGTGTCCTAATAACTTTGGCCATAATTTAGGTGTTAACACTATGTGAGACCATTGAGCAACACAGAACCTCCTAAAAATCCCACAAACAGAACCGCGGATTATCATTGAGATTTAAAATTAAAAGATAATAATAGTAATCAAGCCCTAATTGATTGGAGACAAGGAAGCAAAAAATTAAGAAATGGACTCACTTTTGGCTCTTGACCGATGATAAATCTGAGGAAATTAAAAGTAACAATTCGTAACCACCAATGGCTTTCCCAAAAGCTTATCCTATAGCATTACCTGTGAGAAATTTGTTGTCAACATGAAATATTGCAAAAACCCTCAAAGATGGACTCCAAGAGGGGCACTTCTGTATTTTTTTTTTTTGTTAGGCAAGCAACACGTACTCACAAAAAATACATACACATCCCCGACCGACGTAGGGGTCTTGAACCGCTCACCTCCCTTTTAGGGACCAAGTGCCACTTTTCATACACTCCATTTAAGTCTTTCAATCATTATAGGAAAGTTATTAGACCAATTATCTTATACGGAGCATAGTATTGGACTTTAAAAAAGAAATAAGAACAACATCTTTGTCAAAAATTTAGGCTAAATTGAGAGAAAAATATTAGAGAAATAGGACAGAAATACTCTTTTATTATGTATTCAAAGTGTGACTGTAATATGAATTTATAATTATCTAAAGAACAAAAAATAAGGAAGTCAACAATATATGGAAAGCAGTGATTCTGCCACTAATTAAGGAATAATTGATACATCTTTAATTAAGGAATAGTTGACCGACGACACTCCCCCTCAATCTGGAGAGTAGATGTCAACAACTCTCAACTTGCTGCAGATAGAATCAATGACATGCTTTGGAAGTATCTTAGTAAATATATCTGTTAATTGATTATCAGATGATACAAACAAAGTCACAATTTCTTTGGAAGTCACCTTAGAACGAATGAAATGACAATCAACTTCAATATACTTGGTTCGCTCGTGAAAAACTGGATTACTGGCAATATGAATAGCTGTCTGGTTATCACAATAAAGAAGAGACGGGTATTGAATTGAAGACCCAAATTCTTGTAACAGAGTGCTCAACTAAGTTAGCTCACAGGAAGTATAAGCCATGACACGGTACTCAGCTTCAGCACTAGAACGTGCCACAACCGACTGCTTTTTACTTTTTCAAGTTACTAAATTGCCTCCTATAAAAGTACAGTAGTCAGCCGTTGATCGTCTGTCTGAGAGAGAACCTGCCCAATCACCATCAGTATAACCTTCGATGTGCAACTGTCTAGATGACTGATAGAAAAGACCACAACCCAGAGCCCCCTTAAGATACTTCAAAATCCGTATAACCACGTTCATGTGAGAAATTCGTGAGCTAGTCATAAATTGACTCACAACACTGACTACATAGGCAATATTTGGACGAGTAATGGTTAGATAAATCAACTTGCTTACAAGACGTCTGGACATCTCTGGATCATCAATCAAGTCACCAACCTCAAACAATAGCTTCAAATTAGTTTTCATGGGAGTTGTTGCAAGTTTAGAGCCAAGATAACTCGTATCCCTTAAGAGATCAAGAATATATTTTCTCTAAGATAAACAAATCCCTTTCTTTGATCTAGCAACCTCAACACCAAGAAAATAACGGAGCTTGTCCAAATCTTTAGTGAAAAAATTCAAACCCAAATGATGAATCAAGGTCTGAATCCCCTCCTTGTCACTCCTAGTAATGACAATGTTATCCACATAGACCACCAAAATTACAATGTCACACTTTGTCTTTTCAAAGAAAACTGAATGATCAACTTGACTTCTAGTCATGCCATGAGCAACCATCGCCTTGCTAAACTTATCAAACCATGCACGAGGTGACTGTTTGAGTCCATAAATAGATTTCTTGAGATGACAAACACACTCCCCCTTGGACTCAAATCCAGGTTGCTGAGCCATGTACACTGTCTCGATAAGATCACTCTGAAGAAAAGCATTTTTGACATCGAGTTGATAAAGAGGTCAGTCAAGATTGGCAGCAAGAGAAATAATAATGCGAACAGAGTTAAGCTTAGCCACAGGTGAGAAAGTCTCAGTATATTCAATGTCATAGGTCTAAGTAAAACCCTTACCAACAAAACGAGCCTTTAAATGATCAACAGTGCCATCGAAATTTTGTTTCAATGTAAAAACCCAACGGCAACCAGCAACATGAGTACTTGTAGGCTTTAGAAGAAGATCTCAAGTATGATTCAATTGTAAGGCATGCATTTCCTCTTCCATAGCTTTCCGCCAGCTAGGATGGTTAAGAGTTTCCTTGTATGACTTAGGAACAATAATAGATAACAATGATAAAGAGAAAGGTCGGAAAGATGAACAACTAGATCTGTAGGAGCCAAGGAAGATGATAGAGGATGTAAGGAAGGCTCTACATGTTCAATCACTGGAGTAGGTGGCACAAGAGATTCGTCCTGAGCAGTGGTAGAAGTAGAAGCGGTATTCTTGCGAGCATGTCGAGTATAAACCCTAAGAGCAAGAGGAGTATCAAGAACCGAAGATGAGAAAACAATGTCTGGAAAGATAGGTTCCTCCACTTGATTACCCTCCTTAGAATAATATGGAATATACTCAAAGAATGTCATATCAACACACACAAAATGTTTTCTCAAAGATTGACTGTAATACCTATATCCTTTCTGAGTGCGAGAATAACCCAAAAATATGCATTTGTGAGCTTGAGGATCAAGCTAGTCTTATATTGGATTTAAATTATAAACAAAACAAATGCACCCAAACACTTTTGGAGAAAGAGAAAATGGATCCTTATCAGGAAACATCATCTGAAAAGGTGATTTTCCTTGAAGGACCCGAGATGACATTCTATTTAATAGATATGTCGTAGTAAAAACTACGTCTCACCAAAAATGCTTAGGCACATTCATTTGAATCATCAAAGCCCAAAAAATAGCAACAATTGGTCCATTTTTTCTTTCAACAATTTAATTTTGTTGGGGAGTATCAACACATGAAGTTTGATGGGTGACACCTCTAGACTCAAAAAATGCTGAAAGAGACCATCTTTATACTCAAAGGCATTATTAATTCGAAGAATATGTAACTTAGCATTCAACTGATTAGTTATCTCAGTATAAAAAGATTTAAACACATAAAAGACTTGAGATTGATCTTTAAGAATATATAACGAAGTTAAATGACAATAATCATCAATAAAGAAAATAAAATAACGGGCACCAGCTAATCCAGTAGTTTGGACTGGACCCCGAATATCAAAGTGAACAAGCTTAAAAAAGCGTAAACAAAGCCCATCAGTTCTAAGCTTAAAAGTAGCCCTATGATACTTGCTAAGTTCACACGTTTCACAATTAAAACTAAAATTTTTTGGTAAAGAATGAACTAAACACCGAAGATTGTCAGATGAAAGATGTCCAAGATGACAATGCCACTGATATGGAGAAGTCGAGGTATAGAGTGTTGATGCAATAGGTGAACAAGACGACTGAAAATAGTAGAGCCCATCCTTCTCAAATCCCCCGCCAATCATCCTCTTCGTCTTTAGATCCTGAAAGATATAGGATATAATGTTATTAAGCAATTTAAAGCAGAAGTAATTTTACGAACAAATAAAAAGTTAAAAGGAGACTAAGGTAGATACAAGACGGAAGAAAAAGTTAGACTAGATGTACTAACGGTACCAATTCCTTGGACTGGAGACTTGGTACCATTAGTTATTGTAACAAACGAGGGAGAAGATACACGAATAATGTCAGACAGAAGAGGGGAGTTACCTGTCATATGATCTGTTGAGAAATAAGTCTCCAATCACGAATCACCAAATATTACGATGTGATGATAAGTAAACAAGTACGAAGAAATTTGCAAAAACACACTAAGAATATACGTGGTTCGACAAAACAAGCCTACGTCTACGGAGAACTCGATTTCACTATATAAATTGTAACAGTACAAGTAGAAAGATTGTATCAAGAGTACACTCAACTCTCAACCCTTAACTCTTGTACACCCAATCTCACTCAAAAGAAAATCACAAATTCTAAACAAGAATTCTCTCTCTAAGTGTCCTCTCAATAACAATGATAGTATTACCTCTATGCAAGAGTTGCCCTCTCAAAACAATGAGAGTAACCTCTCAAATATAATGAGAGTATTGCTTCTTTTATTCTTACTCCTCTCAACCTATAATATAAGTAACTATTTATAGAGCTCAAAACTCAATTTCTTGGTGGACTAGGATTACAATTCCTTAGAGCCCAAGACTTGCCTAACAAGTACTTTCCATCCTTGAGACCAAGACTTACCTACTAAGAAATTACCTAATAAGATACAACTCTATAATAGAAACTAATTACAATAGGAATTTGAGTCAACCTAACATGATCTGAGGCCCCGGAATCAATAATCTAAGATGTACTAAAGGAAGAATGAAGACAAGTATTACCTGAATCACCAAAAGTAGCTGTGGAAATGGATGGAAGATTGATACGCTTGACAATTGAATCATACTCAGCTTTGAAGATAAGAACCTATTCTTCAGCAGTAAGATTAGGGTTTTTCCCCTCAATCACAACCTGATTTGCCCATGCAAGTTTGCCGTGAAGTTCCCAACAGTAATCAATAAAGTGATTAGTGCGACCACAGTGTGTACAAGTTCTACCACCATGACCACGACGATCACCTCTTCCCCCACCACCACCTCTACAAGTATGAGGAGGACTGCGTCCTCCTCGGCCGCCACGTGAAGTATCTAATCGCTCAGCTCGAGCAACAAGGGCAAAACGATCCTCCTTCTCTGTAGTAAAAGAGTGGATAGAGACACGTCGAACACGGGCAAAAGTCTAACTAATAGTTGGCAAATCTTTGCCTAAGAGAATCTGAGAACTAATGGGAGCAAGTTCTAGCCAAAGTCCTAATAAAAATTTTGCTACCCGAAATTCTTCTCTATGTTGTTTCTAAGTCTCTAAATCCGTAGTCAAAGGCTAATAAACATTAAGTTCTTCCCACTTGCCTTTTAATTCCGAGTAATATTCTTTAATCGATCGGTCATCTTGTTGAAGAGAAAATATATTCTGGTACAACTAGTAGATGCGAGAAATATTCTTTTCTGACAAGTACATTTCTTTGAGTATGTCTCAAATCTCCTTAGCAAACTCCAGAAACGAAACATTATTAAACACCTCTGGTTCCATACTATTCCATAGCCAAGTCATAATCTGTGCATCGTCTTGTTCCCATGCATCAATCTGTTTTTTCTCCTTGGGTTTGGATGACAAGATGTAAGAAAGTATTGCACGTGCTTTCAAAAAAACTTGGACTACCCAAGACCATTGAAGGTAATTGGAACCCTTCAATTTGGTAGTAGTTATCAAGCCGAAAAAGAGAGAGTCCTTGTTTTCCAATTTGTCACCCATGATAGTCGAGACGAGACAATCCGAGTACAAAAGAGAGAACTATAGAAGATTGAACATGAAAAAGAACTATAGAATATTGAACAAGAAATAGAGAAAGAACATAATACTTTTTGTCTTTTTTTTAAGTCATCTTTGCCAGAATTTAAGAGAACTTTCTGTTTTTTTTTTTGGAGACCTAGGGTTCTGGATTATTTTGCCAAAGAAAGAATAGAGAAACAAAATATATAGAGAAAAACTAGAGAAATTGAGAAAAAGAAAAAGAGAAGAAGAAAAAGCTTCTTACCTTATGTCTTCAACGTGGATCTTGATACTCTGATACCATGTCAAGAATATAGGCTAAGTTGAGAGAGAAATATTAGAGAAAGAGGAGAGAAATAGACTCTTTTATTATGTATTCAAACTGTGACTACAATCTTAATTTATAATGATCTAAAGAACAAAAAATAAGGAAATCAACAATATATGGAAAGCAATGATTCTACCCCTAATTAAGGAACAACTGATATATCCCTAATTAAGGAATAGTTGACTGACGACTGCCTTCATATAGTTGAAATGAAAATGTTAAGATGGATGGTAGAAATGACTAGAAAAGATAGGATAATCAAAGTTTGAGGAATAAATTAGGAATGACGCCTATTAGAAATAAAATTAGAGAAAATAGATTTAGGTAGTATGGACATATATAACGAAGCCATATAGATGCATCAGTAAGAAGATGAAAATTAGTTTGTATAGAAAGTAAGTGACAGAGAGGTGGACCAAAACTAAAGTAGAATGAAGTTATCATAAATGACTTAAAAAAGTTAATTTAAAAAAAAAAAGGAGAAATGAATTCTAATAGAAAAGAATAGAAAGAGAGATTTCAAATGGGAGACGCATTTATATGGAATTAAGACAAGGATGATAATGCAGATAATTAAACAATTTGTGGTTTCTTTTAGTAATTAAGTGCTCTAAAGAGTATCAGCCCTTCAAAAAATCTCCATATCTAGTTTGATATATTCCTAAAGCTCAAATTTAGCCAAAGTCCTTATAATTTAATAGTACTTAAGCTCGATTTTAGCCTAGATCCTCCTTTCTCAAAGGAACATCTCACTTTACCAATTCTCTCATATTCTCCACTAAATTGCAAAAATTGTCTTCTATCCTATATATATCCTAAAAGTACACTATTAGAGTTGCAACTTTGTCAATCAAATATATAAATGTACATATCTAAATAAAATACTTAACACACATTATATCCTTCTGTGATGTCTTTGTAAAGGTAACAGACTTAACTATGGTTATATAATTTAAAGTTAGGAATTTCATGTTACAATTTTAAAATAGAATGATTACTTCTTGTAAAGGAATGTTTGTCATATATCACATATTTCCATATAAAACTGTACTTGGTGCTTGCATCCCTGATTTACTATTTCAAATTTTTGATGCTAACTCTGTACTTATTAGTTCAGAATTGAAGATAATTAACCATGTCTATTGTATCTTAGAAGATTATTTGGAAGTCATATATAATTATAGCAATTAGATTAAAAAGGAGATATAGATCATTCAATGCTGATATTAGTTATAGTAATAGAACTCTGTTCCACATTACTACTACTACTTTTTGAAGAATCAGCGCTGATGATTTTAAGTTAATTTCAGTGAATTTATGATAACAAGTTTTGGGATCTCTAAAGAGTTTGAGGGGTTTTGAGTGAAACCGTATATATCAAACAAAATTAATGTAGTTTCCACTTTCCAAAGTATATGCATTAATTTCATTGAAATCCAATAGAAGAAGAAAGTGTATGCAGTATGCTCCTCCACCTTTCCTCTATGGAATGATCTACTCCTATCCAAGGCTTTTGTGCAAGTGTCTTCTTTTTTTCTAGTGCGTATAGACCTCCTGACAGTGCCAGCTCTATGCACTAAGATAATTCATCCACAAAAATACAAGTATCCAGAACTCATACACACAGAGATAATATGAGGAAGTACTGACCAATCCAATTTGCAGTGCACGACAAACTAGTAAAGCTCAACTATGCAGAACAAAATTTGAAGTCTGAAGTAGAATGCTATAATTACCTTTGCCAAAATATCCAGAACATCCACATACATTACACTATGACCAGTGTAACCATTGAAACATCCCTCAATTGTAAAATTTTATACTAGAACACCAATCAAGAATTCTCATGTAAAATTTAATATTAGAACAACAATCAAGAATTCTCAAAAAGCATGTATCATAAAAGAAAGAAAGAATGAACCTAACCTCATTGGTTACTCCATACAGTTGAGCAGCTTGCTTCACAAACTTGCCTCCATTTATCATCACAATTACAACCTCGCAAATCAGTGCTGTGTCCATTGTATACTCTTAATATCTATCCCTTCCTTCACCATGGGCTCATTAATCTCAACTTCTCAACCTGCCGCACCGTGAGCTCAACTGCCCGGTCAATCTCTGCCTCTGTCGTGAACCTCCCAATCCCAAACCTAATTGAAATGCGTGCCATGTCCTCATCCACCCCCAATGCCCTCAGCACATAAGAGGGCTCCAAGCTTGCACTCGTGCAAGCGCTCCCACTCGAAACAGCCACTTCCTTCAATCCCATCAACAAGCTCTCTCCCTCAACATATGCGAATGACAAGTTCAAATTACCTGCATACCGACCGCCTTTCTGTACTCCCATTCACCACCACACCATCAAGCTTAGCTCTAATCCCATTCAGTAACTTCTCCCTCCTGCAACATCGAAATCCTCTTCTCATCATACTGCATTTCCTTCTTGGCCAGTTCGCACGCTGCCCCCATCCCCACAACCAATGGAGTCGGGACGGTCCCGCTCCTAATCCCCCTCTCCTGCCCTCCCCCATTCATTTGGGGCTCAACCCTAATCCTCGGCCTCCGTCTTGTATACAGAGCCCCAACTCCTTTGGGGCCGTAAATCTTGTGCCCACTCAACGACATCAAACTCACATTCATCTTCCCCACATCAATTGGAATCTTCCCCAACGCCTGCGCAGCGTCAGTGTGAAACGGAACATTCAATTCCCTGCAAATTTCCCCAATTTCTTGCATCGGTTGAATCACCTCGATCTCGTTATTCACCATCATGATAGACACGAGGCCCGTATCGGGCCGGATCGCCGAACGGAGCTGATCGAGGTCAATAATTCCGTCGGAGCCGACGGGAGGTAGGTAACATCGAAACCCTCTTGCTGTAAATGACGGCAGGAGTCGAGAACGCACTTGTGCTCCATCTGGGTAGTGATAATGTGACGTTTCTTGTCCTTATAGAAGTGCATGACTCCCCTGACGGAGATGTTGTTGGACTCGGTGGCGCCGGAGGTGAAGACGACTTCTCTGGGGAGGCGTTGATGAGTGAAGCCACCTGGGCACGAGCCGTCTCGACGGCGTCGTCCGATTCCCAGCCGTAGAGGTGGGTCCGGGAATGAGGGTTACCAAACCGGGAGATGTAGAAAGGGAGCACGGAGTCGACGGCCCTGGGATCCACCGGGGACGTGGCCTGAACGTCCAGGTAAAGCGGCCTTCCGGCGATCCTCACGCCTTTCATGAAAATTTCTGGTGTTTCATCGTAGGGTTCCGCCGCATAGGGCGGAGCTGCGGCGGCTACGGCAGCGGAGAGGTGGCGGAAAATGGAGGTTCTGAGGGACGGTTTGGCGGAGTGCAGAAGCGAGAAGCTTCGAGGCCATGATGGGATCGTTTGTGGTTAAGTGGTCAGCTGTAGCGTGGTGAAACCGTGAAGAGTTAGTTATTTGAGAGAGAGAGAGAGAGAGAGGTTTTTGCTTGATGGAAGATGTGGGAATCATTAGGTGACACGCGTCACGGTAAAAGCTACTGGAAAACGAAAATGATTGATTATTGTGTTTTACTGGAAATTAAATGAAAATTAATCCCAAACTTGACGTAAAAAAGCGACATGGTATTTAACAACACAATTTAAGAGAGAGAACGAATCCGAAACGGACATTGCAATTAAAAGGTTGTCGACAAGAAGAAGGAAACGGTGGACACAGACGTGTCAACCTTCAATCTCAGTGTGTTTATATATATATATATATATATAGAGAGAGAGAGAGAGAGAGAGAGATACACTATACACATCATTGAATAACATAGTTTCCGAATTAAATCTGAAATAGATTTATGTTGGTCTGATCATCCGTTATTTCAGGTTCTAAAGGAAGCTTGCTTGTACCAGGTTAGCTTTTTCAACAAACTGTTTTATGCATATATAGTTGCCACTGACAGAAAATTTTCAATATCTGTGTTTTTGCTATATCTTGAATGTGTGTGTGTGTGTGTATCTGTATATAATTATATAGGCAAGTGCAGATCTATACATCTTAATCAATGTATTGTAATTTTGGTTAACTTGTTGGAGTACTAGTTGAACTGAGCTGGGTTCCTCTTCCTTTTTTCTTTATCTTTTTTCTTTTTTTACTTGGAAATCAGTATTGTGTTTTGGTGTTTGTTTTTTCGTTGAGCTAGACCGGGTTCAATCCATGTGAATGGTAAGAGCTCTATAGCTTAAATCTTAATGCATGAAAGGTTTATTTTCAGGTTTATTTTCTGTGCTTATCATCAGTCTCCAGATCATCTGAACGAATATAATGAATTTATAGTGACTTATAGATCGATTTGATCGCTTTTAAATGACTGTAAATTCTTTTCTTAGGATGAATATAGATTAATGAATTTATAATTTGCTAACAAAATATGATGACATCTAAGCTTTATTTTAATGGTTAACAATTTAGATCTAACAATATTGCTTTGTCATTACCTATTAGTATCTAGACTTGTCATCATCTTTCTCCTCTGAGCTTTTAGATCATTGGTTCTTTTTTGCTGTTTTGGTAAATATTGGTTGGGTTTAGATGTAATTAATTTGTGCTTGCTAGTAGGTCTGGCTGGATTCTTAGCCTAAAGCCTTGCCAACTACATAAGGCAAAGATTGATACATAAAAAATTAATAAAATTGACACATTTTATTACGAAAATAAAAAATATGTAATAATTCTTTAAAATCCACACCAATAGAATGAAATTTATTTACATTTATAGAGTAGTGAGTCCCACTGCGTACAATTTAATTTATATTTATCCTATTTAAATATATCTGCGCTTTTTTTTCTTCTTCATTTTCCTACTTTTCTATCCTATTTTTTCTCCTTTTATCTCTTTTTGTTTTTCCACATTTTTCTGATGTGGTCTAACAAGTTTGTTCTACTAACTCATCTGGTTCAACAAAATGCTGATACATGTTTTTAAAATTATATAATATTAAAAAGATTAAATAATATATTAGACCAATTTTTAAACTTGTTAATTCAGTTAAAACTTAGAACCCACCGAAAAATAAATCAATCTCAAACTGTTCAATCTGTATTCCCAAACCCTAATCACCACCACTCCCCCACCTACTGCTGCCGCCGTCGTCATCACTCGCAGTCAGCTTAGCTGCCGCCACTTCATCTCTCTCTCTACTACTCCCCATCCATTCTCTCTCTCCCCCGCCCCTTCTCTTCTATTGTTTGTAAGGAATAATTAAGAATGAAAACTAAAGGTTTGGTGGTGTATGCAATGAATGGGTAATTTTGTAGTATGAATTCTAACATGGTTAACTAGTTAAAAACAGGTTTGATTTATTTTTTATAAAATAAAACATGTGCCACTCTTTTAGTGGACCACATCACCTCACCGAACAAACTTAGTCCTGCTAAGGGCAGGATCCATTCTCTAACCCCATATCACTATGTTTTCCCAACTCTCTCACTCCATATCCTTTTTTTTTTTAATTATGCATTGTTCTTTCACTCCATCTCCTTTTTTTTTTAATTATGCATTGTTTGGACTCTTTAATATTTGTTTCCTTGCAAGCTCACTTTGCGTGTGCCAGAGTGTAATACTTCAAAGGATTTGAATTATTTATTTATTTTAAGCTAAAAAAAAAAAGCTTTTTCTAATTGGGTACCATAATTTAACTAAAAAGTTAAAAATTAGGAATAAAAAATTAGGTTCTATAATTTAATTTATTTATGTAGTCATATTATATTTTTTATCATAAAAAGTTTATAATTTTTTGTGGTAATTTTTATATATATTATTAAATATATCTACTCCAAAATATGAATTGGTATATGAAAAAGTGAGAGAGAAACTAATACAATATATAAAAAAAGAGCTCCTCACAAATTTGTTATAACTAGTAATCAAAACAAAACAAAAAAAAAAAAATTTAGGCAAAAATTCAACAAATCAACAAAATACTTCTGCAAAACTCCAATACAAAAATCTAATAAGTAACTTTTTTTTCTCAGAAAACAAGAATGATGATTTTTAAATAAAAATTATTTGATGTTAATATATTAAATATTAAAAGACCACTTATATATATATATATATATATATATATATTGAGCCAGACTTACTAATGAGTAACGAGTCTGCAACTTGCCTGAAGATTTTGTTTTTATATTTTAGTGTGAATTTTCAAATCTGGAGTTACTTTACTGAATTTTTTTTCTTGAATAGAATCATTGATAATAGTTGGATTTTCCAGGAAGTGGTACACTCATAAAGTTAAAATTAGAGGAAAACCATCATGTCCAAGCTGTCACCGCGAAAAAACCAGAAATCTAAAGGTTTCAAGGTAAAGCACGCCCTGCAGATATGTATATTGGTTGGTTTTTGCATCTGGCTGCTTTATGAAGTCCATAATTCCCATGATAAGAGGGGGGACGGAAGCACAAAAGTTTCAGAGAAGGTACAAAATGAGAATGAAACCCTCAAGTTAGGGAGAAAGGACCTCAATCCTCAACCGGAGGAAACAGCCAATGACGATGAGAGAATCAAGGAGGATGAGGAAGAAGAAAGCAAACTTTTCGATGAGAAAAGCAAGCCTGAAGAAGGTGATAAGGGTGGCGGAGAAGAGGAATCAACTGAAGATGATCAAGAGAGAGTGAGAGATGAAGGTGAGCATGGAGGGGATTCTATAGATGGAGAAAAGGAGATTGAAAAGAGAGCTAGCGAAGAGAAGGAAGTCAAAGAAGAGGATAGGGAAGAGAAGAAAGAGAGAGAAGTTGAAGAGATGGAGAACGGTGAGAGAAGAAAGGAGAAGGGTGAAGAGAAGGAAAACAAGGAGGAGAGTGGAGAGGAAAGTGAAGGTAACAAAGAGAAAGAAAGTGTAGATAAGGAAGTCATAGAAAAGAAGGAAGAAGGCAAAGAGGTTCAAAATGAAGAGAGCAAAGAGAGAGAGAGTGAAGAGAAGGAAATTAAGGAAAAGGATGATAACAGAGGCTCAGAAAGCGAAGGAAAAGAGAGTAAAGAGGTCACTGATGAAAAGAGGATGGAAGGTGAAAAAGTAGAAAAGGAAGGTAAGATTGAAGAGAATAATACAGATAACATGGAAGTTACTAATGTAAATCAGAATGAGACTAGCTCCAGTGAGAAAGAAAGTGCAGCAGTTGAAAAGAACATTTCTTCAGATGTGATGATGGTCAATGAAGAGAAGGCGAACGACACCAATTTACTAGAGACGTCCGAGAATGGCTCCCATCTGAATACAATAGGAACAGAAGAATCTAATGAACAACAACAACAACAACAACAACAAATGGGGAATGACACTACATTAGCAAGTGTTGGAGAAACTCTGGGTTCATCCTTGCAAAACGGAGGAGACACAACTGAGTCCACTCAAAACCAAAACACAACAGTAGAGGGTATGCAGACAATTCTAGAGGGGCAAACTGAGAAAAATGAGACAATTGGCATTGGTGAAATATCAGATTCGAGCTCAAGTGCTGGGAATATAAACACAGCAAATGGAGAACCCACAGATTCTTCTAATATTAGTAAATCTGTTGTTTCAGATGGACAGAATGTCAACTCCAATAATATACCTGCAGGGACAGAGAACAGTTCTGAATCTTCAGCCACAGATGAGAAAGAAGACACAGTTCAGCACAAGAAGTTCGATACTAATTCTGGAACAGGTACAGATGAAAAGGTTGCATTCTCTACCGAAAATAACAATGCAGACGCAGGCCAAAAAGAATCAGTTAATTCTTCTGATTCTTCGGTTTCCCAAGATGAGAAGAAGGCAACCTCTAACATTAATGACAGGACTGATGCCAACCAGCATGATCCAATACACTCTTCCAATACGTCAATCCCACAAGAGAAAGAGGCTCAGGCGGATCAGGTAACTTCGCCAAATGCCAAAACTGAAGGGAACAACAATCAAGACGCTGTCCCAAAGTGACATCTCTAATGAGTCCGTTTATAAGTTTGCCTCAATGGATGGCAATTAAAAATCATCAAAGTCAATGGTCTGTTCTATTTTATTGTAGTCTAGTTTTTATTCCAGGATGTGTAGAAGCAAATATATGGTGCCTATAACCTTCTGTTTGCTGCTGGTCTGTGCATTTTGTAATATGGCTTGCTCACTATATTTGAAGTATAATCAAATATTCCTCTTTTTTATAAATGAATCAAATATTCTTATATTGTTTAAAGTATTTGGTTAAACTTCAACAACTAAACAACGAAATCATTGTAGATTTTCGCCATTCAAACAATTTAAAGGTACCATGAGTAGGAGAATAAACCGGACCTGATGCAGTGATAAAGTAGTTCCATTGTGATCTAGAGGTCTCTCCACATGCGGAAGTAAGGCTGCAACTGACCCTTCCCGGACTCTGCAATAGTGAGAGCCTCGTGCACTCAAGGAGGAGAATATCATTTCTTTTGTTGACTTTTGTGTAACTGCATAATGATCTGAGTGACAGAAGAACTAACTAATATTGGAAGAAACTGGAATGGAATTCAATGGGAATGCCTGTTTACTTTTACATAACTGCATGATAATATGTAGGAGGCACTTGAACAGATATCGGGAAGAAACGGGGATGGGATGCTGCCTCACCTTATATAAATAATAACACCTTGTAGTGAAGAGTCAAGTTTGTTGTCGGTGTTAGGAGATTTAATTTTATAAATTTTAAGACAGCAAATGAACAAAGTGATCGAAGTTGGATATTAGACTTAACCCGTGTGTGATAGGTAAAATAAACAACTTAAACAAAAAAATAGTTGTTAAAATCTCAAGGCATACAAAGGCGCCAAAGGTCTCCTGGAACCAAGGTGCAAGGAGAGGCACAGGCCTGAGTGAAGCAAGGTACATGTTGCGTGGAACGTATGAAAATATAATATGACACTGCAAATAATGCAAGATCATAAAGCTTGGCTATTATACATCATGAAGATGACGACGGTGATGATTTACTATTCAGTTCTATGTTCACAAGTTCACAAAGTTGCAACTGAACTAATAGCAAAAACAACCAAATACCATAATTTTGCAAATTAAGCTGCCTTGTGTAAAGCAACAATTTACACTTTACAGTGACATAGCAGCAGCAACATTTATAAAACCATGGCAAAAAAAAAGCAATCTTTCTAAGAAAACCACAGCTAAAATTAAGTAAAATATTTGTAGTATTGAAAGTCGACACATATCGTTACCATTTACATGAAAAATAAGTGCAAACTCAGCTAAAACAAAATAGAGACGTCGAAAAACGAGGAGAAAATATTGGGGATTTGTTGAAGAAAAACAGAGGGAGGGAAAAAATAGAGAGGGGGAAACTGTTGAAAAAGAAACAGGCTAAAATTCTCATGTTATAGCCAACACCCTATCAAATGAACCTAATACATAATATAGCCAAAAAAATCAACCACCCCAAAGCAGCCACATTATTTGAAGATATGTGACAGGCAATGCAAAGAACACACCAACTATACATACTGAAATTAACAACACACACAAACAAATGTGAAATATTGGGCTACAAAAAGGACATCCCAAACTATCCATGAAATCTTATTTGGCAGAGACCATAGTATGAGAAACAATGTGAGAAGATGAAAAACATTGAAAAAGAACATCCCAAGCTATTCATGAAATTCTATTTAACAGCAATATATAGTATGAAAAACAAAGTGACAGAAAATGAAACATGGAAGGATTTAACAGCAATATATAGCCCTTGTTTGGTAGGCTTTTGCTTTTGTTTTTATTTTTACATCAAAAAATATATATATGCACAATGTATTTCTTTTATTTGACTTATGTGATAGTACCAAGAAATAGTAGGCGATTTGAAATAACTATTTTTACCTTTAGATGAAATGTTTTCTTTGATTGATTGACAACATAAAATAATTAAGTTGTTTTTCATACAAGTATTCCCTAAACACTCTAAAAATAACTCATTCAATAAAATTAAATTATATGTAAAATAATAAATAAATAAAAATTAAATTTTGATAACTTGTCATGAATACAAACGATACAATATACTTTAAAAAAAAGTCACATATTCCATCCCATCATCAACACAACAAAACAAAACCACTGAACCGAAATCAAATTATAAAAAAAAGGCTAACAATCAATAGAAACAAGAAGTAGATATGAACAAATAATACAACGGCTATAAACACATGTCATGCAAAGAATACAAATAAATCAGTGGTACCTGAGTTAGTTAATATAATCAAATCAACTGAGAGTAACGTAACAGTGGACTCAAATATATATATATATATATATATATATATATATATATATATATATCGACGGAAAGCACTATCAATGACGATTAGCTAATTGATGGAATAGCTAGATAATCATTACAATGGTCAAGGTGGTCACATTTACAGCTTTCGACTTAAAGTTGGGGTTTCTAGAAGCAACTTGTACAGAGAGAAAATACTTGAAAGAAATACAAAGCAATTGTCCTATGAAGACTGAAGAGTAGAGGTGGAGTTTATATATATATAAATATATATATATATCAGAAATACAAGGGTAATACTGATATTATAAAAGTTTTACTTTTAAGTTCATTTTATCTTCACGTGTGAAACTCTTAATTTGAAAGCCGGTGTTTTCTCGTTTGTTTTTGTTTGTTTTTTTTTTTTTTCCGTTTTTAATTCTTTGGACAAATACAATGTATTATAGATACAATGCTTTACATAATTGTTGCCATCAAAATAAGCATAACAAGTGTTTTCATCATACATATCACCTCGATTAGGTTTAGTCATCCTATTTATTTAAACAATGATTGTAAAGTCTTCCTTAAAATTTTGAGATATTGCAATTGGATCATAAAATATTAAATAAATCTCCATGTCATGTCAGCAGCTAACAAGACGAAATAATTCCTCTAATACCCTTTTGAGAAGCAATAAAAGACCATCATGAAGGAAAAAGAATTATCAACCATCACCGATGAACAAAAAAAACTTTTAATTCTACCAACACCAAATTTCAAAATTTCAATTTCATGCCGCCGAATATAGTCATTAAGTTTTTTTCTTATCAAAATTAACACCGGCTTCAAAAATCAATGCATTTTTTTTCTTTTTTTCCTCCAAATAGCTCCCTTAGTGTTTATAAAAAAACTTTTGAACTCTCCACTTATCACTTAAAAGAAATAAAAATAAATAACATGATTCATAGGCCTGCAACTCGGGCTGGCCAACCCTAGCCCAACTAAAAAAAATGAATTTGGAGTGTGTAAATTGCAATTTAGTTTGGACTTGAGTTGAAAAGTAAGAACCTGATTTAATTTCGGGTCAATGTTAGATTACTGTATTAGACAACTCAAAGTCTAACTCCGAACCCGTCCAAAATTATAAAACCTAACAAACTCAAACTATGAACCCATACACTAAACTCGATATTGATATTTTAGAATTTACAGTATTGCACTTATTAAATTTTTGTGTTTTTGTCTATAGACCATGATATTATACCAATATCTTCAATTATTTTCATTGTTAAGAAGTATAATTATTTCATTTGTTATTATATCAATCCAAATTCTAACTCGAAATATCAATCTCTTGATAGTCGAGTTAAATTGAGTTAAGTTTAAAATTTTTATATCTCATGCTGGACCGGAGTTGAGCCTCCAAATGAGTTGCACTCCTGATTCGAGTGATAACGTGGTGTGCGGTCACATCACAAAAATTGAAAGTCATTGAGACTTGCAATTTGAAAAACGTGCACTAGTCAAGCGTTGTCATTGTAGACAATGTTGATTGTAGGATGAAAACAATAACAGAAGGAAAAAAGAAGCACAAATTTCTCTAGTCGGTTGTGTTGACATGACCCTGCACGGCTAGGCCAACGTATGGCTCAAATGGCCTTGCTTGTAGGTCTCATTGTCGAGTGGATGAAGATTAACTATATATATATATATATATATATATATATATCGGTGGGCCGGTGGCTCTATGTGAGCATTATTTATTAAAGACACAAAGCGACCCTACAAAATCACTAAAAAGTCGGCACAAACAAGTGAGACAATGCTACAAAATGACAACACTGAATAATTATTAATCCACGAAGAATTAAGTTAGATTAGAATACATCTAATCAATGCTATATAATTCATCATGTAAATCTTTTCAAGATTGCAGAAAATTTATTGTCCAACCTTTGTCACATGAAATGGATTTTATATGATTTAATTGCTAGATTACGGATTCAAAGGAAATTTTGTTGCTTAAGCTTTATATTTTGTTTGATTCCGTTGATTACGGTTCCATTACGGAATGTTTGAAGTTTTTTAATTTCTTTAAACTCTGTTTGGATTTGAAAAAGAAATTGGAATTTGTATTGGAATTGAAATAGGATTACATTTATGTATTTGGAACAAATTGAATTTGAAAGAAATTATAAAATGGAGTTTGAAATTAAAATAATATTATATCATCTTTGCCTTCATTAAAATAATAAATAGAAATCTCAAATAAAAACACAATCGAAAAAGTTAGGCCAGAAGACCCAACAGGAAGGACCATGATGATATAAATTATCTGCATGGTATACTTTCCAAAATTTCTTGCTACCCTGTAATAGAAAATATTATATAAAATATGATGTCATATAAAAATATAAAAAAAATATTTTTAATAAAATAGTGATATGTAGCGACAATTTTCTTTGCATAATCAAATAAAATTACATCATATATATTTATTCAAATATAATGCACAGTTTTAATTTGAATACAATTCTTTCATTGTGCAGATTTTTAATTTGAATATATTTTTTTCATTGTGCACTGCATGGCTAAACTTTTCAAAATGTCTTACTAAATAGAAAATATCAAATAAAGCATGATGGCAAAGAAAAAATAAAAATTTTATTTTAATAAAATAGTGATATGTAGCGGCATAGTTTTTGTTGGACAATCAAATAAAATTACACGATAGATATTTTTCCAAATATAAGATACAATTTTAATTTGAATACAATTCTTTCATTGGGTAGAGTTTTAATTTCAATATAATTATTTCATTGTGAACTTTGTATACGGATGTTTGAGGTACTAGTTTATGGTGTTACATAGAGATATATAGACCAGAGACAAGACAAGACAAGACAGCAGAAGACTAGTAAAAAGACTTTAGAAGATATCTAAATAAGGGTATTTGTGTAATATTATAAATATATGTTACTCATCTTTTGAAATCCTGTCAAATTCCATGTTTTTTGACGGAATTTGATAATTGTAAAAACCGGGGTTGAAATCCCATCCATTCCAAATCCCATTTTTAATTCCATCATTCTGAACACTACAAATTCTTTAAAATTCCGTTTCAAATCCAAATCCAAATCCAAATCCTTGTTGCAAACACAGCGTAAAGAATAATTTGTGTAAAAATTAAATTGAGGGTTGTCATTAAAGAATAATTAGATAAACATAAAAAATTGAGATTTTTTTTTTTTTTTGAACAAAATAATAAATATAAAAATTTTAATTTTAATTGATAATATTTTTGTGTGCAGAGGTGACTTTCTATTTTATTTATATAAACAATGACAAAAATGTTCCTAAACTCATTAATTAATTATCACTTATTTTATAATATCTCATAACTACACTTCTCACTAAAAAACTTTTTATAACCTTAGGAACAATAATGCTACATATTAGTCTATTTTTACACATCTTTTTCAATGAACACTTCATTTGAAACAAAATATAATACCTCTTGCCACGAGCATGTATATGCAGCTTCTCGAAAACAGGCCGACCAAAAATAGAGAATCACATACTCAACAGAAGAAAGATGTACCAGAGTAGAAAGAACACAAATATAATCAACCGCCAAGCCATCAAACTGAACATTCTTTTTTTCTTTTTCTTCTTTCTTATTTTCATCCTTTTCTTGAATAGCAAACATTAGATTTTAGCTAGTTGAAATTTATATAAACATAATTTCTAGATCCACATGAATCTGAAATGAAAAACAAATGAAAAATAAAAACAAGAAAATCAGTAAATTAATCAAACTTATTATATATAATGATGTTTCAAAATTTTCTGCGCATCAAAAATAAATAAATATCTTAGATATTTCTTCTTTGAAAATATTATGCAAAATTAAACGTAAAGAGCTCCAATAAACGTTACTAAATTATAAGCATATATATATATTACGATGATTACGATTTATGATTTAAAACTAATGCTAGAAAAGAAAAAAAAATGGAATTCTAAAAGCAATTAACGATCATTGATATGATTAATTCTTAATTTTGACGAGCAAAATTAAATGAAGGGTTAAACGTTAATAGGAGAGAGAGCGGGAGATAGAAAATCATTCCATAATTGAAAGAGTAGTTGTGGTATTTGAGAAAAATAATTATTTATTTATGAAATTAGAGTTATAAGTGTCATTTTCTTTAAGATTGGAGTCCAATCATAGAAAATGAAGTACGGATATGGCCTCCCTTTTGTCTATTACATTTACATTTTTTTCTCATTGATTTTTATATCATGCAAAATTTGCATACAAATTGAAGAGAGAAACTATGTCTATTTAAGTAACACAATTATACAAAATAAAATAAATTCAATGTGTGCTTGTATTCTTGTGTCTCCCTCATTCTCTCTTAGGATGATTGGCTGAATACTATTAAGAATTTTTCAATAATTCAAATTAGTTAAGACTCAACAAAGTTAGAAAGTTCTCGCTTGCAATAATTAAAATTAATGAATAAAACTTGTTTCTCTAAGTTAAGCTTTTCAAATAAAGAAATCATTAATAATTAGATTAAACCAAATAAATAAGAAAATTGAGTGGAATTCTTCACATTTTTACAACTGGTGTATATTTATGATTTTCATAAAAGTTAAGTAGATAAAGATATTTTATTTTGGTTTTTTTCGTACCTTCTAAGAGAATATGTTTCTTAATTAAAAAAATAACTTAAAGAGAGCCGGAAAAATAGAAAAAAATAAATATTAAAGATTGAGATATAAGTATCCAATGATCTACCGACAGAGAAAGAGAGATTAAGTAGAAGATTAAAGATTAGAAGTGTGGGATAGTTTGAGAATTTTAAAATTTAATATATAAAAATTTTGAGGGGGGAATTTTTAGAATTTTAAAATTTTATAATACAAAAGGCAAATTTTAAAAATTTTGAGGTGGGCACTTGCCCTCTTGGGCCATGATAAATCCCAGTCACTGGGAAAGGGAACGTATGTGCACAAACAAGCTAAGTTTGCTTTACAATTTATACAACCTAGAACAAGTGAACTAGGGAAAAAAAAAAAAAAAAGTGGGTGTTTTACAGATTTCTATTTAGCTTTAGAGGTTGAATGGAATCTTTTTTAAATCACATAATTGGCCCAATGAGTTAATACATCATGTGATTTGTACATGGGTTAGTATATCTTGTTATCTATATGTCTAACACGTGGAAGTTGAAGCAATGAACATAATTAAACAGATTTGGAATAATAGATATGGCATGTACAATCAAATTGCATAACAGTGAAAACTAGGAATGTAAACTAGGAATGTCGGATATGGACATGGATAGAGTTAGGTTACGGGTGACAAGAAAGTCCCTCACCTCATTTACATATATTCTTTATTTTATAATAAGTACCATTTTCACTGATAAGACATGTACATAATTTTTTTTCTCCTAAATCTACTTTAATTAAACAAGAGAGGTAAGCTCCCATCAAGATTCTATAAATAAGGCATAGAGGGGCAATATTGTTTTAAATAACTTTTCTTTCAGTTTAATGGCTATATGTCAATTACACAATAATTAAGAACTACTCTCCTATTTGACTCATTCTAAATAATAAAAACTGGTAAAACTTGAAAAATATATTATTTCTTATACATTCACCAAGATCATCGCTAGTTTTACAAACTTATAACATTATAAATATAACCATCACAAATCAAAAAAAACATTTGCTGAGAAAACAATTAAAGCTTCTGAATTAGGGGGAACAAAGACTTTTGTTCCAACTTTCAAAGAAAAAACTAATACTTTCAACTTGAGAACGCATCTGACATATTTTAATTGTTTAACAACTTTGCTTATAACTAACTACAAGCAAAAAATATAAATCCAAAATGCAAAAAAATGAAATAAATTTTATCAATTATGGTAGTTTGACAAATGTTAAAGTTTTCTTAAATGACCACTCGCTCACATAAATAAATTAAATAGATGATCCATTTTCAAGAAATACAAAAAACTAATAACTAATTTAACAACCATTTAACTTAATTGGAGAGAGAGGGATGAAAAAATCATACCAAAACTGAAAGGGTAATTGTGCTATCTGAATAAAAGTAATTATTTGTTTATAAAGTTAGGGTTAGAGGTGTCATTTTTTTTAAGATCTGAGTGTAATAGGAGAAAATTGGAGTGCAAATATCGCCTCGCTATAAAAATAACAAATTATATTTTTACATATACAAAATATAGAGTTATTAACATTTCTTAATAAAATTTTATGATTAATAAACAAAATAAGAGTTATAAATCATATTGCATAATTTGCATGGAAAAATTTTGTACTAAATTATGATATATATCTCAACACTTCTTTTTTAAATAAATTTAAACTTTTCTTAACAATTATACTATGATATTATTATAAGAAAAATTACATTTTAATGTTCAAAACTTATTAGAAATGTGAATAGAAACATTTGAGAAACATGGTTGAAGTATCTAAGAAGTATCGGATATGTGTTAGAAATAAAAAAATATATTTTAAAATTATAAATACGTTTAGGAAGTATCGGACACGTATCTGCGAATATCCGAGGAGTATCGATATTCGATAAGTATCCGATACAAGTACGTTACTCTCGTAAACGTATCTATGCTTCCTAGGTGAAAACTATTTAAACTCTTTTTTTTTTTACATAACAAATTAGAGAAATCTAAGAAGAAAAGGGAGAAATGTCAACTTCCAGAGCTTGTAAGAGCTGATGAGCGCCGAATGAGAATTGCAAGTTGTTAGAATGAGAATTGAGAATAAAATGGACAAGGTGTGAGGTTACAGGATTTCCCCGTAAAAGAGTATTTTGATTTTGCGAAATCTCGATTTCGCATGATCGAAATCCTTTGATTGTGCGAACCTTATTGCAAAATTTTTGATGGAAGTTAAGTTAAATTCCAATGGGATCTCAGTTGTAAGAACCGTGACCATTTTTGACCGGGTTTTCCTTTATTTTCATTTATTGTCATATTAATGCTTTGAATAATTATATATGTGTTTTAAATGTAAAATACATGTTTAGAGAACTTATTTAAAGTTTGAAAAAAATTTCGGTGCGTTTGGCAAAAGTTGACTTTTTTTAGTTCGGTTGACCTAGGAGCGCGGTCCCATGGGCTCAGAAAATTCGAAAGTGTCAGAATGACTCCAAATTTGGAGGGTGGATTAAATAAAATATTTGACGCATTATGGAATCGATTTCGAGTCAACTAAAGTTACAAAACTTAAAAATCGAGCCTGAAAAGATTTAGTGAAAATGTATTGTCATACTTGCAAATAAGTATAGGTCATTTTCTATAAATAGCAAAAGAGAATGTCCAGCCCTTATTCTCATTTGAAATTAGCCGTGAGGAGCATATATATATATAGTAACTTCATCTTCTTCCCCTCCCCATTAATTTTGAGGGATTTAGGTCCATAATTGGAGTTCACCGAAGAAGAGAGAAATGGTCTACGTATCGAGAGCTCAAGTTTGATTGGTCCGAAATCAATTTCGAATAAAGTTAATTTTTGAGAGAATTGAAAAAAATTCATTTGTAAACTCTTTCAAATTGAGGTAGGGATGTCTAACCCATAGAATCTAGGGTTTTTGTAAGTATATTAGTTGTTAAGGCAATCAATTGGTTATGTGGAATAACTAGATTTTTTTAATAGTAAAGCATGCTTAATTATGCCAATTGATGAATTCATTATGTTAGATTTCATAATTACATGTTTATAATTGCCTTAGTTGATTATGAAGTATGTTGGAATTAAAATGTGAAGGAATTATGTATTTTCATGTATATATATGTGAAGATGATACTTGTGTATTTGATTAATTACCTTGGAAGCATGTTTAGTGAAAAACATGGTTTAATTATCAATATATGAGTTATATGAAATGTGAAAAATGTGAAACATGTACAATGTGATTACTTGTGATGTCATTTGGAAAAATTATGCATGCATAATTATTAAATGTTAAATACCTCGAATTGTGTGAATAATATTACCATGAGTATGTTTATGCCATTTTCATTGCGGGTAGACATGTGGTGAGAGTGGTGAGCTCAATTGGGCGGTCAAGTCCTCTTAAGGAGTGACGAGGTGATCCAGTAAAGGGGACCCTCAAAGGCAATCTGGTAAACGAACCCAACGGAGTGATCTGGTAAGGGAGCTCCAGTTATAATGGAATAGGATACTCCCTAACTATGATGAGGTAATCCTGCAATGGGGCATCGGTTAGGTGGTATTGGATGATCCTAGGTAGCGGAGTCCAATGGACTTGTGGAGAGCACAAGGGAACTGTGTATATCATTTTGCATTATACCTTGCTTATGATATAAATGTGATATATGGATATTTACTTTACATGATTAAATGCAAATGTATGTTATGTGATATTCACGGGACTTGCAGAATTGTGTTTTAAACATTCCTATTAAGCGTGTGGTTGCTCATCCCATGAGGATTAATATTTTTCAAGAAATGAGAAAGAAGTAGTGAAAACTCCCCAACGATAGAGCTGGCGTGGAGAGGTATTAGTTTCATTTAAAGACTTTATATTACTTTATTTGAATGCATGTCTGGATTGTGGACTATATGCATGTGATAAACATGTAAAGACTATTTATGTTCGAGAACATGTATTAATTATGCTTGATGGTTGTATACTTGTAAACACGAATTTTAGCATATATTGTTCATGACTTATGATTTCATACATTGTAAGCATGGTATTCAGTATGGTAGAATGCTAGATCTTTAAATGATAATCTGTTTATTTATGTTCATTTTCACCTGTATAAGCTTGTGAGAATGGTTATGTTGATGAATATATGATATATGATGCGTATATATGTTAAGAAGAGACATTGGACCGAAAATGTGGAAAGTATTGCAGGTGTGAGGTCCCGAATGTTGAAAACTTTCAATAGCATTTCGATAGGACTACGATCATGCGAAGTAATAGGTTTTTGATCAATCGAAACCCGAAGTTTCGATTGTGTGAAATGACACTTTCGATTGTGCGAAATATTACAGGAACTGGATAACTGGAAATGACTTGTACATACATGATGTCATTAAGGGGTACCCATAGTAGGCTTACATTGAGTATGCATGCTTGTAAACATGGTGGTAATGGTTTGTGAATGCTTCCGCTGAGTTTTGAGATTTCATTATAGATTGTTAATCTTTATGTCATAACCGGTGAAGGGTGAAAATATCAATGATGTAAAGACTTTCACAGTATGTGATGATCTTGGTGGGCCGTGTATGCACCGAGGGTGATGTTGGTAGTAATTTGCCATGGTTGCTTCTGTCGTGGAGTGACGATCAGGCACCTCACAACCCGAAGTTCGGGCTTGGACCGGGGGAGTCCCGACGGTCCGAATTTCGGGGCATGATAGCTTAGTCTCAAAGAATGATATCAGTGTGGGATAGTTGATGTGAGGTAACGACGTGTGATTTAATTACCCCTATTTCCGGGTGACAGAAATTGGGGTATGACATTGATAGTACTTCGTAAGTACTTCGTTTGATCGAGAGTTTCGATTGTGCGAAACTATAATTTTCATTGTAGAAAAGTGGTATTTCAATTATGCAAAACTATGATTTCGATTGTGCGAAATTGGCAGTCCACAACTATTTTTGAGAATAAGAATGATATTGGGTATGTGTATGTGTGATCATGTGTGGGTCTATTGAGATGAGTTTTGTATAATTATGCATATGTAATTATGAATATGTGATAATTTTTTCGCGATGTTAATGTGAGGTGATGATGTGTAACTTAATCACCCTTGATTTTCGAGAGTCAAAAATTGGGGTACGACAACTTGGTATCAAGCATAATATCAAAAGGTAATTGTGATTAAGAGTGTAGGTTTATGACTTAATCACCTTTGGTTCCCAGGAGTCAAAAATTGGGGCGTGACACATACTCAAGCTTAAACATGATTAAAACTTGAAGAAATCCACACATTTA
Organism: Cornus controversa; assembly: GCA_026545225.1. Taxonomy (NCBI): domain Eukaryota; kingdom Viridiplantae; phylum Streptophyta; class Magnoliopsida; order Cornales; family Cornaceae; genus Cornus; species Cornus controversa. The sequence goes on along the minus strand of CM048845.1, from coordinate 113,090,963 downwards.
TCCCTTATAGATGACACACTTTATACATTTCATAAATGTAAACCCAAAGCATATACTTAGACAAGTCTTCAAAGCCTCAATTCAAAGGGACAACATACATTTTTACATGTATTCTTATAAACAAGTCATTGTCCCAGAATTTTCACTCCATTGAACATATTCTCAATATATCCTCAATATTCATACATAAAAGGATTTGAATGAAAATGCAAGTTACATTTTCATAGTTCAACTATAACTACAACAAAGTCACATGCCACAAGTCGGCATGGATTGTCATAAGCGAAATCCTCAAAATAATTCAAAAATGCCACGAAAAGTGCACTTGGCTACTCAAGTCCGGTCCGCCATCGGTGCCTTATCTGTAAAAAAGTTTGGAGGAGAAGGGTAAGCAAATCAACGAGCTCAGTAGGAATGCCCCAACTCACCCAAGCATTGACCTGACACTAACCTACATGATATGTTTGCACTACATTACATGGCATATTCAATGTTCTCTTGTCAAGTCATCCCAAATGAAAGTCAAGTAATATGCATTTAATCCACATATCATGTTTAACAGTTTAACACATAAGCAACAAGATATTCGTATCTTTTCAGTCATAATCTGATACATAGATATGATTGGTCAACTCCGACGATCATGTGACATTGGGCATCTCTGATGACACCCGTACGATTTGAACAATTCCAAAGAATCATACAATCTCGACAATACATAGGTTTTGTCAAATGTGAGTGGACAACTCTGACGGTCACAAGTTCTATGGACAATTTAGACTTCCAGGCCTTAGCCTTGGTATGATGGGGCAACTCCGACGGTCATACCCTAGTGTATAATTATACCACTTCTGTGACATGGTTGGATAAGTCTGAACCCCATGTATGACTCACTTGGACAATCCTCCAATAATCACTTACATATGCATATCAAGCACATATAACACATAACATGTATTTTTCATGCTTTCACAATGCACATTATTGCTACACTTAAGTATAGCATGCATTTCTACCACACATTCTCCATATAACCACATATATGTCCAAAGTTAGGCATACATTTCACAATACACTACAACATACTCACATTATCATGCATTCAACATGAATAATTATACAAGTCATCATATATCATAACATGAACATCATAGCATGTATAAACACAATAATGAGAGGTAAAAATATAATCACTGAAACCTAACATACTTACACACATTCTAACACAACAACGTCTCTCCAAACTCACTAAAACCCTAGAATCCATCAATAAGAGAGAAAGAACACCCCTACCTCGAATTTGAAGTCTTTTTTTTAGCAAAACTCTAGAATTCCTCCAAGATTCACCTTTCCAAAATCCAAATTTGTTCGGTTCAAACCGAACCCCCTTGACCCGTGCTACAAGTTGTCATTCACCAACAACTTCCAAATCTAAGTCCACGGCCTCTGAAATGAAGAGAGAAGGAAGAGAGATGAAGTGGGAGAGAAAAGAGAGAGTTGAGCGTGAGTTTGGCCAAGATAGAATGATAGACTCTCTGCTATTACAGATATTTAAAATATCTAAGGGCGCAAAATGACCAAAATGCCCCCGGGTCACTTAACGTACCCTCCCGACCTCCGTTTTCGATTTCTAAAGTGGCTACAGCTCTGAAATCACTTATTTAACTATTTAAATATTTTATTTGATTTAAAATTAAAAATAATTATTTTTCAAAAAAAATTCGAATTCCTGGGCCCACCCAACCCGCGTTCCGAGCTCCAACGACCCAAAATTTTTAAATTTACCCAAACGCTCCCAAAACTTTTTAAAACCTCTAAAAAAGTTCTTAAACATGTTTCCCGCACTTAAAACATAGTAAACATCATTTCAAATTCATTTATGACAAAAGTGATGAATAAAAAGAAAATTGGTCAAAATTAGACTCGGTCTCTACAGTTCAATTGGAAAGAATCATGCAATTAGAGTTTGAATTGAATATTCTAATTGGGGATTTGATAATTCATTCCAAGGAGAGATGATTTGTGAGACAATTTAGTTTAGATTAGTGTTAATTAGTGTAGGTAGACAAGTCATGTCATCTAAAGATGAATTATGCTTAGCTTAATTGGAATGTATGTTTTTAATTTCATTATTTGAGCTTGTAGCCATCAAATGATGTGTTCTTGAACTAAAATTTCCCAATTTTAATGTCAATTGGTAAATAATGAGAAATTGTGGTGAAACAATATCCCTAGAACCATTTCTCATTCAAATTCCCTACTTTATTTTACTTGTATTTCTAATTTTAGTTCAATTTAGTTCTAAATAATTTCAAAGTATTTCTTGAATCATTTGAGGATTAATTTGAAATTAGCACTTAAATCGATCATTTTTTTCAATCCTTAAGGATGATAACTCGTTCCAATAAGCCTTATCCTATAAGGATTCGTCCTCTTTCAGAACGCGAATTTTAATTGAACAATTAATCTGAACGATCAAGAGCCATTGGGCCTAGTCCACCGTGGAAGAGCAGTTCCTTCATGTTGAAGAGCCCATCCATCAAGCTATTATATGAGTCACCTCATTATTGTTATTATTATTTTCCTAGTGGTACACACACACCCCCTCAAAAAATTGTTTGCACTTAAGAGGATTGATCCTTAAACCTAATGATTGCTAGGCACTAGGGCCAAATTCTTTATCTACATGAGTCAACCCCTTGGGGTTCATCCCATTATTTTCACGAGGGGTACAGAGGAAGGTAACTGAGTGAAAAACACTAATCCATTGCTTAATATCCCCAACCACCACAGCTGCAAATGGGGAAAAAGGACGCAAATTAAACACTGACTTGCAGTCTCCCTCTGCAAAAAGTCAACTGGAAATCCCATTCATAAAGGAACTTTAGACCTTTCCTAAGAACCATCGCTTCAGCAACTTTTGCACAGGTAACATTTAAAAAAAAACACAGACAATTTGCACCACATTGCTTACATTGTCCCATACAACAATACCATCGCCCCCACATATCTTTCGGGATTGAGAAAATACAGCATAAACATTTAATTTTATAAAACCAGATGGTGTGGGACTCCATTTCATTGAGAGTGTAGAGATGTTTTCCAAACTAGGAGTTAGTAACGCATTTTGGTTTGTAAGGTCTTTAGAGTTGTCGCCTTTGTTCCACTCCCCTATTAGAATGTTCCATTGATGCAACTAAGATAAGTTCGATTGACGATCGATAGAAATTCGAAGGGGAGAACACTCCCACGCCATTCTGGCTCTAGTATAGTCGAAAATAGCATGGAATAAAGACTCCAACATGGTTTCATAGATAGAACAAAAAGACAATTAAACCACACCCTTCTTGGATAGGTTTGGAGCTACCGAAATTCGATCATAAAAGCATTGCCATAAAAAGAAATAAACTTTGCGAGGAATCTTAATATGCCATATATTTTGCCATTTAGATTGTATTTCCTGCCACAAACTAAAACCTTCCTCTTGAATTATAGTAGGACCATTGTTCAACTCTAAACAATACGATAAACACATTTTACCGAGAAGATACTCGATAGAATGAGACCCAATAATTTCTTGTCACCTCTATTACATTCTTGAATAGGAATTTTTAGGATGAGATTATGGTCTCGCTTATTAAAATGTACTCATATTAAATCCGACTTCAATGAGTGAGAGCTTTGGTCAATTAATTCCGCCACCAAAGAAATTTGGAAAATAAAAGTTAAAGAGATAAATAGATTATGAACGTCTGATAGCCAACCATCTTTCCAACAATCAATCTGATGACCATTTGCAATCTCTAATTTGATGCCTCTCCTAATCACCTCCTTAGCCTCAAAAATACTATGCCAAACCCATGAAAATTTCTTGCCACGAGGAGAATTCAAAAAAAGTAGTGTTTGAAAAGTATTTCGCCTTAAACGTATTAAAGAATAGAGAGGTATCTCCTATGTCGTGATCTATTTCTAGACGCTACGCAAGCTTGGCCAGCAAAGCCATATTCATAGCTTCGATATTACGGAAACCCAACTCTCTTTGCTTTTTTGACTTCCACATAGTGTCCCAACATACCCATTTAACTTTATTTTGATCTTCTGACCCATTCCACCATAAATTAATGCGTTTACTACGCAAAATATTGGCAAGAGAAATAGGAATTTTAAAACATTGGAGACAATAAGTGGGGAGGGCTGCTAATACCGAATTGATGAGAACTTCGTGCCCCCTTTAGAGAGCATGTCTCCTTTAAAAATACTTCATTCAATAAATGCAAAGTGGAAAGAAAATTGAAAATAAATGCAAACCCAAAACTTTATGTAATTAGAAAAATACAAAAATATTAAAAAACATGGAAGCAGAAAATTAATATATATATATATTACCAGAATCAAATTATAATGATTGGAAGCTCTGTATGAATCGATCAATAATGGCTATAAATCTTATTTTCAGAATAAATGAATGAGAAGGAAATTGAAGAGAAAAACAGACAGAACTTACATAATACAAAAATAATAAAAAACCATGGAAGTAGAAATTAAAATATATATTTTACCATAATCGAATCAGAATGATTGAAAGTTCTGTATCAATCCATCGAGGAAGGCTATATAGCTTAATTTCAGAGAAAATGAATGAGAAGGAAATTAAAGAGAGAGTAACAAATGAGGAAAGATCAGGGCCGGCTAGAGCCTTTGGCAACTTAGGCGGTCACCTAAGGCCCTAGCCAAAAGAAGCCCCCAAAATTTTTTTCTTATATTATAGAACTTCCTAAAATGATTTTAATTAGTATTATTAACTTCTTTTCTTCTTTTTTCCTTTTATCATTAGACCCCAAATAATTTGGCAATTTCAAAAAAAAAATCTCTCTCTCCTCATTACAAATGTTGTATTTAATATATACCAACTCTTAATGCTCTAATGTTCATTACACTAATCGATAACTTTAGGAAATAAAAAATTGCAAAACTTTCCATCTCCTATTAATTTTATTTTTTTCCCTTATCCCCACATTTTAACTTTTTTGTCTCCTCTGTCATTGCAACATTTATTTTTTCTATTCTCTCACAAACTCTCCAATCTCCATCTCTCTCCAATCTCAGTCTCTCGTATTTTTCTTCTCCACTCATTACAATCATAAGTTTATTGGAAACTTTCAAGCTACTAGCTACAAAATAATTGAAGAATTTTTGGAACATTAGACCAGCTTTTTCTAACATTAGATTTTATTGTTCTTTAACTTAAATTATTTTGTACTCTTATTATTTTTTGTTATCATAAAATTGTATATTTTATTTGTAATCATTGTTATTTATATTATTGAATATCGGAATATGTCTACTAGAAAGTATGAATCAGGATATGAAAAACTTAAAAAGAAAAGAAGAATAGATAAACTAATTCAATCTCAAAAAGGAGTTCTTGATAAATTTGTTAACCTTAATAATCAAACAACAAAAAATTTAGATGAAAATTTTACAAAAGAATAAGATATTAAATATTAAAAGGCCACTTTTATAATTTTTGCAAAACTTAAATACAATAATCTAATTAGTACATTTGCATCTCAAAAAGCAAGAAGAATAATTTTTAAATAAACATTATTAATTATTATTTGATATTAATATATTAAATATTAAAAGGTCACTTTTATAATTTTCGCAAAATTTAAATACAAGAATCTAACTAGTAACTATGCATCTCAAAAAGCAAGAAGAATAATTTTTAAATAAGCATTGTTAATTATTATTTGATATTAATATATTAAATATTAAAATACCACTTTTATAATTTTTGCTTGAGGCCTCAAATTATGTTGGGTGTCCCTGAAAAAGATAAGAAATTTAAAGTACTTGTATAATTAGAAAAATATAAAAATGTTCAAAAATATTGAAGCATAACATTTAAAATATATATATATTTTAGTAGAATGGAATCAGAAAAACTCTCTATCAATCGATGGATGAATGTTATACAGCTTAATCTCACTGGAAAAGGAAACGAGTGTTACCACACTGGCTATGTTTTGCTTTACAATTTAAACAATCTAGAGATAGTGGTGTTTTACATATTTTTCTCTCCCTGCTCTTGGAAGAGTTGTTGAACTTGATTGTATTTAGCTTTGTTGGTTAAATGAAATCTGTTTTGCCATAGAAAAAAAAACCCTTCAGATTTTAATACTAAAAAGATTATAATATCCTTTTAATTCACTTAATTCGCCCAATGAATTACTAGTATGTGATGTGATGGGTATGTGTTTAACACGTGTAAGTTGAAACAATGAACATAATTAAACAGATAATAGATACGTGTAGGCTTCAACATTTGTCCTTCTAACAGAACAGGGGTATGCATTTGGAGCTGGTACACTTTTGGGTTTAGGCTTAGGGTTAATTAAGAGAAGTTCACGCGTCAAGGAAAAAAATTAGTAAGTTATTACTGCTATTACCGCCATCTTGATCTTAATTTTTCTTCTCAAATTTCCAATTTTTTTTCACTTGCAGACATGGATGGTCTAAGAATAATAATACCTCGACTGGATTGCCTTTTATTTTCATATATACCTATATTTTTACTAAAATTCTAACACTGCCTTCACTAAATTATTTATACCCATCCCCATCTCGCCATTTAGCAATGCTCATCCCATTTTCGTCCTAAATCATTAATTAAACAAGGTAGGAGTGAGGACCCTTTTTATTTTTTTTAGGAGAGTATTTTTGTAATTGTACTCTTTTTAGTCTTTATACTCTTACGCTATGAGGCTAATTTTGTGTGTGTATAATATATAAGGATAATATAATAAATATAAAATATAAATGGGATGGGGCGGGACAGTGGTGTCTATCCCTATTCTCACCCCGCAATCATGCAGATTTTTTCCTTTTACCCCATAACCAATTCATAACCATTTAAATTACTCCAAAATCGATGGGGTTGGGCCCTGGGTATGACAAATTGTCATCTCTAGTTGCATATACTATCTCTTACTAAAGTTTTAGGTAAAAAAAAAAGGGTAATTCATTCTCTTTCTCTTACCATGTCCCCAGAGTCACGTTCACTCAACTTTTTTTTGTTATCTTAGTTTTGTATGTATCCTTAAATAATAGTATAAAAAGACGAGAGAATGAAGAAAGAAATATGTTTATCAACTTAGTGACTGAGTTATTCTATTAGCTTGTATTTTTTGTTTATAATTTTTTTTTATACAAGAAAACATAATTATAAATATTAAGAGAAATATGATTAATGACATTAAAAATGAGATACAAAACTTTCAAAAAAGGTAAAAACTAATTGAATACATGTACTGAAAAGAAATATTATTAATTACTAACATTTACATATTTATATTTATTATCTTTGTACAAATTTTCTTTTATTCCCTATTGAAAAAAAAAATCTGAGTCTGTCAGTGATACCATCGACTAGAACTATATAAACTAGGGACATTAATTAAGGTTGTTTTGTTTGGGAGAGTGCAAATTATCAGTTTTAATCTTATTATGAGGAATAAAATTCCGGATAAACAATAAATAAACCAACTAAAAGAATTAAGCCGACCACGAATAAACTTAACCTCTCCATCCATATTATAAGAGTTATTTACAATGAAAACTTTGTCTATTATATATATGTCAAAATATCTATAAAAAAACACAAATTCTATCGAGCAGACGGCAAGTAATGAAGTCGGTGAATCAGTAAGGTTTGGCACCTAAAGAGAATGCAGGTCCATCAACTGCTTGATACTGCGGTGTTGATTGCCGTCCATTCGTAATCAATCATCATCACCTTCTAGTCTCAAGTTTCGACCTACAAGAGACAGCTCTGTGTGTGTTGAAAGTCAAAACACGACTCTTCATCAGGAAAAAGTCCATTTTCATTTTCAACATGACAACCTAGAGAGTCCACCACATCTTCCGTGCTCCATCCTGCACGCAGCAAACTCAGAGACAAGATCTGCACGTGCCACACCACACCCTCCTTATGACCTTCATTGTGATCAAGCCCATCGCCACCGTCCATCATCAACATCTCCCTGACTTCCTCTTCCTTCCACCCTCCATTTTTCAACCTCCAACTAACCTCCTCCAAAAACCTACCCAAATCCCCACTCCACCACCGGCGCGTGTCACCACTTGCCGCCGCCACACACTCCCCTCTCTCCACCATCTCCGTCCAGAACTCAATACTCCTCGCCTCCGTCGCCGCCCACGCAGGCGCATTCGACAAATTCGACAAACTGGGTCCCCTCCACCTGCCGTCCTTCAACCGGAAATCCACCTGTTGGAAGAATCCGGCGACGTCAAAGCTGGACAATCTGACATCACCTCCCTCGACGTAAAACACCGGGTTTCCCGCCAAATTGGGCGTCGACGGAATGTAACAGTTTCTGTATATCGGAACAAGAAATGGGGCTGATCTCTTCAAGAATGTTCGGGCGACCTTTACGGCTTGGTCGAGGTCATTGGGTTTATCACCCCAAGAATGGAGCCAGAAGTTGTGGGCAGAGACTTGTTTGCATATGCCCAAGATTGGGAGGTTTGTGAGGATTTGGAGTTGTTGTGCTGATGATGATCGCCAATTGGGGAAGCCGAGGCCGACGGGGAGGCCTTCTTGGAGGATGGAGCGGAGGTCTGGAGGGAAGGTGAACTTGAAGGTGGACTCGATGGCGGAGAATTCAGAGTCGGTGAGGCCGTGGTCGATGGGTACGTTGCAGGTCTTGAGGTGGCCAATGACGTTCTTGGCGTAGGCTGCGAATGAGAAGCAGACTCGTCTGGGTCTTGGGATGGTGGGGGTACTGGTGGTTGCGGTGCTGAAAGTGTCTACTATTGTTGTTGCCATTAGTAGTAATTGATTCACAGCAGCACCGGCATATGTGTGCGCGCGCGTGTGTATATATATATATATCTATATATAGAGACACAGAATTGGGGGTGGGTGGCTGGGTGTGGGGAGTGAAGGAAACAAATGGGGGCCTATACCTGAAGATTCTGAACTGAAGCGCGTGTTTTAAGGGGATATAGTCTATCTCCTCCAAAACTGCTTGGACCGAAGAAGAAGGCGGAGAGAGAGAGACTTTGACTAATAACCAGCAATGTTCACTCGCTTACGTCGAATGGATGGTTCCATGAAGAAATAAGAGGATTTGATATAATAGCATGGTTTGATATATGCATATATACACAGTAGTGTATACTTGTGTTTATGGCACTGTCATGCACTCGCAACTATAATTGTTAGATGAAGTGATTTTTAACTTAAGATATCAAAAGATATTTTAAATTGCAGAATTATTTTTTTAACAATTTTGATGATATGATTTTTTTGACCTTATTAGGCCTTCCTTCTGTATAAAATAGAAGATATATATATATATATATATATATATATATATATATAGTATGCTTCTAGCAAGCACGTAAACTTCAAGAGCCGTACTCATATTGTGTATTGTGTTGGTGTCTTATGTTAATAATTTTTGAATATTTATGTCTTCAGTTATTTCTAAATGTAATTATAATTTTAAAATATACTTTTATTTTTAAGACGTATCCGAAATAGTTTTAAACATATTTTTAACAATTTTTGAATATTAAAATGTAGTTTTTTCAATTATAATATTATAATATAATTGTTAAAAAAATTAAAATTCATTTAAAAGAGAAACATTTAGATATACATATCTAGAGATGGCAACGCGAAGGTTTGGACAGGGGATTTCAACCTCATTTCCATTCTCGTTTAGCAAAACTCCTCCTATCTTCGTTCCAAATCGGGGATAGAGCAGGGGCGATTTTATTTTTTTTATAACTTTTTTATACTTTTTTTTTAGCCTTTACACTCTTATGTAATAAGGTTTTGTAATTTATATGTACACCATCAATAAAATTTTAACAAATAAATGTTATCTATATAACTATATAAGGCTAATTTTGTATGTGTATAATATATATAAGGGTAATATGGCTAATATAAAATATAAACGAGGCAGGGCAGGGGTGTCTATTCTCGTTCTCGCCCCGCAACCATGCGAGTTTTTCTCTCTTACTCTCATAACCTTCCCAAAATCATTTAAGGTTCCTTAAAATCGGTTTAAACAGGGCAGGGTGGGGCTGATCCCCACCGGGGCGATATATATCATAATTTAATACAAAATTTATTCATGCAAATTATGCAATATGACTCTTAACTCTTATTTTATTTGTTAATCATAATATTTAAAAAAAAATGTTAATAAGAATATATATAACATAAAATAAATTTTTGGTATATATAAAAATATAATTTATTAATTTTATATTATCGTATCCAACTGTACTCCTGTATCTTAATTTTTTTTAGATTAGACGTATCACCGTACTTTATCGTGTTGTATCCGTATTCATACTTCTTAGGTATGGTTCTTTTTATTAAATAATTTTTTGCTTGGAATAGAATTTTTCTTTTATTATTAATGCATGGCTTATTTTGAAAGAATGAATCATGTGTTGAGTTGAATAAATAAAACTTATGATTTGAGATAAATATTATTATTATTATTATTATAGATAAATAGCATAGGAAAAAGGTATATACTTTTTGTTTATTTAATAAGAAACGTACTCAACAAACACATATCCACAATTGCCTCAAACTCTTATCCTGAAATTGTTTGCCATGTTAAAAAAATAAAAATAAAATTTAAAAATAAACTGTTATTCTGAAAGCATAGGCTATATGACTTATTAATTTCATTTATTGAAACCAAATTATTTCCTAGCCTTTAAGTTTAAGGTCTTGTTTTCATTATTTAGAAACCAAATTATTATTTGTTGGGCTCACATCTAACAAATTTAAAAACAAGAAAATATTCTTAGTAAAGTAAATAATAATAATAATAATAATAATTATTATTATTATTGTTGTTGCACACTGTACTAATAGAAGTCACATTATTTTATTGTAAGGACAATCTTATTATCTTGTCAATACCATTTTAACCAATGGTGCTGCCACCATTATATATATATATATATAAACGATTATTTAAATTGACATGTATGTTAGCTTAAAAGTATCATTTCCAACATGCGTGCTCATTACCAAACATACGCGCGTGTATATATATATATATATATATATATATATATATATATATATATATAGTGCCATAACATGTGAAATTTGCATTTGGTAATGAATACGTATGTTGGAAATGAGACTTTTAAGCTAACTTACATGTCAATTTAAATAATTATAAATGCAGGATCATTCAATTTCATCTGATTAAATGGTGTGTGCCACCCAATAAATAAAATTGGACAATCATAAATGTTATAAGATATCTCTAAAATTTACGTAGAAGATCAACCGCATGTAACATTAGTTCTAGGTTATCTCCTAGGTTTGAGCTCGTTGCACAATATTCGATAACATTAATACAACATTAACAGTGGATTGTAACATGACTACTACAGAAAGGGATTACCGTATAATTCGATCCGGATTTTGATCATTTGATATTTTCAACAAATAAATATAATTAACCCATCATTACTGTGTATAGATAAAATAATGACTTGTACATTTCTAGTACGTGATTAATATATTTATATATAAACTAATGGTATATATTTGTTTAAAAATACACTAGATATTTTATACAAATTATACAATTATTTAATATAAATGGGGAGGACAAAATAATTTTCAAATGAAGACACAATGACCAGCCTACCTAGAGAGAGAAAGAGAGAGCTCTTTGAAATTATCAACTAATTAGTATATGAATGACTGAGTGAGACCTGGACTCGGCATGTTTATTAATTTTCTAATCACAACTCCTTTGTGATTTACCTAGCTAGGTGTCACACAGGCGATGCCACCACTGTGGTTTTCTAATCACAACTCCTTTGTGATGTCACCAAAGTTATATATATGTCTTCACCATAAACTGTACGTGACAGTGTTGATTCAATTTTTTTTATTTTAAAAAAAAAATCTCAACTCATCCATGTATTTTGAACAAAACAAGTCTGATAATAGATTCAAGTAAAATCTACCCCGTCTAACAACTTAGGATAGATTGTCTTTTGTAATGGTGACAGTCAACACATGAAAATAAACAAATACCTTAATTACATTAAATAATACTGTTTCATGGGACAATGTAATTAAACTGTGGAGGTTGAAGTCGGAGACCGTTGGGCTCCACATAGACATGTTGATTAGCGTGTGTACTATAGGGCATGACTATTGCGTCTATATGTCTACCGACGAAAGGAGAAAACTTTAGTAATTTTCAATGCACCGTACACCGAGAAAAGTTTCACATTGTACTGCATTTAAAAAATATAATTTTTTTAATACACAGTACACCGGAAGCAATTAAATTTTTTTTTTTTTAATGGACGGAACAGTCCGGACCTCCTCATGGAACACTTGGTTGCACCATTAGAAGGGTCATGGGACACTTGGTTGCACCATTACAATTTAAGTTTGGCGAGAGAGTTCACAGTTGAGGAAACCAAATATCGTTTGTTTTTCTACTGGATTGTTAAATTTTTTGAACCAAACAGAGCTTGATATTAAGTTTTTTATTTTTTTTATTAATTTTGTAGTGAAAATATTACATTGACATGCTTCATGACAGAGAATTGAGCTCGATAGTGTGTCTATAGAAAAGATTCCAGCCGGAGACTCTGAATTGGCGAAGGATTTATAAATCGATCGGACAAAATCCCTTGTTTGGATAAGACCAACGCTATTTTTGTGAAATCCCTTTTGCAGAGGAGGTGTTTGGGCCCAAGATCACTTTCTAAAAAAATTAAAATATATAAGTGGATGCGTTTTTTTTTTTTCTTCAAAATTTTACAACTAGTTATATGTCTATTGCCTACTCTAAGCGTTACAAGTGAAACTAGTAACACTGAAGCTTGAGATTGAGTCCATCAAATCCATGTCTTCTTAAAAAAACAGCCTTTAGCTCAAGTTTCATTTGGGGTAATAGTGGATGTCTATGAGTTTGGCGCGTCTTACCACACACAGTCACACACATCACTTATATATGTATATGTATGATTGTATGTAAATTTATATTTGTTCATACATATATAAACAAAACATTATGTTGGAAATTTGAAACTTAGATATGTATGAAGATGCACATCATATGTTTGAACTTTGAACACAATTTCCTGCTAGATGCAATTCGAAGCTATTCAGAAGCCTTTCTGCAATATTCAAGGCATCGGTCCATAGAACCAACAAAAAAAGATGGCTGTGGCGCGAAGCACTCTTGTGCACCTACGTCACTCGGCTCACGCGCAACCCCGCCCAGGACTCATAATTCCTTAACAATTAAGAAACCCTTCTCCGCATTTTGATATGGTTTTATGCTTGTTGTCTAGAGGACATTGCCTATGGAAGTTGACTGTGGGGCAAACATAAAATGCTACAACAATCGAGAACAAAGGAACAATAAAAGTACACTGTTCTATATGAGGAGAAGAGGAAAGAAGCAGAATGTTATGATTGATGATGTAAATCAATATATTGTTTTACTTTAAAGTGTTGCAAGATTTTGGTAAACCTCTCCTGTATTCATAAAGAGAAGATTTAAAGTACTATACCTTTTTTAAACATATTTCCACAAGTGATGAACTAGAATAATGCACACCAAAGATCTCCCTCCCGTCCTTGCCCAAAAAAAAAAAGATCCCTCTCCCATAAATTCAATTTTTCATGACTCGTGAGGATCTCATCATCCAACACCTCCATAATCCGGTCAAGCAAACAAGGAATACCTACCTTGCTTTTTTTGATAGATTATTGTATGCTTATAAGGATGCTGTTTCAATTTACCAATTATAGCTCAATAAAGTTCACTAAAATTTTAATGGCATTAAGTTTAGATATGCATTTAACTGTCATGTTAATCCAGACAAATTACAAAAGTTTACTCCTCTCTACATCTAAACAAATACAACAAAACAGGAGAAATTCATGTCTTAAAAAGGATGATTGAACTGTAGTTAGTGTCTCTATCTACTGTATCTGTGAGGGGGAAAAACAAGTAGTCCTGCTTTGCAAAACTTTGGGTAGATCTCTTTCCTCTGTACAGAAAGAATTCAGCCCAACTGAGCAGGAATACACATCATCAACTAAAACTGATGTCAATCAAGCAATGTAAAGAGCAGTTCAGAGGAAGTAAATTTTAACTAGCTATAACTGATGCGAACCTCTAGTGCTAGTATCCCTTAGAGCATCCATGTTGTAGGCATCCTGATCCTTAATTCATGCAGTATCTTCTGCGCCTGAGATGTCATCGTCTTCCATCCCATCATCTTCATCCTTGGGTGATCCTACCATAGCATTTTCAAGACCTAGTGAAGCATCCTCTCCATTTACAAAACTCCATCCGGTAACAACCTTCCCTCCTTGTCCAGTAGCACTGCAATCATTGTAGAAATTCTGAGAGCTTATGTTGAGCAAACCTCTTCCACAATCCTCTGATGGGATATTTGATGGCCAACCAAAGTTTCCATTTCTCGAGGTGCCTATAACAGTAGCAGAACCACCCTTACTCTCAATCCCCTTAACATGCTGAAACAAAAACGAGAAGGCGGATTTTGTATCTTCTGTCTTACTATCATTCCTTTTCAATTCTGAGGAGTCAAGGCCAACCCCACATCTTTGTAGACCAGGAATGTCCTCATAAATCTGTTTGCCAAATGCAGGGTGGCTTCCAGAAATGTCAATCTTGCCGCTATTATTTGTGTAGATTGTTGCAATTTTACCATCATTGTCCTGCTGAATATTAGTTGTGCAGTGACTTGCTTTTTCTTTATCTTTCACTTTGCTTATGGATCCTTTCTCAAAATTGAAATCCTTAGTCTCACATTCAGCATTGCATACTGCAGTCTTTCGGCCACGAGCTCTGCGGCGAGACTCATCTGGAGAAGGTAATACATCAACTGAAGCAATGGGCCTCTTTGGTCTCCCTCTCTTTGATCTCTGTCCAGTTAAAGAAGTCCCAATAGCACAAGCAGAAGGCTCTTCAACTACTGGTTTCTGAGATAAGATATCTGCTTCAAGCTTCATCAGGCGACTCTTACAATCAGCTAATTCAGATTGCAAGTGACCAACCACAGTCCATAGTTGAACATTTTCTGCTGACTGCACCAGAATAGACCTACTTATTCATTCTCAGTTAAAAAACTACAAGAAATATAATAATAACCAGTGTATAGAGCAGAAAAATTATTCATACTTGAGCTTCCCACAACTGCTGATGCTTCTGGGAAATTTTTAGGGACGGCCGAATAATTCCTCTCAGGAAGGATTGTGCAGAAGCAGCTGAGCAACCAGACATTGGCAGAGATGGAGAAGAAAAGTAGCCACATGCTCCTGGGAATGTGTAGGTACAAGGAGGGAGTGATTGTTGTGGTTGACCCCACCAAGATGAAGGATCCCAATTACCTGTTAAAAACATAAACTCCCAACTTCAAACAACTCAAATTACATAATTTGGCAGCACAGTGATAGATACTTGGGAATTAATGTGAAGAAAAGGTTCACGTTATCGAACTTCGCATATTGGGGAAAATTTCAAGGATTATTCATGATTCTTGATATTCTCAAATAGTGGTATCATTCTTAATGAAATCATTAGTAGCCGTATATCATTTTACCATATTTACCATAGAAAAAATCATAGAATTTCATGATAATGTGTAGACATCTAGCAAATTTCAACGGAAATTTTACAATTTCTAGACAATCTAGCATAGAAATTTTTTGAAACATTTCAAGATAGATAAAGAAAAATCCAATGAGATTCATTGCAATTCTTAGCACAGAAAAAATCAAGGCTCATTTACCTGGAAAACCTGGATATGGGTAACCAGCATGGTAACAAAAGCTTGGAACCTGGGGTTGGCTTCTTGCTGAAGTTCCTCCTCCCATTAAGGCAGGACCTTGCCAGCTAACATCTAATGTTCCTATGGGAGCTAATGGGTGATAAGAAGGAGGCACACTAGCACCAGCTAAATGGTAACCAGGCTGCTGGGCCAGCCAAACCGGCAAGGCTGATTGCACCAAATGAGGGGCTGGCTGGCTTTGTTGGACCTGATGGGTAGTGGGATTCAGTTGCTGATGTTGTGATTGCTGCCATTGGTTTAGGCTGATGGGTGAAGCTGATTGGGAGGGAATACAGGGTTTTGAGACCAACGGGGATTGTTTCACAGCAGGTTGGGATGTGGATGGCCATAGAACAACTGGTTGGAATTGTTGATTCAATGAAGGTGCATTGTCTTCTGAAGAGCTACCAACTGTGGCATTCTTTCCAGCAGCAAGTCCTACACCAGATTGATTCTGATCTTCCTTCCTCTGCTAGTGATTAAATTCATCTCATAAAAATATACTACAAATAAATGTAAACTAATGCAAAGTTTAATTTCTTCTACAAAGAAATATTAAAATACATTTATGGGCCTCTGGAAATTAATTCAGTAAAATATGATCACAAAATCAAAATTCACCTGTTGAAGTAAATTTAAACCATATTTTACCATTAAAGAGAACTGCTATTTATATCAATAAAAAGACAAAACAATATAATCCAAAACTACTTAAAAATGATTACAGTATTAGTTTGTATCTCACCATACCCAGATAAAAAGTAGTATATTGCTATACATTTTTTATATATCATTCTAACGAAAGGTTTACTGGAACCCCGTTTAATGCAAAGCGTCTCTTTTTTTCTTTCAATTTTCGGGTTGCTATTGAAAATGAACAATTAAACAGTACACAAATCATATTTAGCTAAAAGAAACCCACATGATTAGTGTTATGTGACTTTGCAGTGACAAGGGTTTACAAAACCCAACTATGGGGAAAAATAACGCAAACCCATTTCATAA
The DNA here is from genome assembly GCA_026545225.1 of Cornus controversa. Lineage (NCBI taxonomy): Eukaryota > Viridiplantae > Streptophyta > Magnoliopsida > Cornales > Cornaceae > Cornus > Cornus controversa. The sequence goes on along the minus strand of CM048845.1, from coordinate 113,074,049 downwards.
AGAAGTGAGAAGCAAAAGGGGTTCATTACCAAGAGATCATTTGTTTCATTAACTTCTTGACAGGTAGGGGAAGCAAGCTTGCAATCCTTCTTCTTCATTTCCATGCCTTCTCAATGATATTTCTCAATTGATTTCCTAAGCCACTGTCTGTGTCTTCCTTTCTCTTCTTCTTTTCAAGGATATATCTACCAGTGAGCCGAGCAACAAAGATAGCTGCATTACCGCCACAGAGAGAGAGTAGAGAGAGAAGCGAGATTAATGGCCAAAAAGAGAACTCAGTGTCTTAAACCCCCAGAGAATGCGTAAAGAATTATTATTATTATTTTATTATTGTACTCTTTTGTGTTCCTTGTTCTTGATGCATTTGTCGTGCAGTCAGGTCTGTTGTAACAAATTTTATTCTTTTTTATTACTTGAAATTTTTTTTAAAGAAAATAAGAAAACTTGTTGGTGGACTTTTAAAAAGCAGGTTTTACACTTAGAGTTACGTACTTTTATCGTGCCCGTATCTTTAAGCTTGTATCTCCAATATTAATATTTTTTAAATACTTTTGAATGTTTATACGATACTTTCTCAAAGTATTTATAATTTTAAAATATTTTTTTTATTTTTAACACATATTATACTTTTCAATACTTCAAAACACATTTTTAACGAGTTTTGAACATGAAAATATAATTTTTTCAACAATAATATCATATTATAATTGTTAAAAAAAATTTATAATTCATTTAAAACAGAAATGTTGAGATACATTGATTTAGTACAAAATTTATTCATACTAATTATACAATGACTCTTAACTCTTATTTTGTTTGTAAATGATAATATTTTATAAAGAAATGTTAATAACTTATTTTTTTGCATATATAAAAAGATAATTTATTATCTTTATATTGTCGTATCTTGCCCGTACATGTATCGTATTTTTTTGAGATTTGTCATATCATCGTACCTGTGTCCCGCATCCGTATCCATACTTTCTAGGTAGACTTAAATCCTCTCCGATAGGCCTTATGACAGTTTACGAATCAATCTTCTCTTTAGTACCCTATGTTTCTTAGTGAAGGAGAGTAGGATAGATCATTAGGATTCCAATTTTGGTTTTAATTTTTAGGTACCATTCACTACTATTCCGTTTTCATGTTCAAGAACAAACTGTGAAAAATATATCAAAATATAATATATAACATATAAATAAATTTAATAAATATCTTTTAAGCCTTTAATTCTAAGAATTAAAAGACTATGAGACTCGCATTAAATAACATTCTCATTTGAATGCAATATCAATAAAGTAAAAGTTCTAGAGGTAAACATATCATGGAAGCTAATAGAGCTCTCATAAAATGGTAACATATAATAATGACGGTTAGAATAAGTGAGATTTCATGTAATCATGAAACAATATCACATAAAATATCCATCAAGTATTCAAAAAATGCACATTTTTTTAATTTCGTATTATACTTCAAATATAAAAGATGGAACCGGAACCGTAAAGAACAAAACTAAATTAAACCGTTATCAACAATTCCAATTCCAGTTTCAAAATTAAAGAATCATTGGACCGATTTTGATTCTACCAAGAATTATAAGCAACAGAACTATGTGTAGTGGAGAGGGTTGAGGAACACGTGGAATCCACTGTTGAATTAATCACAATATTCCTTGATGCATGCTAAATACAGATCACAAGAGAGAATTTTGACTCATAATAAGAATCTTGCCATCTAACTGCTCTAATGAAAAGGGTTTATCAGTCTCAGACTCTGAATGGTGTAGGTGGCTTCGTTACGATGCTGTGAAGCTCCATCTCATATTGTAACGTAAATTTCACCACATTGCTCTTATTTTTACATTGCTCTTATTTTTCTTTTCTTTTTCCAAAAATGATGTACATTGTTTTTTTTTTTTTTGGTAAATAAAACGATGTACATTGCTCTTTTCCTCCTTGAAAACTAACTTGCAAGTGAAAAATGCTGTTGAACTATGAAAGGGCAAAACAGTCATTTTACTGATGCAATGTTAGCAAATTTATATCGCACAAAACAGAGGCCATGTGACTTGTGACAGACAATGCAAGTAAGATGGTTGAATTAGTACGAGTCTTCACAATACCATCTTTTAAAATATGCATCGTACAAAATTGACTATTATAATATGGAGCAAAGTGAGAATGTTCTGGTGGACATGTTATTCACAGTGGAAATTGTAGCTGATTAAAATAATGCTTTATACTCAGAGGGAGAGTTGAAAATAGGTCGTTGTTGGAGGAAGAAGAGGGAGCAAGAGTATGGAAAGGGATGAATAGTGCGTGGAAGACCACCCCTTCACTCTTCCTCTGGTCAAACTCCATTTTCTTAACTGGTATGCACAAACAAGTTAACCCTTTATCCAATGTCTTGTCTTCATCAAATTTAATATTAATCGCACGTGTAAACATGGCCACAGCTGCTGCTGACTGTGTTCCGAATTAGCATCTACAATAATAATTAGTATGTATTAACACATAGTAATGGAACTGGCACCACTGGAGATTCAAATGGTATTGACGTTTTTCTCAAATATGGACTGCTAAATCCCTACAAATGTGAACACACTATTGATTCGCTGCCAACTGAATACAACAAAACCAACAAAGATTCCAAACCATGAGAAGCTAAAATGTGGACATATTTAGTTACATTTCGAGCTAAAGTTATGTCCGAATTCGGATTCAACACCTACAATCTCGCAATATTTCCTGATATTAATAAATAATTTTCCCTACTATTATTTAATAATATCCTACATTCTCTTAGGACATGCAAGTAAAGGGATAAGAGTGCGAACAATTTATCTGAAAACGGAAATGGAAACGGAATCAACACTTGCTTAAGACCTTGAATAGCTCTATTAAGGGACTCGAAATAAAGATAAAGGATCCGAATGAAATTACTTCACAAACCAGATTTTAAGGGCATGAGAATTTGGAAAAAATCATATTCTCCCCAAAATAGTTTCTCAATATAGCAAGTCATTTTGGGCAAATATTTCACTCCGCGTCAACGTTCAGAATAAGGAGCCCACAACGGATTCCTTCCAAAAAAAATTGTAAAAGAATTGGCATGTAGAACATTGCACAAGAAACAACATAATATCTAACACAACCACATTCATATCACCAAAGATAAAGATGTCTAGAACAAGAACATATGATAACATTGCTAACAGCACCTAGGCTGGCTGCTGCAAAGAAGTGAAGCAAACATAAGGTCCACAGCGAAAATAGAAGAATACAACTACAGAGAAGGACAAACAATAGCAAACACCAAAAGACAAACAAGGAAATGAAAGAAAGTTAGCTGGACAAAAGCACACATTCACCACTCAGTACTCATCTCCTTCATCACCATCTTCACCCTCCGCATACTCAGCACCCACCTCCTCATAGTCCTTTTCAAGAGCAGCAAGGTCCTCACGGGCTTCAGAGAATTCACCTTCCTCCATTCCCTCACCAACATACCAGTGTACAAATGCCCTCTTAGCATACATGAGGTCAAATTTGTGGTCTATGCGTGAGAATACCTCCGCAACACTAGTGGAGTTCGAGATCATGCACACAGCCCTCTGCACCTTGGCAAGATCACCACCCTGAACAACAGTTGGGGGCTGGTAGTTGATACCACATTTGAATCCAGTAGGGCACCAGTCCACAAATTGGATGGTGCGCTTAGTTTTGATAGTGGCCACTGCTGCATTGACATCCTTGGGAACCACATCACCTCTGTACATCAGGCAGCATGCCATGTACTTGCCATGGCGAGGATCACACTTGGCCATCATGGATGAGGGCTCAAATGCACTGTTAGTGATCTCTGCAACTGAAAGCTGCTCATGATAGGCCTTCTCAGCCGAGATAACAGGGGCATAAGATGAAAGCATGAAGTGGATTCTGGGGTATGGGACCAGGTTAGTCTGGAACTCATTCACATCAACATTCAAGGCACCATCAAACCTTAAAGATGCAGTCAGGGATGAAATCACCTGAACCATGCATTCAAAGATAGTTAGAAATACAATACAAATACATCCTTCAGCAAAATAAGACAACGGCAAACCAAGAGGAACAATTAGCATACCTGAGAAACCAAACGATTAAGGTTAGTGTAGGTGGGTCGCTCAATATCTAAAGAACGCCTGCAAATATCATAGATGGCCTCATTATCAAGCAGAACAGCAACATCAGTGTGTTCCAGAAGGGAGTGGGTAGAGAGGATGCTGTTGTAGGGCTCCACAACAGAGGTTGAAACCTGGGGTGAAGGATAGACAGTGAAACCAAGCTTGGATTTCTTGCCATAGTCGACTGAAAGACGTTCCAGCAGAAGGGAACCAAGACCAGAACCAGTGCCCCCACCAACAGCATTAAAGACCAGAAAACCCTGGAGACCAGTGCAGTTGTCAGCAAGCTTCCGGATACGATCCAAGCAGAGATCAACAATCTCTTTTCCAACTGAAAGGGATTAAAAAATATCAGCAAATTTCAGTATTAAGTAAGAAATAAATATCACCAGAAGAAGCACGATAATTACTGGTGTAGTGTCCACGGGCAAAGTTGTTAGCTGCATCTTCTTTGCCACTGATGAGCTGTTCTGGGTGGAAAAGTTGGCGGTATGTTCCAGTCCTCACCTCATCGATGACAGTGGGCTCAAGATCTACAAAAACTGCACGGGGAACATGCTTCCCAGCACCAGTTTCACTGAAAAAGGTGTTGAAAGCATCATCACCACCCCCAACAGTCTTGTCACTAGGCATTTGGCCATCAGGCTGTCAAAAACACAGAATTGCAAGTCAAACAGAAGTACAAGGAATTCAAAGGGGGAAACACTTGACAGCTTTGGAAGATAACTATATACATATTAGGAGTGTCCAGTATCCAAATTTCTGCACTTGAAAAGTGACTTGTGTTCTAAATAGTGTATGCCAATATAAAGTGACATCAGCACAATATTTGAGATAAATAATTTAAAAATAACATTAAATAAAGCAATGCAGTTAACAAAAAATCCACTTAATAAACACAAAACAAGGATAAACAACAAATGTCAATGAAAAAGATATCAAAATCTCAAGCTTGCAAAAACAACATAAATCCAACTGCCTGAAAAATTGAACTTGTGGTAAGGTAAAATCCAACCCTCTGTATTGCCAAACAGAAGCTGGCTTCAGAAAACCAAAACGTGATAAGTTGACTACTTTACATGGTTTCAAATAAATTGTTCAAATTTAGACAAATTAATGAAAAAACTAAACAAACAATCCCTTTCACCAAATTTTCTTTTCTATACTTCCAAATTTCTATTCAAAATTTCCAAGATTCAGCTGAAACAAAAAACAAAATTTGAAAGAGATATTGCAATTTTTGATATTTTACACAATATCTTAAAACAATAATAAGCCTTCATCAATAAAACAGGTAGAAGCAACTGACCTTGATTTAAAAGAACAATCAGTACAGGAAAGATTCAAACATAGAATTGTAGATGTATAAGCACACATTTCATGCAAAAGTACACTGAAAACAAGCAACTGTAAGGTACAATTATGAGCTTAATGAAATAGCTTCGAACAAAGAAAAGAGAGGATCGTACAAATATTATCAATTGGAGGTACCTCATGTGTAAACTCTAATCTAATCAAGGGATTATGATCAAAAAGTGAAGTACATTAGATTACTAAAAAAATGGGTTAAAAACAGATAACATAGAGTATCACCCTTCAAAATGATCACGTACATTGTGATCAATGAAGATCTAACAACATGGACAAAATATAACATAATAAAAAAACATTAATTGGAAATCAATAGAATTTTATAAAAAAATTACACTATTCTCATTGTAAAACTCCAAAAACAATAGGATATGTATCAGAATTCCATGTTTCTAACTTGGACCAAAACCTAAACGAGAAATTGTTCTGCAATGTGAATCATGAACCCTAGATCAGGCTAAAAAGAATGAGAATGGATGACATAAAAATCAACAGCATTCAATAAAAAAACATAAGAAATTGTTCACATATCTACGGCATTTTCATGTGAAATCATTCAAATCATAGATCCGATAAATACAGAATAACACTACAACGACAGATCTACGGCATTATCATGTGAAATCATTCAAATCATAGATCTGACAAATACAGAACACTACAACGACAGATCTACAGCATCATCATGTGAAATCATTCAAATCATAGATCTGACAAATACAGAACAGCACTACAACGACAGATCTATGGTATTATCATTTGAAAACATTCAAATCATAGATCTGACAAAAACAGAACACTACAACGTTTTCAATTCAATAAATAGATTTCGAACTGGCATATTCACCACAAAACACATCAGAACTCTAAAACTGATATTAATATAACAAGATCACAATAAAATGATAAGAATGCTATGTTTTGACGACTACTCGGATCTAGATAAAAATGTATGTACACACACATTTCTATATAACAAAAATTGAAAGCAACAAGAATTTAGTGTTAGTAGCTACATTTAGACAATTGCTCAGAGATCTAGATAAAAACGTGTGTGTGCACACAATATTTATGATAAATTGAAGAAGATATGAAGATATACCTGAATGCCATGCTCGAGGCAGTAAAGTTCCCAGCAGGCATTGCCGACCTGAATGCCGGCCTGACCGATGTGAATGGAGATGCACTCTCTCATCGTCGATCGAAGCTATAGATCTACAGATGGAAATGCACAGAACGAGATCTGAAGAAAAATAGAAAGAGAGAGAAAATTGGAAGCGTTTATTAAGACGCCCTCAACTCAACTGCTAACCCTATCCCTATGAATATGATGCGAATGCGATAGACGTGCCTCAGATCTCATTCAGGTGTTCATTTATACCGGTAATGATAGATCGACCGAGATCTTAACCGCGGTTAACTAACTGTGGTTACAAACTGCTGCGAGTGAGTGAACCTAATTGGCCAGCCTTAACTAAGCA